>JAAGEH010000208.1:6117403-6192712 GCA_011751065.1 Lasiurus cinereus | reverse complement strand
GCTACATTATACACTGAAAAGATTCTTCCTTTATGTTGACCATTATCATTTATAGGAACCTTCTTTAAAAGTCAAAATTCTGAAACTTTGATCAGTTGTATAATTGTTTGCAATAATATATCCTCCTTTCAGTGGAAATTTTTGGTGTTTTTTATAGTTTTATTGAGATATAATTGATATGCATCACTGTAAAAGTTTAAGATGTACAGTGTAATGGTTTGACTTATATACATTGTGAAATGATTATTGCAATAAGTTGAGATAGCATCTATAACATTATATATATAAAGTTTTTTATTTAAAAAAGAGGGGGTGAAGAAATTATATTAATAAATATAATAAATAGAGAGGTGACTGAGTGCATCTTTTCTCTTATAGAGAGGGCTAGGAAAGAAAGGCCAATTTTGATACTCAATGACCTTTCTCTCTCGCACCCCTAGCATTAAGAGCTACATTTAATGGAAACTATCTATATAGATATATAACCCTAATATACAAAAGACCAAATGGGGGAACAACTGGTCGCTATGATGTGCTCTAACCACCAGGGGGTGTGCAGAACATGGAGAGCATCGGCTGCTATGGGATGGTGGAGTAGGTGAATAGGGGCGCCAGACCAAGGCAGGGTGTCAGTTGCTGTCACTGGGGCAAGCTCTGGTGGTTACTGAACATTCTTTGCTCCCACATACCATGGCCCCGCCCTGTGCTCCCTCCTGCTGCCTGTGCCAGCCCCACTTGCACCCACTGCCAGCACCAGAGCCACCACTTGCACCCGCTGGCAGCACCCAGCCCTGATAACTCAGCACTGTCAGCAGGTGCAAGGGTGGCTGCTGGCCCCAATCACCCTTGAGGGCTTCACCATCTCCCCCTACTCTTGAGGGGCAATCTGAGCCAGCAGCAGCTTCTCACACCTGCAGCGGTGCCAGCCCTACTTGTACCCCCTGAGGGCACCAGGCACTGGTCCCAATCACTTGTTACTATCAGCAGATGAAAGGGGCTTCTCCACTTTCCCCTAATCCTGAGGGGTGATCAGGGCAACAGCTGTCACTCACATCCCCTGATGTCACCAGCCCTGTTCCCAATTGCTGCTGGCACTGGTCCCAATTGCTGTGCACTGTCAGCAGTGCAAGGGGGGCCAGCACCCTCAGTGCATGGGAGCAGTGTCAGCAGGAGCAGAGCTGCCAGCAGACAGGGGACCTAGGTCCAGAGTGGAAGGGTTCAGGGAGGGGTGCAGAGGAAGGGGTGAGACCCGCCCCTGTGCCCACTGCAGCTTTAAGACCCACAGTTCCTTTCAAGGTGCACGAATTTGTGTTCTGGGCCTCTAGTTGAACAATAAGGCTTAAAAAGTAAACAGAAGAAAGATGAATAAGGACTCATGTTGTCCATGTCAAGGGATTTAAATTTTATCTGGAAGATGGTAATTTGAGAACCTTTGTTATCTTTGCCTCTGAATCCTCAAGATACTTACTTTCTAAACATTCATTTGTCTATATAAGTGCTTCCTAAGTGATCATGTATTTTAACATTAGACTGTAAATGATCTCTTTTGCTCTTTAACTTTTCAAACATTTATCATATTTGAGTCTTATCTAAGCCTTTGAGTTCCAGGACTACCTTCATTTTCTTTGTAGTCTGATCCCATTCCTTCCACTGTCTTGATTATAGTTAGTACTTCGTTGGTTGTTAGACTTCCTGTTAATTGTTGTATTAATTTATTAGATGATTCCTATTTTTCAGTGATAAATGGTTAGTGTTTAGTATGTGAATAAATAACATGTTGTTTATGAAAATGTCCCTCCCTCCATTTCTGCTTTACTAATGTTCTTCCTGGGTTGGAGTTATTTCCAATCAAAAATAATTTCAACTCAATCATAAATCTCCCATATTTATTCAGAGGGAATGGTACCTACACCACACTCTCAGGGTTATATTTTAATCTTCTGATCTTGTAATCACTAGAGATTAAATAGTTCCCAAGTTACTCTATAACCTTTAGACAAGAATTGATTTATTTTTCTGAGTTTCATCTTGCCAGACCTCTCATTTTAAAAATTGCTTCAAAAATGAGGTCTACATTACCTTAATACTGGCTCTTTCCTTGATACATGGTCCTGCAGTTAACTGAATATGTGTCAAAATCATTGCAGACATACACAGGGCACTTTCTATGCTAATTATTAAATGGACCCTGTTTTGTTTTTCCTCTCAAAATTACCTTTGGTAAAATAGCATTATATACCTGGGCTAAAGGAATGGCAGCATTTTCTAATAGAATTTCCACTGATTGAGGTTTCTCAGTCCTGACTCCACATTATATTACTTAAGAAGAGCTATAAAAAATTACCTGGTGTATTTTACCCCTAGAGATTCTGAAGTTAATTGACCTGAACTAGTCTCTTGAGAAGCATGCTGCACAATAACAGATCAGTTTTTGTTGTTGTTTAGTTTTGTTTTGATTTTAAAGCAACAAGAATCTGAAGACCTAGGTTCAAGTCCTTTATAACTCTACCAGACATTACCTTGTGAATTTTGGCAAGTCATTTTATCTTCCCAATTCTCGGGATTTTTACCTGTAAAATAAAAAAGTTTACATGAGATGATTTAATCCTTCATTAGGGCAACACATTTCATCTACTGAATTCCAGACTCACTAAGTACCAGGTTGGATGCAATCACTATGTACCGGTCATTGACCCTGCTCCATAGACTTCAAGAAGCAGCTATCATAACCAACAGTGCATTTTCATTTGCAATTGAATTTTCACTAAAATAAGTGTTTAACTCAACAACATTTATTAACTTCATTTCCAAACACATTTTCTTTCACCTTTCTGCTTACAGCTAATTGCCTAATTAAGTAATTAAATTGTTATAGTACTCTGAAGGATTTCTGTAGATGGAGGTCAGAGTTGGTTTGTTATTTTTTAATCACCTATAGTCTCCCCATATTTGGGTAGAATGAAGTGGATCACAAGAAGCTTTAATTTAGTTGCATAAGTGAATAATAAGGCAGAAACCACGGCCCAAGAGATAGGAGGTTAGGCATGTGGGTAGAAGATATTTAGGGCAAGATGAATAAATACGTCAGCCTGTCTTGTTTTAGTCCTTGAGAAGCTGCAAGTATGTTATTCAAATAGTGAAAGACATGTCATTGGTGCCTTAATGGCCCATCATAGAATATGATATCCTAACCCAGACCCAATTACCCAGATCTGGTGGGCCTCCACATACATATTACCTATACTGCCTCTTTATGTGTATTTGTAAAAGGAATAGAATAATTCACATTCTCATCATCCCACTTTTCAAGAATGGCATTTCCTTTTCTCTTATAGCACATTTCTTTTAATCTTTTAGTAAAGATTAAGAGCAACAAATCAATTCTCTCTCATGTTTTAACATCCTCCAAAATAAGCAATGCTTTATCATTCTCTTTGATTTTCCCTTCTATGCTATAGTATTTCTCCCAAAATGTAAGACAGACCTCTGTGGCATATTGAATAAAATATTCCAAATGTCCTGATTTATAAATTATGAAGAGGGTTGTATATATGTACATATATTTAGACACCATTGATTTGGATTGGTTACCTATTGTGACCCTCAATAATTCTACTCCACTCTGTCTTGCTTTGTTACTTAACTCTTTGGATTTAGTTTAGGGTCTGAGTGTAATTTGGAATAAAAGAAAATTAGCAATTTGGAGCGAACCTATATTGCATTCACTCTGCAGAGCAGACAGAATATATTTTTAGGCACTGCATGTTTATAACCTAATTTTCCCTCATTACTTTACAGAGGTGACCTTGTTCTAATACCTTTGGCACCTGATGTTATAAAAGTAAAATTCTTTTCAAACCTGCTCAGTTAATGTGTTCCTGCTCAGAAACAAATGCAAAATAACATTAACATTCCTGCCACAAAATACCTGCTAATTTGCATGCAGTGAAGATAGAAAGCTTTTTATTACATATCACAAACTCCATTTACGTAGAATGAGTCACCAGGCCTGCTGAAAAGCCAATGAGCATCTAATTTTTAATGCTACCTTCAGCCCTAACATCAGTTCTCTTAGTTCAACTCATCTTTTATCAGCTATTCACTCCTTTAAAAATATCTATTCTGTTACAAAATTGCATTGTTCATCTGTTAAAACAGGTTTGATTTATGTTTCTGGTTTTTTTTAATATATTATAGCTTCCGAGAAGTAAACATTCAGAGGGGAATATGCAATTTTCTTATTAAGGTCAGAATGAAATCTATGCAACAGAAAATTTGAACACCTCAGTTTCAAATAAATGATGACATTATTAAGTTAATAAAAGTTGCATTCTTGACTTTAAAATTCTGCTTGATAAGTTTCCCTCCATGTTAAGTTTTCCTTGAAAATGATCTGCAGAGACCTATTCAGATTTATATGCCATCTCCAGGCACAAGTGAAAAATAGAAGGGACTAAGCTTGCAATGTCTTGGTTGTTCTAAACTTATTAAGATGACATTTCTACTTTGGTCATTCTATTAAAGTCGTATCCTTATGGCATATTATTGTTGATGGGGCCCTCTGTTAGTCTCTCAACTTTCCGGAATTGTTAACCTTGGATGGCTACTTTGTGTCAATCTTGGATCATTTCCTTCAGAAGGAAAAAAAAATGTCTTATGTATCATACTTTAGATTTTCATTATACATACTTCACATACACTCTTACTTATTAGATATGATATTTCTCAAGAGTTTCAGGCACTCAGAAAAATCTAAGAGCAAACTCTTTTGCACTGACAGAATTAGGTAGTAAGTTAAATAGAAGTTACTAATCTTGAAGGTGAGAAGTCAATAAAATCATGCAGGGAACGCATGCATAAAAGATTGGAGATATTCTATCACTTGTCTTATTGGTATATTATGCAAAATTAAGAAGGTTCTTTTTTTTCTATTCTTTTCTTTTCTTCATTTATTTAAATGACAAAGACATTTTATTCTTCCCAACAGGTATTTTCTTGCTGGTAAGCAGTGGAGTCTAGGGTCATTATACCCAATTTGTTGTGCCCTAGGCCCTAATAGCATCCTGATGAAAAACACAAGGTTAAATAAAACTCTTGAGAGACGCCTTCCTAGAATGAAGGCTAGTCTTATTTGTCTTCAGAAAAAGCACACAATTCTCCATTGTATAGTGTTTTTTGTGTAATTAAAATGGAAATGAAGACAAAATAGCTGGTTCCACCAAGTGACAGTTAAGTCACCAATACCAATGGTCTTGCAATTCTAATTCAGTCATTCTCCATAAATTTTGCATCTGAAATTATGCTTTCTTTAGCCCAGAATTCAAAGATGGGTACACATAAAGATTATATGCAAATAATATTCTTAATATAAAGATTTCCTGCTTTTTTTTTCTAAATCCTCTCCCAGGGACATTTTTTTCATTGATGTTTAGAGAAAATGAAAGAAAGGGGAAGAGAAAAACATCAATTTGAGGAAGACACATCAGTTGGTTGACTCCTGCACACTCCCCAACCAGGGCCAGAAATTGAGCCTGCAACCAAGGTACATGCCCTTTACCAGAATCAAACCCAGGACTCTTTAGTCCTCTGGTTGATGCTCTACCACTGAGAAAAACTGGCTAGGGCAAGGTTTCCTGCTTTTTAATTGTCAGCTCCAATAAGGCTACTGAAATTATTCTAACCTTAGTTTTTCCAAGTTACATTTTCTCTAAGACCCCATTACATAACATTAAATTACTTATTTTTTCAACATCCATCAAATTATTAGATAGAACAGAAGAAAATTTCTAAAACCTCCATTCATTTTTTTTTTTTACTTTTTAAAAAATATATATTTTATTGATTTTTTTACAGAGAGGAAGGGAGAGGGATAGAGAATTAGAAACATCAATGAGTTAAAAACATCCATCAGCTGCATCCTGTACACTCCCCACTGGGGATGTGCCCGCAAACAAAGTACATGCCCTTAACCAGAATCGAACCTGGGATCTTTCAGTCTAGAGCTCGACAGTTTATCCACTGAGCCCAATGGTTAGGGCCTCCATTTTCTTGATTACTTAATTATTTGCATCATATATTTTATGTTCAAAATAACAAATTCAGCATAGTTATTACTGAAAAAAGTATGATATATTCTGAAATAATGTACAAATGATGGTTGTGTTGAGGATTTCCATATACCTTTCTTTGTCAAACACCTTCAAGTCTTTCTAGGAAAATTTTTAACTCTAGAAAATTTATATTAAAATTACCACAATAATGGTAGGCAACCCATATTGCTACAGATTTTTCAGTGCATTTATAAGCATGCATTTTATGATATCTACTAAAGGCCCAGTGCATGGAATTCATGCATGAGGGGTGCCCTCAGCCCAGGCTACACCCTTTCCAATCTGGAACCCCTCAGTGGATGTCCAACTGTTTTAAATATATTTTATTGATTTTTACAGAGAGGAAGGGAGAGGAATAGAGAGCTAGAAACATCGATCAGCTGCCTCTTGCACACCTCCTACTGGGGAAGTGCCCGCAACCAATGTATGTGCCCTTGACCGAAATCAAACATGGGACCTTTCAGGCCAATGCTCTATCTATTGAGCCAAATTGGTCAGGGCAATATATTTTCAACACTGGAATAAAATGGAAATAATTTTGGTTGATAATTCAGAAGATTTGAGTTCTGTAGTTTCTACAATTTTAAACACTGGTTTGGGTAAGTCACATAACCCTTTTGAACATCATTTTTTCACTCACTAATTTGACTAACTGATTAAAACAAACTATGAGTTACAGGTTGTCTAGAAACGAGAAAAATATAAGCTACACCTTCAAGTTATGATACTGTAAAGACTCAGAAATTTAAACCTACCCGTATAATACTAGCAATATAAATTAAAATTTATAAAACCATTGTAAGGAAAATTATATGAGATATGCCCTTGCCAAATATTGTTTAGATCAAATTACAAAGAATTAGAAGAAATTTTAAAATGATACACATATTATGCAAATGCAAAGTATTATCATCAACATAATTCTAGTAAATAATCACAGGGTAGTAGCCAGAATAACGACCCTCAAAGACACTCATGTCCTAATCCCCAGAACCTGTGAATATGTTACCTGCATTACAAAAGGGGCTTTGTAGGTATGTTTAAATTAAAGAGTGTGTGATGAGAATATCCTGGATTATCTCAGTGAGCCAAAGTAATCAAAATAGCATAGGGAAGCAGAAAAGGGGATCAGAATGATGATATGTGATCTGGCTGCTGGCTTTCAAGGTGGAGAAAAGGGGCCAAGGAGTGTGGATGGCCTCTAGAAATCAGAAAAGGTACAAAAGCAGACACCCCTAGACTCTCCATGAAGAAATGTAGCCCTCTGACACTTCAAATTTAGCCCTGTATTGAACTTCTAACCTAAAGAGCTAAAACTAAGCTTACAATAATGTCAGCACCAATAAGAAAATAATATAATAAGCATTAAGCTGTTTAATATTAGACTGAAATAATTTCTACATATTCAGTCTCCAAGAATAAAAGGCAGACGAGGTGGGTTACCACTATAGGAAATCATCTGGTGGCCAGGAAACATGAGGTATAGGGAGGATATGAGGAACGAAAGAAGGTGATTCTTGTCATTAAGCATAATTAATCTATTTTTCACATATTATTAAGCATCTATTGTATACAGTAGTGCCCCTTTACCCCAGAAGATACAATCTAAAATGACCAATAGATGCTTGAAACCATGGAGATAGCACTTTTCAGCTTCTCTTTGGCATATCTGAATTACCAAAATCAATACTTTTGCACTTTACTAAGTAAAATAAGGGTTACTTAACCACAAGCACTGGGTCAGTCAATCTGATCATCTAATAGCTACTAAGTGAGTAATGGGTGGGTAGCATGTATAGCATGGATATCCTAGACAAAGGGATGTCCCAGGCAGGATGCAGGGGAATGGCACAAGATGTCATCATGCCACTGAGAACAGTAAGCAGTTTAACACTTATAAATTGCTTATTTGTGGAATTTTCCATTTAATATTTATGGACCATGGTTGAGGTTGGGTAACTGAAACCACAGAAAGCAAACCACAGGTAAGGGGGAACTACCCTACGTAATTCTATTTTAGAAGTTCAAGAAACACACAAAAGTAAACTCAGTGCATGATCTTAAGTGCAGAGTCCAGGTAAAGAAAGACAATAGCATAAGTGTTATGAAGTGAGCATGCTTTAAACAGTGTAACTGTGAGTTCTACATATCTACTCAGAGAGTCTATGATGTTGAAAAGTGAGAGTGTTTAACAATGAGAGAATAGTGAAGATGGGAATGTGAAGAGATAAGGTTACTAGGCCTAAGGGCTTGTGTTAGACCAAGAGGATGTAAAATGTAGAGTTAATGGGAAGATTCCTAGCCCCACTTCCAAGTGCAACTAGAGGATTTCAGTTTTCATATTTTTGTATATATTGAACTCCCATGAAATATTCCTTTGTATAAAGATGTAAAGCATTCTCAAATAACTTGGCAACCACCTTAGCAATCAAGAGGGAACCAATAAACAATTGAAACTTGGACATTCCATGTATAATTTGCCAGGAACGTAAAAGATAGATCAGAGACATCAATTGCAATAGGCCGAGTTTAAGGTTAATGAGGAAAGAAGTTTCAAAGACAAATAGATTTTAAGAAGAAAATACAAGAAAAACTGGTAGGATGTGGTCATAATTAGAAAAGAGAGGGAGATATAATGACCCTAAGATTCTTTGAACAAAATGGCTTGGTGGTGCCATTACTAATTAGGTAGCAACATTGGTTTAAACATATTAATTAACTTAATCTTCATAACAATGCCAGAAGGTGACTTGTATCATCATTACAAGCTGTTCAATGAAAAACTGAGGCTGAAAGGAAATAACTATTTTGCCAAAGTTCACTCAGTTAGCTAATGGCAGGGCCAGGATTCACAATCAGACTGTTTAACTCCAGATCTACATTCTCAGCCACTGTGCTGAAGAAGATGAAATACTTTGAGAGAAAGAGAGCAACTTTCATTTTGGACTTGCAGCAAATGAAACAGAATATTTCTGGTACATTTTGCTATCATTATCCGAAGAGGTCAGAACAAGCCTTGTTGTGTAGAGCAAGGTTGACCTTGTCAAATGACAATCTACTAGATAGCACTATGTTATTGTTTGAGTCAATAGGACATCTTGACTTTTGCTGTTTGTGCTGAGAACAGTAATATTATCTCATTATCACTAAACTTTAGCAATTCATAAAGGAATTAAAGGGAGAAATAGTTCCCTAGAGACAGTCATGCTATATGACTGTTATAAAAAATATAGTTTTAAGCCATGTCAAATGTAAGTAGTGTTGTTGAAATCTCTTCATATCACAGTAAAGATAGTTCCCAAGGGATCAATTCAACATTAAATAAACCCCCATAATAAGATATTATCTTGTTGGTCTTTATAAATTAAAATAATACTTTAATAATTATATTTCACTTTTTAAAATGTAGGTAAATTCCTCATTAAGGTTTAGTTACTTACCTATCACTGATAATAAGTAAAATAACAGGTACTAGTTTCAATTTAGATATAGAATTCCTAACATTTACTTAGAAATCTGCAAACTCAAGAGTAGTTGAGAGAAGCTTCATTCCCCACAGGTAGTTGACAAAATTCTTTACACCTGCATACTCTTTGTAAACTTAAGATCAAGGTTGACAAAATATTTTTCCTGTGGTGCTTAAAATTCAAAAACCAAAAGTTCTAAAACTCCCTTGCCCTAGTTTCACTTTATACATTTTTTTTTTATTTTTTGGAGAAATCTTTCTTCTTAGCCTTTAGAATTTTTGTGAAACTTTTCCCCCCTATCCTTTTGCTGTTTGGAATTCCAATTCTGAGTTACAACTATGTGAAAGCTCTAAGATAACCACCACAACAAAAACAAAAGCATGTCATCGAATTGGAGCTGACCTTTTGGCAGGCAGAATGGAACAAAATCTATCCTTTAAATCCCTCCAGTATTTGGTGAATCTTCTAATCCTAAAGAGCTTTTATTGATTCTTTCTCTGGCATAAAAGAAATATCATATTTGAAGGAGTTCTGTATTTTTCTTATAAAAGTCTGGAGATTTTCAGCTACTTTTTTGAGAAGAATTTTAATGTTGAATAGTCAATAATAAGTACCCAAAGACAAACTGACTATTTGAAGAACAGCATAAAGAGGATCTTTCATTTTCTTTGAATTTCACTTTGAAGCAATTTATGGCTTTCTGACATATACTACATTCAGCTGTATCATCGGAGAAAATGTCATAAATAGATGGAAAGAATTCTCAAATATTGAGAATATACTGAGATTAATTAACTCACAGATAAATTGATATGAACACAGGATATATACACTTATGTGCTTACTTTTCTTACCATATATTAATTTATTTTAAATTTACATTTTCAATCATATATATAAGTACATTCAGCATAACTATGCTTCTTATGATTTGTCAACATTTCAGATCTTTCACACAAGCAAACCATTATTTTCTGAGTTTGAAGTCCAGCTGCCATTTACTCTGGAAGTTAGAGGATTGTTTTGGGAGTTCTTAGGTCACTACTGCATCTGGGTCACGGAGCTCAGATCCAGGCAGAACAGAGTGTTGCTCCTCTCCCAATGGATTTCTTTTTTAGTACATGGTGCTTTTAATAAGCACTCTCTCCCTCGGGTCTAACCAGGTTACATGCACAGTCCAGCTCAGCACAGTGGCCAGATTTCTGACACTCTTGAGGATATGGGGAGCTATATTAATGTTTAAAATTTGGGTACTGAGTCACATATAGACCAAAGAAATAAGCCCTGGAACTGCACAATAAAAAAAAAAGGCTTTCTATAGATATAGTCTCTATGTAAACAATTACAGTAACTTGAGTAATTCACGTGACTTTATTAGAATGTGATTAATGTTTTCCAGTCTTAACTATGAGATGGGCCCAACCATCTCAATCAAGGGCAATACAATAAGGAATCTGTAATGTATGCACTTAGTGAGTAGTGAAATATTGTTTCACAGAACTCAATTGGAAGATACACTGACTTTGTAAATTTTCTCCCAAACACTGGCACTTACACTTAGCCTAGGGATACTTCCAAAGTAATTAGTGATACCAACAACATAATTAGTTTTAAAATAGCTAAGATCCATATCAAAAATAGAAAGGCCCCAGTTGTGATTACAATTCTTCAGCAACAATAGATTTTCAAATCCCTTATTTAAAACTAAAATAATAAAAAAAGAATTTTGGGGGGAGCAATGGGAGGGCATTTGTTTTAGAAGTGATGGAATGCAAAATGTCACAAACAATAGTAAGAACATGAATTATTTGGAATACATGTCATGACAATTCTTGGAGAGATGATGAGAAATCAGAAAGCTCTATTTTGTGCTTTCACTTGAGGATATACCTAAATTGACTTAAGAAAAATCTGTTCTCTCAGGAGAGAATTATGTAACCATTTTAAAGATCTGTATGTAATAAGGAAAACAGAAATCCATTTGGTTCTTTCATACAGAGGAAATTTAACATAGAGAATTAGTTAAGAAAGTGATTTTTTAAAAAAGCTGATTAGCCAAACTGAGTACTATGAAACACAACAAATAATTAGCAACATCAGGAAGACACAACTGTCCCTAGGACCAAAGGGGCAATAAGAGGGAGTACTGCAACCAGAACAAGAAGGTAGCCTTGTTTTGTAGGCATTGAATCTACTGTTCAGCAGGCAGGAACGATGGGATAAGGGCTTTCTATCAGAAGCTAAAGCCAATATGGGCACAGTCACTGCCAGCAATGTTATTGTAGGCAGAATAAGAGGGGAAGAAATATCCTGCTTTATCCCTTTTCACACCCACCAATGTTCATAATTTGCTGAATGTAACCAGAAGTCAGCAGACACAAAAATCTGTGATACAGAGGAAAGCAAAGGAATTTGAGAAATAAAAACCAAACAGGCAAATGACCAGCACATAAATTATGAGAAAGAAAATTGTAAGATTCCCTAAATGCCAGTTTGTACAACTTCTTACTTGTTACAAAGAATACATAGCCATAAACAGTTCTCAGGTGGGGGGGGGGAGTCTGTGTTTATGAGAAAACAAAGTCCTTTAATTGCAGTCTGATCACTTTTCTAATGCTCACTAAGCTGGTCACCATCCTTTTTACAGTATCTTGTCAGTTGTAAAGTTCATGTGATGATCTTAATTATTATTTTATTTGATTGACTATGGAAGCTTAACATTCCTCAAGTTCATTCTTTTTTTATTATTTATTGAATTGATTGGGATGACATTGGTGAACATGAACATATAGTTTTCAAATGTGGGTTTATATGTTAGAAGATCTAAATATTGCACAGTGTGCCCACCATTCAAAGTCAAATCTTCTCCTGTCACTTTATATTAAGATCCCTTATCCCCGAACCTCCTTCCCTCTGGCAATCACCACACTGCTATTTGTGTTCATGAGTTTCAGTGTTATATCCCACATATGAGTGAAATCATATGGTTCTTAACTTTTTCTGACTGATTTATTTCACTTAGCAGGATATTCTCAAGGTTTATTCATGTTGTTGCAAACACATTCTTGAGTGGTTATCTTCAAGAATGAACAAAAAGATTGATATGCCATGGCAGAAACCTAGGGAACTTATAGTTCTATCCTCCCTTAAGTATTTCTCAAGTTCTCTCTCTATAGACTTTTATGTTTCTCCTTAGCGTGGAAGAGTAAAGACTATTTAGTTAACCAAAGCTGTTCTCATGCAGCAGCCTCAAGTCATAAAACTCAGTTCATATCCATTCTGCTTAGAACATCAGCTATTTTACATAAATTTTTCCAGAATTCCAACTACCTATCTCTGAAATCATGTTGAACACATTTATCCCCCCCTTTCCTGGGAAGTAATAACAAATCTTATTCATATAAAAATACCATTGACTTTCAGTCTCTTTTCTGTTTTAAATGTTTTTCTCTATTTTAAGAGGATTTTTTTCTATTTTGAGTTATGATCTTAAGACAGTTTTTAGTACTGACAATGTGGTTTTTCAGCCCAGCCAAATCTAATTAATTTTTCAAGCAAAACTTTAAGGCACATTTTATCAAAACTGTTACTCTACTTAAAAATAAAATTCAAGAATAGAAAACAGCTGTGTGCCTTTCCATACTGTTTCTTTTATTCTATCTAAAGTTTTGTTGTTTGTTCTTATGCTAACATGATTTCTGTAGAATTAAGTGACTGTTGTTTGGCTTGGAAGTTTGAAATAGGTGTTTTTTTGTATTAGTCAGGGATCTCCACACAGAACAAATAGGACATATGTGTGTGTGTGTGTGTGTGTGTGTGTGTGTGTGTGTTTAAAAATTTGCTCATGAGATAGTGGGGGCTGGCAAGTTTGAAATTTATAGGGCAGGCCCAAAGACCATAAATTGTGTTGAGTTGTTCAGTCTTTAATCTGAAGATAATATGGATGCAACAGTCCTTCCTCTTTGGGGTATCTCAGTCTTTTTTCCTAACATCTTCAACTGTCTGGAGGAGGCCTCCCATAGTATGGAGGGTAATTTATTTTATTCAAAGTTTGCTGATTCAAATGTTAATCCTGCTAAAAATGACTAAACAGTAACATCTAGTCTGATCTTTGACCAAACAACTGGGCACCATAGCCAAATCAAGTTGGCAAATAAATTTAACTATCACATTTTTCTTCATCAAGAGTTCCTTCGCCATTTCAAGTGACCAGAAACTATTTTACTTGAATTATATTGCAACACTTTTTTTATAAAAATACAGTGGCATGAAATATTTGGCGGAATATGCATTCTGAATATAGGACTATCATTGCTAAAATATTATTTCAGAATCCTAATATTATTAAACTTTCAGTAAATGCATGAAAATGAAAAATGACTAGCAATATTTTTCAAGCAGAAAACATCACAGAATTCCTATAGAAGAGATAAATTAACTTATATTTATTAAAATATACCCTCAAAACTAACTTTAACTTATAAAAATGTTTTCTTAATGCTGAACATTTATTATATAATATTCTTTTCATTATCTTAATATTTCATACATTTTTCAAAAGTAAATTTCAGTGGCCACATATGAAATATCCATTTTCAATGTGGAGCTAAATCAGATTTATTAGAAAAAACATTTTAGTAAGCTTTAAAGCCAAAGATTGTGGTTTAATCATTATTTTAAACCTTGCTAATCATTACTTTAGTGAATGTTTCCCAAGTACTTTATGCACCATTCAAGTTTTAAAAATATTTATATAAACACACTGTTTTATCACTTTTCATAAGTCTACTTATAAAAAAAGTACAGTCATAAAATTAATGTTCCTAAGGAGACTAATTTCTTAGTCACTTTATACCTTTTATTAATTAAATGCCATTTCTCATACATTAATGATCTTTTTTAACCATACAATTTCTCCAGATGAGATAACAAATAAAAGTTATCTATTAATTATTTTGTTCAATGTTGTTTTAATTACTCATTTTCATATCTCTCATACTCTTCTTTCAAAAATCCAACCACCACAGAATTTAAGAACTTAAAGTTACTTAATTTTTTTCAGACTCTTAATAGTAGACTGAATGATCAACAAACTTGAATTCCATTAGAAAAAGTTTATCCTTCCTTTTTTAATCATAAACTTAATCAATATTTAGATTATCAAATCACATGCTACTTTTTTAAATAATAAGTTTCAAAGTTAGGATGAAACAGTCATGAATTTCCTTTCACAAATACATATTTCAAACATGCATATATATATAAAAATATGGATTATTAATAGTTCCTTTACTGAAGATAATGCTTTTCTATATATAATTTAAATATTTTTCATAAACATGGCCTCATTAATTTTGCAGTGTCCCCAAAGGTAATTTTGTATGCATGATTTCCATTTTAAAGATTATAAACTAACCTGTGGAAACTGAGTGTCATGGGATTCATTTTGTTTCTCATGCTACAGCTATGACTCACTAGGCTTCAAATGTATTAGAGGCATAGAATTTATTTCATCATTCTTGTAGTTTATCCCCCTAAAGTTCAAAGAAAATTCAGTCTAGTGTGACTGAAAAAAAAACACAGTTTCAAAGCCAGAAAGCCAGGCTTTGATACATAGTTGTCCCATTTGGGCAAATTATTTAACCTCTCCAAGTTTACATCTGGCCAAACACCTGCTCTCTTCACAGCACAGTGTTGTAAGGCTTAAATAAAAGAACTCTGTAAATGTGTCTTATAAAGTGCAGCTCCTATATAAGAATTAGTTGTTATGTTTTGTGTATATGTCCACTTGACACTTTCTTTGAAGCAAAAATTGAATGTTATCTATGTTGGCATTCTTCAAGTCATAGTACTGGTATACCAGCTATATACATTAATAAATGAATGCACTAAACATTTACAGTTTGTCAGGCTCTACCCCATACCTGTGTTGATAGATGACATTTCAAATCTTGTTATAAGGCAGGCCTAAAGTCACTAAAAAACAGAAGAAAGGAAGGATACAAGCTTGTTTCCTCTAAAAATTAAAAAATTAAATATCCAGTTGATCCAGCAATTCCACTTCTGAATATATATTTAGAGAAATGAAAAGAGATACTGAAGAGATATATGTACCCCTTGTTCATTGCAGTGTTATCCACAATAGTCAAGGTATAGAAATAAACTAAATGTCCATCAAGGAATGAATGGATAAAAAAGATGGGCAATATATTATATATACACTAGAGGCCTGGTGCACGAATCCATGCATACTGGTGATTAGGACCATTTTGCCCAGTCCCAATTGGGGCCAGCCAGTGTGAAGGAAGGGACTGCAGGATGTTGGTTGGCCAGGGGGAGGGACCACAGGAGGTTTCCTGTGGGAGCACAACAACCACCAGGGACAGACAGCTCCTGTATTGAACATCTGCCCTCTGGTGGTCAGTACGCATCAGAGCGTCTGGTCGACCAGTTGTAATGGTTGCTTATGAACAACATTCAGCCAAGAACACAGGATATATTGCTAATGTGATAATGTGGACGGGATTGGCCTTGAGGACAATATGCTAAGTGAGATAAGTTAGATAGAGAAAGACAAATGCAGTAGAATAACACCTATGTGTGGGATCCAAAAAAACAAACTCATAAAACAGACAATAAAACTGTGGTCACCAGGGCCTGGGGTTTGGGAGATAGGATAAATATTGTGAAAAGGTACAAACATGCAATGAGGACTAAATAAGTCCTAAGGTTCTAATGTACAGTATAGTGAATATAGTCAACATTGTTCTAATGTAATCATCAAACTTACTAAGAAGAGATCTTAATTATTCCAAACACTAAAAAAGGGATAATTATGTAATGTGATAGAGATGCTATTGATAATCATATTATAAATGTATTGTATTGATTCAACAGGTGTATTTTAAATTACTTAATATTATATGTATTATATGTCAAATATATTTGATTTTAAAATTTTTAAATAGATTGAATATTGACAAGTTGAAACACAGAAAATTAAACAACAAAAAGTTCAATTTATTCTAAGTTATGGTGGTCATTCACATTAATAAGATAAATAAGAAATATCACCATGAAATAGAAAAAAAATATTAAAGTAAGAAATGGTTCATAACTAAAACTTAATAAATTAGGAATACAGGTGAACTTATTTACTTTATTTGATAAGTGGTATTTACAAGTACTAACAACAAACATAGTTAATGGCAAAATATTAAAAAGTCAACCTCAGTCATTAGTTGTGAGACAATGATGTCTGCTCTTATCCTTTTACTAAACATAGTACTGAATGTCCTAGTCACAAGAGAAGTACAAGCATAAAAGGTCTGAGAATTCAAATGTAAGGCATAAACTGTAATTACAGCACCAATCATTATACACTTTAAAAATCAAAAGAACCTACTGTCAAATTATTAGAATTAATAAGTGGATTTAATGACAATTTTGAAATCTGAAAACACACATAAATACCCATAATAAATTATATATTGATGTTAATGTTACATTGCAAGGCAATTAAGTTCAGTGATATTACATGATATAGTCAACATATTGTCCCTCACTTGCAATACATAATTCCATAAAGTATAAGATTGCAGTAAGAGATTTAATGCAGTGTTTAATTGGTCTGAATGCTTAAATCTGTGATGTGCCATTTTATATGTGCATAATTTTCACTAAGAAACCTCTGCTTTAAGCATATCATACTACTAGAGGCCCAGTGCATGAATTCATGCACAAGTAGGGTCCCTCTGGGTGGTCTGCAGGGATCATGCTGAAACCCACAGTCCAACACCACCTGTAGCTCCTACCTGCCACTCCTACTCATCCTAACCCCACTGTGCCTGCCATGGGCTCATGCCTAATCAGTTCCAGTCGAGAGAGGCTCACACTGTCGCAGCAGCGCTCACCAGCCATGAGCCTGCATCTGGCAACCTCCCAAGGGGAGTGGCTTGGGGGATTGAGCTGAAACTGGCTCTGAGATCCCCTGAGGGGTCCCATATTGGAAAAGGGTGCAAGGCCAGGCTAGTGACCCCCCTGATGGCCAGTGCATATCATAGTGAGTAGTTTAGCAGTCTTAGCATATCATTAGCATATTACATTTTGATTGGTTGCTCAGTTGTTCTGTAATTTGGTCTATTTGCACATTACCCTTTTATTATATAAGATTAAGCCTAGTGTCTCATTTCAATAGTGGTATTTAGTAGACACTCAAACTACCTACTGATTAAATGACTGAGTAAATGACTGTAATATTTTTCCAGTCTCTAAAAACTCTTAAACCTATGTTCTTATTCAAATTACTTTTCATTGTAAGTTGGATGATATTTTAATTTTTAAGAGATAAAATTATTAAATGCTTCTCTTTTAACAACATCATCCCTGTTCTTTTCCAATTAAGTAAACTGAGCAAATATATATATATATATATATATATACATATCTTCATCCCTTTGTTAGTGAAGTATAAAATCACTGCTCAGAGTAGACAGAGGCAATATGGTATTGCTGAACAAGATGCATAACTTTATTATAAAATAGACTGGCTTCATACTTCAGCATAAATTTGACACAAATACTTATGATCTAAGGCAAGTTATTTTACCTTTCTAAGCCTCAATTTACACACTTGAAAATGGGAAAACAATACCAATCTCTAAAGGTCACTGCAAAAATTAAAATGTGATTAGATATGCTAATTTATTTTCATAATGCTTGGCACATGAACATGGAAGGCATTTGTTAATTTTCATAGTTTCATTACTGTACAATATTTGGAATATGTTGGCTTTTATTAAGCAATATGTTGGCCTTTATTGGTATTAATCTGTAGCACGGGTGTTAACAAAAAAGGAAAATAAGCCAAGCCAGTATAGTTCAGTTGATTGAACATCAATAAGTCCCTGTACCAAGAGGTCAACTGTTTGATTCTCAGTCAGGACACATGCTCAGGTTGTGGTCTCCACATTTAAAAAAAAGGAAAATAAATTTGGCAAATCACAATGCAGGTAACTAAAAATCTTTAACTTTTATACAAACTGTAAAATTAGGTTTGTATAAGATTCAAAATTATATTATTTTAAAAAGTGTTACTTCTGGAGAAACCAAGATGGCAGCATAGGTAAACACTTAAACTGCTACTTAGGACAACAATTTCAAAACTAAAAGTAAAAGGCAAAACGGACATCATCCAGAACCACAGGAAGGCTAGCTGAGTGGAAATTCTACAATTAGAAGGAAAGAGAAAAGCACATTGAGACTCAGAGCAACTGCAGAAGGCAGAGGTACTGAGGCACGTGTGTGGAGAGGTCGACCAACTGGGTAGGCAGCTGGCTTTCTCAAGTGGGAGGGAGACAAAAGCTCCTGACTACACTGAACGCCATTTCCTGGCAAGACTCTGGGGACCCACACTCTTATTTATGACCATGGTAACTGGTCTATTCGGGGAGCAACTGGACTATCTGCTAGCAGGTGGAACTTCAGGGCAGCTTTCTCTCAGAGGTGATTTCAGTGCTTACCATGGGACATTGAGACACAGGGGCCTGTTAAGGCAGGGCTGATGGGAAGCCAACACTGTCTGCTCCACCCTGAGACTCTGCCCAATCCAAGCTGAGCACAGAGGCTTTTGCTAGTCTTGTCTCATAAGGGTGTCTCCAGCACAGATCTCCCAGTATACACACAGCTGATCCTCACAACAAATTGGCCTAGAGGTTAATTCCTCCCAGTGATACCAACAACAACCAAGGCTTAACTACAACAACACTGTGCAAAAAGTCCACAAAGGGGTGTACCAAGAGTGTCCACCTCAGGTAACCAGGGAGGCAGAGCCACTAGGCCCTAAAGGACACCTAGCATACAAAGCAATTCTATCAACTCAGGGAAGAAGCCAAAATGTGGAGAAAAAGAAACAGATCACAAATGAAAGAAATGGAGGAAAGCAAACAACTGGAAATAGAGTTTAAAGCCACTGTTATAAGGTTTTTCAAGAATTTTCTAGAAAAGGCCAATAAATTTAGTGAGACCCTCTATGATATGAAAAAGGACCAACTAGAAATTAGCATACACTGACTAAAATAATAAATTTTATACAGAGATCCAACAGCAGACTAGAGGATCCCAAGAATCAAATCAAAGTTTTGAATAAAAAGAAGCAAAAAACACTCAACTGGTAAAGAAAAAAGAATCCAAAAATATGAAGATAGTGTTAGGAGCCTCTAGGACAACTTCAAACATACCAATATCAAAATTATGGGGGTTCCAGGAGAAGAGAGAGAGCAAGATACTGAAAACCTATTTGAAGAAATAATGACTGAAAACCTCCCCAAACTGGTGAAAGAAATAGACTTACAAGTCCAGGAAGCACACAGAACCCCAAACAAAAGGAATCCAAAGAGGACCACACCAAGACACATCATAATTAAAATTCCAAGAGCAAAAGACAAAGAGAGAATATGAAAAGCAGCAAGAGAAAAACAGTTGGTTACCTATAAGGCAGCACCCATATGATTGTCAGCTTATTTCTCGATAGAAATTATGCAGGCCAGATGGGAATGGCAAGAAAAATTCAAAGTGATGAATAGCAAGAACCTACAACTAAGATTACTCTACCCAGCAAAGCTATTCAGAATTGAAGGGCAGATAAAAACTTCACAAATAAGAAAAAACTGAAGGAGTTCATCACCACCAAACCAGTATTATATAAAATGCTAAAAGGTGTTCTTTAAGAAGAGGAAGAGGAAGGAAAGGGTAAAGATAAAAATTATGAACAACAAATACATATCTATCAATAAGTGAATCTAAAAATCAAGTAAATAAAAAAAATCTGATGAACAGAATGAACTGGTGAATATAATAGAATCAGGGGCATAGAAAGGGTGTGGAATGACAATTCTTGGGAGGAAATAGTTGTGGGCAGTGTGGGAAGAGACTGGACAAAAATCATACACCTATGGAAGAGGACAGTGGAGAGGGTAAGTGCAGAGAGTGGGTGGGAAATGGATGGAGGGGAGCTATAGGGGGAAAAAAGGAACCATTGTAATAATCTGAACAATAAAGATTTATTAAACTTAAAAAAATAAAAAGTGTTACTTCTTTAAGATTGGCAGAGAATTGAAGTTACTTATATTATCCAGATTATGATAAAACAGGAGGAATAAGTGCTCATTGTCTCTCAAAGGTTCACTGGCTCTGTCTTTGCCTAACAAAATCACAAAATTATAATATAATTAGAGGCCCCATGCATGAAATTCATGCACAGGAGGCAGCGGTGTCCTTCAGCCCATCCTGCTCCTTGTCCAATCTGGGATCCTTTGAGGGATGTCCAACTGCCCCTTTAGACTCGATCCAGGATTAAGTCTAGACAGGTAGTTGGACATCCCTCTCACAATCCAGGACTGCATGCTTCCAACTGCTCACCTGCCTACCATCCTGATCACCCCCTAACCACTCCCCTGCCAGCCTGATTTGTGTCTAACTGCTCTCCTGCCAGCCTGTGTGCCCCTAACTGCCCTCCCCTGCAGGCTGGATCACCCCCAACTGCCCTCCCCTGCTAGCCATCTTGTGTCCACATGGGGGCAAGATCTTGTGGCCACATGGGGCAGTCATCTTGTGTGTTGGAATGATGGTCAATCTGCATATTACTCTTTAATTATATTGGATAGAGGCCTGGTGCACGGGTAGGGACCAACTGTTTTTCCTTCAAGGGTGTCCTGGATCAGGGTGGGTGTTCCCTTGGGGCATGGAGTGGCCTGGCTGAGGGGTCTGAGGTGGTTTGCAGGCCGGCCACACCCTCCAGCAACCCAAGTGGAGGCCCTGGTATCTGGGATTTATTTATTTTCTGCAATTGAAACTTTGTAGTCTGAAGCAAGCCAAGCCTTCTGCTTGCACAGCCATTGAAACTTTGTTGTCTTAACCTCAGCTGGCCAGGCTTTGGGGAAAGCTTGGCTTCTTCCATTGCAGGGACAACCCAGGCCTCTCTCCTGTGCTATCTGTGGCTGCAGCCATACTTGCTCTGATTGGCTGGTGGGCTTGACTAGTGGGTGTGGTTTGTGAGTGTAGTGGAGGTACAGTCAATTTGCATATTGCTCTTTAATTAGATAGGATTAGAATCTCAAAGAAATATAAATAAAGACACTTAAGAAATCAATGTTTCAATTGTTTCTGAGACTGTGTAAGCCCTGGAGGTAGAGCAACAGAGAACCTGAGAGCATTGTCCTTCTGAAATTTAGTCAGCCATCAAAACATGACATGTCAACAATTTCTAATCTGGTGTTTATGAAATTTAGTGGAACAGTTTTTATTCAGTGCTTCAGCTTTTTTCTGAAACAAATTATTTGTAATACAAAAAAAAAATGAAAGAAAAACTGAAAGATTGTTTTACAAAATCTCTCCTGGTACCAGGATTTTTACTTAGTAACACAGTTATTTATAATCTTCCAATTAAAAGATGCAAAAGAAGAATTTAGAAATTAAGAGTATTATTGTAACTGAAGATAACAAGTTTCCCAATGTTTATAAGTGTTGATATAATTATAGGAATTTTGACTTCAATTCTATAAACTTGTTTAGAAAGTTGGGACTGCTAACAATCTGAATTTGGGTATGAAAGCCTGAAATTTGGTGGTATTTTTGTTTGTTTGTTCGTTTTGTTTTGTTTTGCTTGTTTGCTTTCTTGTTAAAAACATAGAGCTACAAATTGAGAGGTTGATAGAATTTTTTCAACAAATGCTAACTGCAACTTGGTTTTAAGAAGTCCTAGAATCTGAATTCTGACATAGAGTTTCAGAAACTCCAAGTGATGCTAGTGCTCTCTCTCTACCAGTATGTAACTGCAAAAATCAACTGGGGGACTTGGGATAGCAACTGATTATGTGATTTGATCAAGAGTTCATGAGAGCTTAACATGCTAGCTGCAGTAAATATAAGAGTTTAAAAGTTTATTTGGAAATCCATATAATTAAATACATTATATAGAACAACATAATAACACATTGGATAATTAAGGAGTCCCTGAAAGAATTTCAGGGGAGTAGAATGTTTAATAGATACTTTGCTAATTAGGAAAGAATTCTAGGAAGGGATGAACTAGGGACTGGCCTATTGGTCTGGGTGATGTTTGTTTAGGGGGAGGAAATAACAAGAATATTGCAAATAAAAATTGTGTGATGAATGAAGACACATAATGAGAAAGAACATAATCTGCAGCTATTGAGTGTGCAGACATTCCCAAAGAATGAGCTGAGAATTCTTGCCCCATGTTGTATCAGAATTTCTATAACATAATTCTAGTCAGTATATATTTGTCTTCAAGGTTCAGATTTTCTAGTATTTTTCATTTAAGGATATAAATGTGAGGACACATGTGGATAAATCATATAAAATGTATTGTCTAAGTACATTCTTCAAGAGGCTGTATTTTGTCAAGAGTCTCACAATATAAGCATATATGAAAATGAATTCATGGAAAATAGGAGTATATATGGGTTGAGAAAGCTTTATGATACAGAGCTAAAACTCAGCTTCTTTAGCTTCAAAAGGGTATTCTTTTTTCAGATAGACTATGATATTTTGTAAAAATGATGATGGACAATTTTTTCTCTGTTACTAAGGAGAAAGGAAGAGGAGAGAAGGAGAAAGGGGGAGAAAGGGAAGAAGGAGGAGAGAGAGAGAGTACTAAAGAAATAGGAACTGAAATTGCAGGCAAATGTTTTTAGAAAAAGTATCTTACTTACTAGAATTTTAAAACTGAAGAAAATATTATTACTAAGGCAAATGATCAATTTGTAAATTTTTGAGAAAATGTTATTAAGCCCTATTTCCAAAGCACTAACTAGAAATAAGATGGGATTGAAGTGACTGCTTGAAGTGAATACCCTGTGAACTCAATCCTTTCCAAAGGAAACCTATAAGGATGTTAAAAATGGTTTCCCTGTTCAATAGTACAACATAACTTTCTTCAATGCTAAAATCAGCTAAAATACTGTGCACAGTAAGTTAAAACAAATTAAAACAGCTTTAATTCATTGGAATAGGGATTATCATCCCAATTACTTGTAATATTAACAAAGACAAAAAAGTATGTCACTGAGGAGAGACCTCTAAATCATTTAGCTTATCACTTCACACAGTTGTCAGACACTGGATGTGCACACTTTATTTCAGTTATTGCTAAACCAAAATTTAAAAAGATCTGTAGGGAAATCTGGTCCACCTGTAGTCAATAGTTTGTAAGGGCCATTACTAGTAATCAGATAGACATATATTTGATGAACTCAGTCTTGTAATGAATTACTCTACTATCAAATTTCTTTCCTTGATCTAGAATTGAAATTTTAAAAATGCATTGATTTCAATATTTCTGCTGGAAGCTTCCTTTATTATAGCATTCTACAATCCCCAAGTATTTCCTATTGTTTTAAGTTAATATAATTCATTATTAACCACCAAAATTCCATGTTGTTCAACTTCGTTGGAAAGTACTGTAATCCTATATAATAAAAGCCTAATATGCAAATAGACCAAATGGTGGAACAATCAGTCACAATGACCATTTGCTATGATACGCACTGACCACCAGGGGGAAGACGCTCAATGCAGGAGCTTCCCCCAGTCCACAGGGCCCAACCAGTAGTGGGGGGGGGAGGGGGAGGGGTTGATGAGCAGGCAATGCCAGGCCAGCCATGGCAGGTGCCAGCGAAGGTTCCCAATCACCTCGCTGGTCACCCCACAGATTGGTCCTGATTGCCAGCCAGGTCTAGGGATTCTACCTGTGTACAAATTTTGTGCACTGGGCCTCTAGTTATTCAATAATTATGCTATATTGATTCAAATATTGGACTTCCAAGATGCTTTTGCACTGATTGGCAACAAGCAGATATATATTATAAAATAATTACAAATACGAAAAGAAATCTGTAATTCTTGTTCCACCTTGCTACACAGACACTCCAAAACTCACACTGCTTAGATCTTTAAGAACATCTGAACCTGCATGCAGCAGCATGTTTTGTCAAGCTTTACTGAAGCCTGCAGAGAATGGTGGGATCCAAGCCTCATCAGTGGCTGCACAGTCCATTCCCTAATGCCACTTCAGAAGACCACTCAGATGTCCATCATTGAGAGTGATCCCCGCTTCAGCATCACATAGCCCTGGACAGAGCGCTGGCACCCTACTCAGTTATACTCTACTTTTCTTGAGCTGAATTTGCTTTGAATTATATCTTCTCAAAGCTATAGCTGATGTTTTATTAAATAAAACCAAAAATATTGGTGATACTCCTCCTGAATTATAAAAATAAAAGTGTAAATAATAGTGTATTCAAGTTTCCTTTCCTTTCAAAATCTTGCATCTAGAACCATGTCGTAGATTTCAATTAAAAAAATAAAATAAAAAGGTGGATCCTTCCTGGAGCTACATGCAATTACCTTGAGAAGTTAGGAAACAAATCTGCACAAGAATGTTATATTTAATGATTCACATTGTAAAAGTCTTATTAGGTCCCAAGTTAAGATCACAGGGTTCTTTCAATACAGATACATCATAATTCTTGAACACCACAACACAAGACAAATGTGTTAAAATGACCCACAGTGATCATCCCAATCACCTATGGCTTCCATCCCACAAACTTAAGCCACCTCTAAAACAAGGCTAAGTTCAAATTGTCCTGGAATATCATCACTTCTCAATATATTTAGTTCCTAGAATTTCATCATCTGCACTAAATTGGATTTCTTACTTTAATAGTTATAATTTCAGCCAGTCCTCTTTAGCTCCAATTCTCATGAAAATGCCTAAGACTTAATGAGCTGATTAAACTTGTTATTCAGCCTTTTCTTAGTTTTCTTTTCTATTCTTAGATATTATAAATGTCCATATTGAGAGCATGGGCCAGCAGGTCTTTTTCATATCTGTCCTTTGCCTTTTACAGCATGTCCTTGCCGGCTGTCCTCTTTTCAAATTTTGTTTTCCTCTGAATGGGCTATTGCACTGATGGCTTTTGGCAGCTGCCGAGTGCTAAACCTGCATATAAAATCAATCTGTGGGGCCAGAGTCACAAAACAGGGCCTACTTGAAATTATTTTTTTTCAGCTTTCTGGTTACTGTCATATTAGAGATTTAATGCAATGGGCAAGGACAATAATTCGCTTTACTTTCTGAGAAATCTTTATTTTCAAGGGCCACTGCTTGGTTGAATTCTTTCCAGATTATCATCCTGAATTTATGCAGTCCATAAAGCAATTAAAGATTCTCCTCCTACTCTAAATACGTGGAAGAAAGACCAAACCCGAGTTTTTTGCACCAAATTTTGCATCAATGTATTAAAAGTTAGTAATATTATGGCACACTTATTATTTTCTTATACAGTGTATTACCAGGAACCATATCAGTGTCTTCCTTTTGTGTATTTTCCTACTTCATCTCAAGAATAATAGCTCTATTTCACTTCAGTTAAGACAATGAGTTTTGGTGTCAACCCAATCTAGCTTTACTTCCCAGCTCTCTCTGAAGGAAAGAAGGAATGCACTTGGCTCAATTACTTGAGTGGTATTTAAACCTCATTACATTTATATGTAAAATATAATGATTATGTATACCTTAGAAGAATAAAGTGAATATAAAAGTAAGTTAATAATACTTATATAATGCAGCTAGCACAATACCTAACACAAAGGGAGCTCTCAAAATATGTCACTACATTTACGACTAATTCTATTAATTGCTACATTTGTTGTTTATTAGTATGAGGAAATTGTTTCTGAGAAACTCACTTCATTGCAACCATTTGATCCTCTGAACAGCACAAATTGAAAATGTCCCAGAATGGTAAAAGTAACTTAAATAATGTTTAAGAACATAATGAGAACAGACAATTTTTTTATAATTTTTTAAATATATTTTATTGATTTTTTTCACAGAGAGGAAGAGAGAGGGATAGAAAGTCAGAAACATCGATGAGAGAGAGACATCGATCAGCCACCTCCTGCACACCCCACACTGGAAATGTGCCCGCAAGCAAGGTACATGCCCCCGACTGGAATCGAACCCGGGACCCTTCAGTCCGCAGGTCGACGCTCTATCCACTGAGCCAAACCGGTCTCGGCAAGAACAGGCAATTTTTAAAAAATACAATTTCTCAAAAAGTGTTACCCTTATCTTTACGGTTTTTGCCAAACTTAGTGGCATAAGGCAACAACTATTTAATTACGATTACAAAATCCATAGGTCAGATATCTGAAAAGTACAGTATGATTAATTCTTTTTGCTTTTCAATGTTTGGGCACTTCGTTGGAAAGACTCAAATAATGGGAGGATATAACAGCTGTCTGGAGGTGCCACTCCTAAGAGATCTTTTTCATTCATAAGTGTGTCTGAATTGGGACTTTCAACCAAAGCATTGAAATATGCCTCTCCATGTAGTTTGGATTCTGCACAGCATGGTGGCTGTATTATAACAGAGAACTATTGTAGAGCAAGTGTTTCAAAAGAATCAAGTGGAAGCTGCTTTACCTTTTCTGATCTAGCCTTGAAGTCACACAGTGATCACTCAGTTGCATGCTTTTAGCTCAGAGTAGTCATAATCCTCTCAGATTCAAGGGAAGGAGACATAGACCCCATCTTTCTTTGCAAAAATAGTTAAATAATTTTTAGGTTCTATTTTAATATACCACATTTTGCCCTGGCTGGTATGGCTCAGTTGGTCAGAGCTTCCTTCAGTACACTAAAAGGTCATATCTTCCTTTCATTTGTGCCTTCAAATAATTTCTAACATGGAACTATTCTTATACTTTGCTAATTCATTCAATAAGCTTACCTATTCAGCATTCTCTTTAAACAAAAGTGTATGTGCACTGACATCAATGGTTAACAACCTTAAAAATGAGGACTAGTTTAAGAGATTAGGAAATGTGTGATACAAGCCAATGCACATTTCAAGGCAGCCTAACTAAATTAAGACCTCCCCGAAAAAGATTAAAACTGGGAATATAATTGTCTTTTTACTTAACAAGCCAGGAATAACTAATTCATAAGTGTATTATAGTGTTCAACAGTTTTGGAATCAGAAAAAGTCTATTTGTTACTATCGGATACTTAAAATGAATGCAGACTTCAAATATTGGAGAGCTGAATCTAACATCTACCTTGAGAGAAACTATTTCCCCTGTATTTGATTTGAGACACTTACAGTTGATTTGAGGTACTAAAGCATCATTGAATCATCTTTGTGTTTTTGAAATAGTCTGTCATGCTAAATTTGGAGAAGGCAAGATTTTATTAAAACAGTTCATTCTTTTTATCTTTCATTCAAAAATTTTTTCTTGAACACCTAATTCCTATAATTCCAGATGCTATGTCTAGAATGATACATAGGACACAAAAAGATTTGCACAAAATATTCAAAGTGATAAAAAGCAAGGACCTACAACCAAAATTATTCTACCCAGAAAAGCTATCTATAATAATAAAAACATAATATGCTAATTAGATGGGACAGCCAAACGACCTTACAGACATCATTACAAACGACCTTCTGGATGAAGCTGTGGCAGTGGCAGCCAAGGCAGAGTGGTTAGGGCCAATCAGGCAAGCAGACAGAAGGGTTAGGGGTGATCAGGCAGGCAGGCAGAGGTGGTTAGGGGCTAGCAATTAGGAGCAATCAAGCAGTGAGGTGAGCAGTTAGGGGCAATCAGACAGGCAGACAGAATGGTTAGGGATGATCAGGCAGACAGGCAGGTGAGTGGTTAGGAGCCAGCAGTCCCAGATTTCATGCACCAGGCCTCTAGTCATTTATAATTGAAGTACAGATAAAGAGCTTCCCAGGCAAGCAAAAGCTAAAGGAGTTTATCACCACTAAACCAGTATTATAAGAAAGGTTAAAGAAACTTCTTTAAGAAGAAGGAGAAAAAAGATAAAAAATATGAATGACAGCCCTCGATGGTGTGGCTCAGATGGTTGTAGTATCATCCTGTGCACTGAAGGGTTGTGGATTAGATCCCCAGTCAGGACACATGCAATTTCTCTCTCACATCAATGTTTATGTCTCTTTCTCTCTTCTTCTTTCTCAATAAAAACACATACTCAGGTGAGTCCATATGCGACAACATGTTCAGACATAGAGGATATTATACTGAGTGAAATAAGTAAAAAGATAAAGACAAATGCCATATGATTCCAATTATATGGGGAGTCTAAAAGAAAAACAAAATAAATGAGCAAGTAGAACAGAAACTGACTCATAGATACAAAGAACATTTTGAAGGTTGCCAAATGGAGGGGGACTGGGTGGATGGGCAAAAAGATAAAGGGATTAAGAATTACAAAATGGTAGTTACAGAATAGTCATGGGGATGTAAAGCACCATATAGCGAAAGGAAGATAGTTAATAATATAGTAATAACTATGTATAGTGTCAGATGGGTACTTGATTTATTGGGCTAAACAAGTCATAAGTTATATAAATGTCTAATCACTGGGTGGTAAACCTAAAACTAATATAATATTATATCAACAGTAATTAAAAAATAAAAATATATTACTTTTAAAATTGAGTTTCCCTTACCTAGTGAATAAATTTTAAATTAATCAATGTATCATTTAAAAATTCTTCATTATCTGATTCTGACCTTATATTTTCATTTCCCATTCTTTCCATGTATTTATTATTCAAGTGAACAGAATGAACTATTGCAATTATTCAATTTTATCCCACATTTATTCATTTGCTCATGCTGTTCCTTTTGCCCTGACATGGCCACATGGCCAAATTCTTCCCATTTGTTTACCAGTTATATTGTAATTATTTGAAAACATGACATTTCCTTTTATTGATCTAAATGGTGCACAGTAAACATCACAAATATATAAAGACAAAAGGAAAAGTCAGAGGGAGAGAAACTGGAGAAGTGTACGGAGACTAAGGGAAGAAGGCAAAGGAAAGAGAATGGGCATAGAGACACAGGATGAACAGCAGAAAAGAAAGGTAGTACTTTGTCTTTCAAAGGGGCAGATTGAAAAAAAATATAT
This sequence comes from Lasiurus cinereus, assembly GCA_011751065.1. Lineage (NCBI taxonomy): Eukaryota > Metazoa > Chordata > Mammalia > Chiroptera > Vespertilionidae > Lasiurus > Lasiurus cinereus. The sequence goes on along the minus strand of JAAGEH010000208.1, from coordinate 6,163,109 downwards.
GATAATCTACTTTTTTATATATATATATATATATATATATATATATATATATATATATTAGTAACACTTTATGGCAGCTCTACTGAAGTTAAAGAAGATTATCACTTTGTACTTTCGCCAAGACAGAGATGAAATGGGAAGCTTTAGAAGTGAACTTTGAAATACATCCCTATTAATTAATACACTTTTGTCCTTGAAGCTGAAATTGTACTCAATAAACCATTTTATTTCCTCTTGAGCTATTTTAAGCAATATTACTGAGCTCTTTGTTGCTCACTAAGGAATTGAGAAAGAGAAGTAAAGGACTTAAAGAAAGATTACTTTATATACAGTAAAGAGTTAGAACCATAGCCAGCTAATGATGATCAGCAGACCCAGACAAAATGCATCTTCTCTAGGAATGCCCCCTATCCTGGCCACCTGGCACAGCAATTATTGTTATGTCTGAATTCTTCCAAGAGCAGCACTCAGAAAGGCAAATGGAAATTTTAATTTCAAATATTGCCCCAGTTTTAACTTAGAGAGAATTTATTAGAAATCAGCACAATATCAGCTTGGATGCCAATAGATCTTTGAATTTTCTAGTTGTATCCCAAGGCAAAGCAGAGTCCCTGTAATAAATCCCACATAGATACAGAATCCCTAGCTTGAGGCGACTCTAACTGTGCCTCCATCAGATTTTTTAGACCTTGAGACAAACATCCTCCAAGTCAACAAGTTGAACTCTGGCCAAGGATAATCCTGTTGTAAGCATCTCAGACAAATCCATTGACAATTACTTTAAACTGTTTACAAAGTTAAAAAATACATTTGGCAAGCAGTCACCAAGATCATGGTAACACCAAGGAATATTATTTTCACCTGAATTGTTCTTTTACCTACTCATAATTTCATTTGGTGTTAGCCTCCTTTTTTTTCAGAACTGAAGTTTGCTCACTTGCAATAATTGATGATGCTGAAAGAAGTCATTTCATCAAAATCCAGAGCAGCTGTGGTTTTACATTTGCTAACTTTCTCATTCCTGCCATTATCCAGGCCATTGGTCAAACATTCCAAAATGGTTGGACTATTTCTAACAAGTGGCTTTAGAACATTTTTATTAGGAAGCATCCACTTTGCCATTACCCTTTTCATCATGCCTACCTGAACCTTAGTGAAGTGCATAAAGCGCTACACAGCCCCAAAGTTATAGAGTAGGTGACACTTCTTACTCCATCCAAGTCATCACTCCAGGTTACCAAAGATCACCACACATCTTTACCATGTGCAGTAAAGCTCATGTCATTTTTACTTACTAGGAAATGGAGTGGAATGGAAATATTATGGGATTGTTAGGCAGAAAAGTTGAATTTTAGAATTAGCTTTATTGTTTGCTCTTTTAAAAAGCTATAACATCTCTGCCTCCAGTTCCTAACCTATAAAATGGGAGGACAGATTGCTAAAATCATTAATCCCTCATGTCAGTGTGGAAAGATACGATAATGGACATGAAGTGGCTTTTCAAATAATTTTTTCAAAATCTTTAAAAACTCTTGCACTAAGTAGCTAAATTAAGTAACTGAAGTATTGAAAATTTATGAGCTGTGTTTCTGAACCAGCATAACCTAACCTCAGGTAAATTACCAGGGTTAATTATGAAGAAAAAAGTTATACTTTATTTTCTATTTCAGTATATCATTATTTCTTTTTTCTTTTTTCCTGTGGGAGACTTGCCAAGCCCAAACAGATGGTGTTGGTTAAAAAATAAAAGTAATTTAATAAAGTCAACCTCCTGTCGTTTATAAGCCATTTTAAAAGCACAAAGCATAAAACCATTTTACTCTTACCAGTGGCATCAGGTCACTGCTTCACCAAAAAGGTCAACTTAAAAGGATTTGTAATTTCATAGCCTCTTCTCAAAAAAAAAAAACTCTGATTTTAGTCAATAAGGCTCTTTTGAAAGGAGAAAAAGTTAAGCAAAGAAAGGTTTCCAATTCTATTCTAATGCTTCAAATGGAGTGGTTGACTTGACATCAAGGACAAAATGCATTTCAAACAGAATGTCAAAACTTGAAAGGATTCCCATGTTACAAAACTTCCAAAATCTCCTGTCCTCTCAATACTTTGTAACCAAGCAATGCTTCTTCTACTTCTCTTTGGCATATTGTAACCTTCAAGTGGGAACAGGAGATCTGTTTGGTGAGACTGTTTCTAGTCCTTAGTCAGTGATTACATTGCCTCTCAGCCTAATGCTTTGTTCCAGGTTGGAAATGATGACTTTCAGAATCTAGCTAGAAAAGAAGGCTCCAAGGTAGCCATGAGAGCTGGTCAAGCTGTGTACACACACACATGAGATCATTGAATCCAAATGACTTAAAAGGCACCAACTCTCTGCCAAGAAGTCTAACATCTTTTCTTCCACAGAGCAATGTAACAAACTGCAAGGCGTCCTTGATAGAGAAGACCACAATAGAAAAAAACTCAGTGTAAACATCTCCAGGTCCATCCAAGCTGTCACAAAAGGTAATATCTCCATGAACAAAACAGAATCAGAGCCCTGGCTGGTGTCATTCAGTGGTTGGAGCATCACCCCATACACAAAAAAGGTTGCAGGTTCGATTCCAGGGCAGAGCATATACTTAGGTTGTGGGTTGAATCCTTGGTTGCTGCACATGTGAGAGGCAACGTATCAATGTTTTTTTTTCTTTTCTCCCTTGCTCTATCTAAAAATCAGTTAAACAAAAATACGCAAACAAATAAACAGATACATGGTATAGGGAACAGACTAACAGTGGCAAGGAGGGTTAGGGTCTGAATGAAAGAAGGTAAAGGGATTAAGCAACACACACACCACAACACAAAACACATAGATACAGAGAACAGTTATAACAAGAGGGAAAGGAAGGTGGATAAGTGGAGGTGAGCAAAGGGAGATGGAAAGAGACTTTGCTTGGGGTGATGGGCCCATAGTACAGTGTGTAGATGATGTTTTATTGAATTGTACACTTGAAATCTATATGGTTTTGCAAGACAATGTCACTCCAATAAATTCAACAAAATAAAAAATTTAAAAAGAAATATAATGCAAACCTGCCCAAAAGAAAAAAAATACAGAGGATATAAATCTGTTGTTGCTATTAATATGGAGGCTATTTCTTCTTCAAATCTTTTTGAGAAAGGTACATTTTAGAGATGATATGATTTATTTCAACATGTGGAAATTTGAAATGTTATTTTTCCTAAGACACAATTTTCATCAAAATGTGACTAAACTTACCAGCATAAAAACATTTAACTGTGTTGCCCTGGCCAGTTTGGCTCAGTGGATAGAGCATCAGCCTGTGGACTGACGGGTCCTGGTTTCAATTGCAGTCAAGGGTACGTGCTCCAGTTGTGGACTCAATCTCCAGTAGAGGACATGCAGGAGGCAGTTGATCAATGATTCGCTCTCTCTCTCATCATGGATGTTTCTCTCTCTCTCTCTCTCTCTTTCTCCCTTCCTCTATGATTAATATATATATATATATATTAAAAACAAAAACATTTAACTGTGGCAAGCATGAGAGTGGGCTCTGAATTCTCTCTCTCCCTGTGCTTGAGTGTGTGTTTCTATATGTACATATGTGGACACATATCATATATGTGAATTATATGTGTAATGCACATATGTATTATATATAATGTTACATCCCAGAAAATTTTTCTTGAACACATTAACATTTCACCATTATAGACTCAATATCATCCATGCATAACTAGGATATATAATAGTCATAGCCAATCTTTTCATGAGCAGAGATGGATTTAAGGTAGACCAGAAAAAAAATGACAGTGTAAAATATATATTAAACCCAGAACCTCACTTAATGACTTGTAATTTGTATACTGCTTTGATGTACTAGGGCCTCAATCTTTTTTTTAAGTAAATCTGAATAAAGCTTTTATAATTTGTTAAAGTGCAGGATGAGTAATGTTAGCAAGAGTTGAGGAAAACAAAACTGTAGAAAGATATGTGGAGCTGTCAGTAATTCATCAGGGGCAGCCTATTTTAGCACCTAATAATTTTTTCTGTATGCCTTCTTTAGAAGAGAACAAATCAGAACACCAATGCAGTAAATTCTCACAGGGGAAACCATAATTCTATTGATGTACTTCAAGATGGCTTTTTGTTTTCAATTCTGCAAAAGCAGATCAATAAAACTAATGCAGGTTCTCTCCTAAGATTTTTTTCTTCAACATTCATAGTTAGGAGACTTGGTAACACTACTTTAACTGATTAAGTGCTGGCAGGCATATGGAGCAAGATTTTAAAGACAAGTGGGATATAAGAAGTAAAATATTAAATAAATAAATAAATAAATAAGAAATATAGAGCTGAAAGGAGGGGAGTGTCATTTATTGATTAAACATGCAAACTCTTGAGTTATGCTACCTATGTTTGAATTCTAGCTATGTGACTTCAGCAAGAGATTTGACTATTTTGTGTCTAACTTACTTCAAATATTAAATGAAGAGAATAAGAAGTCAGAGAATTTTATGCAATTACTCATGTAAAAACTCTTGGAAATTCTAGCAAAATCTAAGTGTTCAATAAATGTTAGCTTAATAAATGTTAAAAAAACATTATACCATGATGTGACTCTAATACACTTGCTCTTTGAGCATATGTGCACATCCTAGACCATTCAAACATAAACAAAAAAAATGATGTTACCTAAAGAAACAAAAATTGATGTATTTGACCCTGGCTGAGTGGGTAGCTTGGTTGGTTGGGACATTGTTCTATACACTAAAATGTTGTGGTTCGATTCCTGGTCAGGGCACATACTTAGGTTGCAGGTTGGATCCCTAGTCAGGGTGATTAATGTTTCTCTCTCACATCGCTATTTCTGTCTCCCTTCCTCTCTCTCTGAAAATCAATAAAAACTTAACCTCCAGTGAGGATTTTTTAAAAATTAAGAAAAAAAAATCAATGCAGTATTTAAATGTAGATTTGGACAGAATCTGGGATATTTGCAAGGAAGTAGTTATGAGAGAAGAGGAGTTTAGAGAGGTTTTTAAAACACTTAATTCTTATTTGCTATGCTTGAAAGAAGAAAGTATAACACACATGTTAACCAGGCCAAAGACTCTGAAAGGGAATGTTGAAGCAGTCATAGCTTTCAGCTGCTAACATTATTTTCTAATTAGAGATCTGGTGCATGACATTCGTGCATGGGGGAGTCGGGGGATGGGAGGGGAGGAGTCCCTCAGCCTGGCCTTTGCCCTCTCACAGTCCAGGACCCCTCAGGGGATGTCTGCCAAGGCTCCTGCCTCCACAGCAGCGCTTGCCAGCTGTGAGCCTGGCTTCTGGTTGAGCACAATCCTGTGGGAGCACACTGACCACCCGAGGGTAGATCCCGTTCTGAGCGTCTGCCCCCTGTGGTCAGTGTGCATAATAGCAATCAGTCATTCTGCTGTTTGGTCAGTTTGCATATTTGCCTTTTATTATATAGGATGATAATTTAAGTTAGTCTTCTTCAAAACAATCCTCATTTCTACTCCCAAACAGGAATGTACTCAGTCTTTCGTATTTACTCTATTCAAATTGTTAACTCATTTCTCTATGATCTCTCCAGGCACTCCCTGGTATGGCCCAGGCCCTCTTTTCTGACAATACAGCAGTTAGGACACTCAGGTACCAGTGCTGAGGCTTTCACTTACTAGCTGTAGAGTCTAGAGCACACAACATATTGTCTGTACCTGACACTTCACATGTTGCCTATGTCATCATTTTTAAAACCAGGTAATATTGCTACACGGCATTGTGGGAAGACTCAAAAAAGATAATGCATGTAAATTGGATAGCACAGAAAGATTGAATGGCAATTGCTAGTATTATGATTACTATTTTGGTTTCTAACTTTATTTTGTTTTGTATCATTATTGTCAATATATCAGATTCTTGCTGGACAGATGGTTTTCCTAATAAATCTACTCTGAAGTATTTTAAGCTTCAGCAACTATTTATTATTCTAAATTTCTAAAAGCCTCATGTTGTATACTAGACAATCAAGGTCTTAAAATTTTCCAGATAGTAAATTGTCATTTCTTGGAGACATCTGTGTGTGTTCCATTTGTCAGCTAGGTGCATTCATTCTTCTCATATATTCTTATTAATATAAAATATGCTCATATTAAAATAATTTATTCATAAATATAAAGTAGTGGACTATACAGCTTCATACTAATGGATGAAATTTCTCATTAGGATGTTGGTGGAAGGAAGGTGTTGTAGGAAATTAGGCTTATTTGCAGCCTCAAGATTATAATTAGATGGAAGTGCAAATAATTTCATAACATAGTTAATCATAAGAATACTAATAGTATATAATGTGTGTTTATATACATAATGTATGTATATAACTAAGATCTCATCACGTTCACACAAGATAAACATGATTCAAAAGTATGTATGCTATAAAAATTACATTTAGTTTCATTATTTTTCCTGAAATTAATTTTGAGAGCTGTGTAAAAGGGACTCCTTCAATTTTTATTAAGTTAAAATATATTTGTCCATTTTCCTCAGCAATTCATATTCTAAGGCTTACATTTAGTACAGTCAGCCAAAGCTTCCACTTAAAACTTGATAATAGCTCATAGTGGTTCATAGTACATCTGTGAAGTCAGTGATATTTGAAGAGGAAATTGATAGTGGAAAAATTTACTAAGAAAATATTTTTAATAGACTGTTTTTTAGAGAAGTTTTCAGTTTGCTGTAAAATTGAGCAGTAAACATAGTTCCTGTATATCCATTCCCCTTTCATGCATATTGACATTTTGCATAGTGTAATAATAGTTGACATTGAGATATTATTATTAAATAAGGTACATAGTTTACATCAGGGTATGCTCTTTCTGTATATTCCATAGATTTTGACAAATGTATAATAAATTACATGTATCCACCATTATAATAGCTTCACAGTTCTAAAAATTTTCTGTCCTACCTTTTCATTTCTCTCTCCCTCCACACAAACTCCTAGCAACCACTGAGCTTTTAATTGACTTTATAGTTTAGTTTTTTCCAAAATAATATATAGTTAAAATTATAAAGTATGTAGCCTTAAAAAAACATACACACAACTTCTTTCACTTAGCAATATGAATTTAATATCCCTCCACATCTCTCCCTGGCTTATATAGCTCATTTGTTTTAATTGCAGAAGAATATGTCAGTGTGTGATTGTGTTGCTGGTGGAAATAGGATTCTTTCACATAGTCTGGAGAAAAAAATTTTAGGGACCCCATACATAGGAGGATGAGGTGTAGTGTTAAGATTTATTGGAGCAAAAACAAATAAATTTCCCCCAGGTACTCAGTTTCTCACCTACAACCAAGTGGCTCATCTCCAAACTGCTGTGGAAGAAGGCCGGACACTGGGTCCTCACTCAGACCCACATTTGTCCTCACCAAGCCCCTGAGGGTTAAGGCCCAGAGGTGCAGAACTTCTCTGGATCTCATTTCTCTATCTGCACATCCTCCACCAAGGCCTGATGGTTTCCCTGCCAGTGCTGTGCTTGTGTCCATGCAGCCCCTACAGAGAGGAAACACTCAAATGAACAAGCAAATGCACAAGCAAAAGTATGCAACCAGATGGGCCTTCATTAAGCTTTGATTATATTACCTTGGGTTAGGGAGATAGCAGGCTTTCTTTCAAACTAACCAATCTGGTTCCTAATTTTTTGCAGGCTTGTGCTAAGTCCTCTGGCTAACCAATCTTTTGTATGGATTTCCCCTTATTCACCCCCTTTCCCCAGATTTTCCCAGGCTATCCTTGGCCCTTTTATGTCACCATTTTGGCTTCTACTGCACATGCTCCCACATTTGGCTACTTCATCTCATTTCTACTGTGCTTGGGCTTACCTCCCCCTGCTCAATCCTGGCTTCTCCTGCCTGGAAACAGAAGTTCCCCTGCTGTTTTATCCCTCCCTTGGTAATCTCAGCCAATGGCACCTTGTTCTTTGGAGAGATGGGAAATTGATTCTTCCTGCCCACTTTGGGGATAAGTCCCCTCAGAGGAGGATGTGGCTATCCCTGGGGAGCCTGCAAATGCTGTGGCTTCCTAGTGAATCACACTTACTGTATAACTCAGTTCCCTAGTTTATTAGGGTCAATGTCTGATTCCATTTGCTCCCTCCTGTATTAGTTACTAGAGGCCTGGTGCATGAAATTCGTTTACAGGGGCAGGGGGGTGTGTGCCTCAGCCCAGCCTGTAACCTCTCCAATCTGAGACTCCTCGAGGGATGTCCAACTGTCCTCTCACAATCCAGGAATATTGGCTCCCAATCGCTTGCCTGCCTGCCTGTCTAATTGTTCCTAACCGCTTCTGCCCACCAGCCTGATCACCCTTACCACTCCCCTGCCAGCCTGATTGACGCCTAACTGTTCCCCTGCAGGCCTGGTCCCCCACAACTGCCCACCCCTGCAGGTCTGATTGCCCCCAACTGCCCTCCCTTGCAGACCTGGTCCCTCCCAACTGCCCTCCCATGCCAGCCATCTTGTGGGGCCATCTTGGGGACAGCCATCTTTGACCACATGGGGACACATGGGGACAGCTATCCTGTGTGTTGTGGTGATGGTCAATTTGCATATTACCTCTTTATTACATAGGACTAGCTAGCTACCTATGCTAACACTGTATCAGAGTTTGTTCATTCACCTACTGAATCCTTCCAATTTGTCGTGTCAATAAAGCTGCTATAAATATTTGTGTATAATGTAAATATCTGTGTTTTCCGATGGTCTTAGGTGATCCTGATAGAGGTGCAGAGTCACTGCTATAGAGCCTAAGACATTAGGAACACACACATATTTACATTACAATTCATAACAGTAGCAAAATTATAGTTATGAAGTCGCAAGGAAAATAATTTTATGGTTGGGTGTCACCACAAAATGAGGAAAAGTATTAAAGGGTTGCAGCAGCCGAGACTGGTTTGGCTCAGTGGATAGAGCATTGGCCTGTGGACTGAAAGGTCCCAGGTTCTATTCCGGTCGGGGGTATGTACCTTGCTTGCGGGCACATCTCCAGTGTGGGGCGTGCAGGAAGCAGCTGATCAATGTCTCTCTCTCATCGATGTTTCTGACTTTCTATCCCTCTTCCTTCCTCTCTTTAAAAAATCAATAAAATATATTTTAAAAAAATAAAAATAAAGGGTCGCTGCATTAGGAAGGTTGAGAACCACTGTTCTATAGGAATCTTCCTAGGACATGTGCTTTCAGATATGTGTAGCTCTCATCCTTTCTCCCCACCCTTACATCCTTTTTGCTCTGAGGAAATTCAGCAGCTATGTGGTCACATGCTGCTTCTTTTCTATGATGATAAATTAGAGGCATATTTCTTACAATAGCAATAATTATATTTCAAGTAATTTTTAACAATTTTAAAATGACTATATTTTTTGGTTTTTAGGGTTGCAGTAATTGCTTATCTGTTTCATTTATTTACTTATTTATTATCATTATTATTTAATTTACCTTTGTTATTGAAAATATTACATATGTTCCCTTTTTTTCCCCATTAACCTCTTCTAGCCCACTCCCTCCCACTTCCCAGGCCTTTACAACACTATTATCAGTGTCCTTAAGTTATGCTTACATGCATATAAGTTCTTTGGTTTATCTCTTCCCACCTACATTCCTTCCCTCTGTGATTCATCAAACTTTTCCATGTTTCTACATCTCTGGATCTTTTTATTTTTTATTTTTCATCATTTTATTTTGTTCCTCATATGAGTGAGATTATGTGATGTTTGTCTTTCTCTGACTGGCTTGTTTTGATAAGGAAAATAAGACATTTGGGGGAGGGAGAGGGCTAACAACCTGACTCTGTACCTAGTTAGTCAGTATCCTTAATGCACATTCTTGTTAGCCTATAATAAAGTCACTGCCCCTTCCTTAATTATCCGGTTTTGCAAGACCTATTTACCTCAATACTCACATTTTACAGAGGCCATAAACCATAAACAATACACAATCCCGGGAGGAGGTTATCAGCACTGGTGCCAGGCCATGACTGTAGGGGTGGTTTCACATCCCCCATCCCAACAAACATGGATTTATGTAAAACTAACAAAAGGTCTGGAAGTCTGATCCATATTTGGGGGACAAGGAAACCAAAAGGTATAAAGAAAAAGCTTCCTCCATATTGGCTCACTTAGGATCTGGAAACAGGCTCCCCTGAATCAAGGCATTAGTAGATATGAAAATAAATGTTTTTTTGAGTTGTTCCTGTATCTATGATTACTGCTGTGGATTTTTTTGTCATCTGGTAAATTCTGTAAAAAAAATTTTTTTTAATATATTTTATTGATTTTTTTACAGAGAGGAAAGGAGAGCGATAGAAAGTCAGAAACATTGATGAGAGACATCGATCAGCCACCTCCTGCACACCCCACTGTGGAGATGTGCCTGCAAGCAAGGTACATGCCCCCAGCCAGAATAGAACCTGGGACCTTTCAGTCCTCAAGCCAACGCTCTATCCACTGAGCCAAACCAGTCCTGGCAATTCTGTAAAAATTTTGCTTAGCATAATACTCTCCAGATCCATCCATGCTGTCTCAAAGAATAAGAGTTCCTTTTTTTTTTTTTTTTTTACTGCTGCATAGTATGCCATGTTTATCTACTCCTCTACTGATGGGTACTTAGGCTGTTTACAGATTTTAGCTATTGTAAATAGTGATGGTATATATATATGGGTGCATACTTCCTGTCTGATTGCTGTTTCTGGTTTCTTAAGATATATTCTTAAAAAGTGGATCACTGGGTCAAATGGCAGTTCCATATTTAATTTTCTGAGGAAATTCCATACTGTTTTCCATAATGTCTGCAACAGTCTGCACTCATGCCAACAGTATACTAGGGTTCTCTGAGTTTGTATTTCTTCTAAGAAATTTATGATTGGGTAAAACAGTGAACAAAGTAAGCTCTCAAGCCCTTTCAATTCTGTGATCCCTTTTCTTTTTTTAAAAAAATATATTTTTTATTGATTTTTTACAGAGAGAAAGGGAGAGGGATAGAGAGTAGAAACATGGATGAGAAAGAAACATCAGTCAGCTGCCTCTTGCACACCTCCAAATGGGGATGTGCCTGTAACCAAGGTACATGCCCTTGACCAGAAACAGACTTGGGACCCTTCAATCTGCAGGTTGGCGCCCTATCCATTGAGCCAAACCAGTTAGGACAGTGGTCAGCAAACTGTGGCTCATGAGCTACATGCAGCTCTTTGGCCCCTTGAGTGTGGCTCTTCCACAAAATACCACATGTAGGTGTGCACATACAGTGCTATTGAAACTTCGTGGTCCATGTGCAGAAGTTGGTTTTCAGCTCTCAAAAGAAATTTCAATTGTTGTACTGTTGATATTTGGCTCTGTGGATTAATGAGTTTGCTGACCACTAGGTTAGGGCATTCTTTTCCTGCCTTTGTGTTTTAGGGAGAATAGGATAACCTAAATAATGTGTTTGTTACCTCTACTTATCAAATGAGAGAAAAAAAATGTTCCCAAGAACTATAATTAGTCTTCACATTCCTTTCTAGTGCTCATTCATCAATACAGCTCACTAAAGATTCACACTCCTTACATTGATCAAAAAGATAATAACAATAGGTCTATCTTTCCATATTAGTCACAGATTTTCTTTGTTCATTGCTTGTTTTTAACCCACAGCTTTTACTCCAATAGTCCTACATGAGGTCAGAATTACCCACATGATCACCACTTTTTGTAAATACACCTAGTTTTTCTTTATGCTTTCAATTGCTCCTTATTTAAAACTACAGACCCAGTGCATAAAATTCATGCACAAGGATGTGTCCCTCAATCCAGCCTGCACTTATCCAATCTAGGACTCCTCAAGGGATGTCTGCCTGCCTGTTTAGGCCCTATTCTAGAACTGCTGGCTCCCAACTGCTTGCCTGCCTGCCTTCCTGATTGCCCCTAACCACTTCTGCTTGCCAGCTTGATCATTCCCTAACCACTCCCCTGCCAGCCTGATTGATGCCTAACTGCTCCTCTGCCAGCCTGTTTGCTCCTAACTTCCCTCCCTTGCAGGGCTGGTCACCTCCAACTACCCTTCCTTGCAAGCTTGAACTCCCCCAATTGCTCTCCCCTGCAGGCCTGGGGTCCCCCAAATGTCCTTCCCTACAGGCCCAATTGCCCCCAACTTCCCTCTTCTGCCTGCCTGGTCACCCCTAACTGCCCCCCTTTGCAGGTTTGATCACCCTCAACTGCCCTGCCTTGCAGGTCTAGTTCCTCCCAACTGCCCTCCCCCATGGCCATCTTGTGGTGGCCATCTTGTGTCCACATGGGGTCAGTCATCTTTGACCACATGGGGGCAGCCAGTTTGTGTGTTGGTGTGATGGTCAATTTGCATATTATTCTTTTATTAGATAGGAGGATTAGATAGGATAGAGGCCTGCTGCACCATGGGTGGGGGCCAGCTGGTTTTCCCTGAAGGGTGTTCCAGATCAGGGTGGAGTTCCCTGGGGGCATAGGGCAGCCTAGGTGAGGGGCCTATGGTGGTTAGCAAGCTGGCCACGACACAAGTGGAGGCCCTGGTATCTGGGATTTATTTATCTTCTATAACTGAAACTTTGTAGCCTTGAGCAGAGCCAAGCCTCCTGCTTACTCTGTGGCTGCAGCCATGTTTGTTGGGATTTATTTATCTTTTATAATTGAAATTTTGTAGCCTTTAGTGGAGGCCTGGGCCTGCCATGGCAGGTGGGAAGCTTGGCTTCCTCCATTGCCGAGGAAACCCAAGCCTCCTGCTTTCTCTGAGTTGGGTTAATTTGCATACATACTCCTGATTGGATGGTGGGCATGGCTTGTGGGTGTAGCAGAGGAATGGTCAATTTGCATATTACACTTTTATTAGATAGGATAAAATGCTATGTTTTATCACATGTTGAAATATCAACCCAAGTACTACAACTATGTCAAAAACCAACATACAAAACAAGTTAATTTTTGTTGAAACATAGATATAAAAATTATAATGTTAAATCTTAGATTAGTACCTTAGTTAAAAGTTTTGCGAAACTTACATTCCTATTTTTTTTTTCTGAATAACATCAATCTTCAAATCTTGAGCCAGTTACTTTTTCTATTTTATTCTTTTCAATAGATGGTAATAAACTATCTCATTACTGACCAAAATCTTCTTGAGACCATGAATTTTCATGTCAGTTTCACATTTGTCATTAAAGGTGTTTTTTGGTAAGTAATGTATTTAGGCTTAAATTTCTTGTATGGGATAAATAATACCTCAAAGATATGAATACATTTTAAATCATCATGTGAGGCATAAAACAACTGTGTCATTAAAACATTCACGGTTCCGGAAACCAGTTTGGCTCAGTGGATAGGGAGTCAGTCTGCAGACTGAAAGGTCCCAGGTTTGATTCTGGTCAAGGGCATATACCTTAGTTTTGGGCACATTCCCAGTAGGGAGTGTGCAAGAGGCAGCTGATTGATGTCTCTCTCTCATTGATGTTTATAGCTCTCTATCTCTCTCCCTTCCTCTCTGTAAAAAATCAATAAAATATATTTTAAAATAAAAACATCCAAGACACTTACTCAGAATGTTTTATGTCATGTTTCAGGTTAGGAACTTAACATTGTCCTTTAAATTTGTATATATAGGTCAACTAGAGAATTTTCTATTTAACATTAATTTACTTAGCATTTAGCTATTATTTTTAAAAATATATACTTTTATTGATTTTAGAGAGGAAGGAAGAGGGAGAGAGAGATAGAAACACCAATGATGATATGATGAGAGAGAATCATTGACTGGCTGCCTCTTACATATCCCCCACTGGGGATCAAGCATGTTACCCAGGCATGTGCCCAGACTGGGAATTGAACCATGACCTCCAAGCTTATAGGTCAACCACTGAGCACACCAGCTGGACAACATTTAGCTTTTGATTTATCCATAATGTATAGATATGTGCTCTCCCAAGAGCAATTCTAAATCTTTTCGCTCTTGTCTCTAATACTTTTTGTTATTTTCATACATGTGAGTGTGTTTGGGATGCTTTGTAAAGGTTGTATGCATTTTGAATATATTCAAATATTAAATATCTAAGCAACAAATATGGTTTCTGCTCTCATATATTATAAAATTCCAAATTCTAAAATCTGCTTAATATGATGTTTATACATTTTCTATCAAACATAAAAAACTAAATGACTTTTTAAAGTTTTATGAAATCATGATATAAATACAAAAAGGCACATGTAGGATTAAATTTTTAATTAATTTTCACAAACTGAAACTATCACACTGGAAATACTCTTCATGTTCCCTCTGGGTCCTGAGAAGCACATGCCACCTTGGATATGACAAGTCACCCTATCTGCAAATTAACTATCACTCCATTACAAAGAGGGCAGTGCCCTTGGTTACAAGGTGGAACCCACTGGAGTCCCCCAGTCTCAGGGGTAGCCACTGAGAGCAGGCAGCGTGAGTGGACTGGCAGAATGCTTGCTTTGTTGCCATGGCATTGAGGCAAGTATTCTGCGCCTGGCCATGGATGGGCCTCTGGCCAGGCTGGGGTGCAGATGAGCCTCTGGGCCACAGAGAGCCTCTGGGTAGCGGGCATGGAGCAGCCAAACCCTGCACAGAGCTACTGGTGCACAGATTCATGCACAGGGCTACTAGTGTTCTATAAATGCAAATAGTAAAACCCAAACATGGTGTTGCTCAGAGAATCTATTTAAGAACCAAGAAAACTCTTGGAACATTCTTTCAGAGCAGAAGAGTTCACCAGGTTATATCTGTAACATCCTGCCCCACCAGACACAGACTATTGTGAGAGGACACTAATGCTTGGGAGTTAAAACTGAAATTAGTTTTGTATAAACTCTGCAATTCAGTATGCCTTGAAACCAATAAACTAAATCAATAGCTGAACCTCAGTTTCTGTATTGCTATAGTATGACAATGCATTAACCTCATATTTTTATGAGGTTCAGATGGAAAAACACAATGACCATTCCTTATATATTTCCAAAGACCATCTAGGCATAGCACTATTTGGGATTTACCCCATTTCTGTCAGATGGTTAACCATGGTATAAAATCATATCTAAATTTTACAGAACGTATTTTTCCATATTTGTATAGTCTTGATCTGAAATGAAATTGCCATAATATTGACATAACTAGTAACAGATTAATATTATAAAGTTGTTTCAGAAACCATATACTACTTTTTAAAATATATATATATATTATTGATTTTTTACAGAGAAGAAGGGAGAATGATAGAGAGATGGAACATCAATGAGAGAGACACATTGATCAGCTGCCTCCTGCACACTCTCTACTGGGGATGTACCCACAACCAAGGTACATGCCCTTGATGCGAATTGAACCTGGGACCTTTCAGTCCACAGGCCAATGGTCTATCTACTGAGCCAAACTGGTTAGGGTTCTAACCCTTTTTTTAAGTTACTTCAGTAATACTAATATCCTACATAAGATGTTTTTAATAATAAATCACAGATTTTTCAAAATAAACTAGTGAGAGATCATTACTTAAATTTGTTACAGTCACTGTTCCTTCACTACCTAAATATTTCTTTATTAATAAATTTAAATATGACACCTATTTTTGAAATTGTATTCTACACTTATTTTCTGATCAATGATGCTTGCATATAAAAATAAATATTCACTTCATTGCCTTTAGAGTTTTATTCTATTGCACTCAGTACATAAGCCTTCATGAATGAAAATGTGCTAAAACTATTATTCCTACTATTTGTTAACCATAGAGAATTTTTTTTAAATCTGCTTTAATAAAATAATGATGCTTTTTTCTATGTTTATGCTGAAAATGCAAATATCTTATTAAAAGATAAACACAATAGAAAATATAAAAGTTAAAAATAATATTGGCTGTTTGGAGAAAGATAAATATTACATGATCTCACTCACATGTGGGATATAATGATCAACATAATTTGATGAGCAAGAATAGATCCAGAGACAAATGGTAGGTGAGCCAGGGGTGGGAGAAGAGGCAGTTAGAGAACAACCAATACATGCATATTAGCACAACCAATGGACACAGACACTGGGATTGTGGGGGTTTGCCCAGAGTGGGAATGACTGGGGCAGGGGGAAGGGGAAGTAAATTGGAAAAAAAGGAGACATATGTAAAACTTTACACAACAAAAATAAAATTAAAATTAAAAAAAATATTGGCTGGTGTAATTTAAGATTCTAAAAATTCAACCACATATCACTAAATGGTTAGTACATTCTCCATTTCTGGAGAAGCTCTGATTATTATGCAAAAACTGTATAAATAATTCATTGTTCCTGGCAATTTAAATTAGTTATTCCAATATTAGCTTGGCATTGAAGGTTGGGCTCTGAGTCTGGGATTTCTTTGTGCCCCTAGATCTGCAGTCCCTTATACATATATACATATATTCTAATCCAAACACAGGGATTCCTGCCCAAATTACTAGTTTGGATTTAAGTTCTTCTTAGCTAAAACCTTGCTAGTGTTTAGAGACCTAGACATTATCCTTTCCCTTGAAAGCTTCCAAAATTTAAGATCTAAACCATTTTCTCCAGACATTTCTTTTATATTTTATTGATTTCATTGAGGAAGGGAGAGGGAGAGAGAGAGAGAGATAGAAACATCAATGATGAAAAAGAATCATTGATTGGCAGCCTCCTCATCCCACACTGGGGATCAACCCTACAACCCGGGCATGTGCCCTGACCTGGAATAGAACTGTGACTTCTTGGTTCACGCTCAACCACTGACCCACTCCAGCCAGGCTCCCCCAGATATTTTAGGTGGATATTGTCCCCATCTGCTCTCTCTCTGCTTTCAGAACACAGACATCAATTAGAAATTCCCATTCTTAGTAGCCACCCCTCAAATCTAGTTCCTTTGGTCACTAACACTAACTTCAATCAAATTTATGCCACTTTGACAACATGATTTAGAGACAGATTTCTCTAAAATTGGGTATTATGTGTGCAAACTATGAAGGAAACTGGAATATCCCTATAAACTTACGAATTCCATAGCTTAGCCCATACTGCAGAAAGAAGTAAAGAACATGACAGTAAATAAAAAAGCTAATGTGAACAGTGCTGAAGCGAGACTGTTTTTAAGTCATGTCATGGTTTTAATGGATGGAGCCCATTGGAAAACCTTTGAAATTCATCATTCAAAATGGAGGTTTGAGCACTATGAAAACTCTGGCAATTCTAAAGAGTTTTGATTATGTATGCCAATTCGTTGAAAAAGTTTAGAAAAAACTAAGGGTTTTTCTCATTTTAATTATACATGGCCAGCAAGGAAATAATTTGGGAATTAGAAGAGCAATACATAAAATAGTAGTAAATAAGACAAAATAATATACAATTTAGTACTTAATTCATTAATACTTTAAATTTCAAATACAATAGAGTTGGAAGAAGTCAGTCAATGAGGAACTAATATTGGATCCTGAAAAAAAATTAGGAATAGAATACAGTGGACTTTTATGAAACAAAGGATTAATCTGATTAGATGTATTGTGTCAGGCAATCAGTCCCTAGTTCTTAAGGCAGGGGGAAAAAATCAATCTAAATATTTTAGCATTGTGCCGAGGAGGAGTAGGAAATTCGATGAACTCAGGAAAGAGAGCCAAATTAAGAACTATTTTGAAAGTGAGGAAAAAAGGATGAGAATAAATGTAGTCGAAGTATGAAAACATTGATAGATTTGGAGCAAGAAAAAGATGTATGTCTTCACATATTACTTCTACTTTATGTACTCTTTTTTTCCCTCTGTTAAACTAATATTGATGAGTGTAGTCTAGGTCAGTCAAGTTCATATTTAATTGTAATTGACTGCATCATAGAGTTCTTTGGAAGTAGTTTAAAAGGAAGTTTGAAGGGGATTGTCAAACAGATGAAGAATAAATTTTCCACCGCTGACTCACTGCTTTTATCTGCTTTATATTGTGATTTTGTGTCTCATTTGTTTGAACTCATATTTAGCATGTTTGAGAATATTATAAACCACAGTTATAGGTAGTAAAGCATAAAAGTCCATAAGTGGACTTTAAGGAAAGTAAAAAATGTGTAGAATACATTAGAGCTCAAAAAATCTTTTGAAAATTTTAAATTAGAGATGTGAGATCTGAAATCCCCAGACCAAAGATGTTTTGCCTAAAAGTTCACAGTATTGGGTAATAGAAGGGAACCTGGGCTCTTGTTCATTTGATTTGGAGAATCTTATTTTTTAACTCAGACCCCACATTTCCACAATTGATATCATGTTGCCAGATAATTTCTTTGAATAAAAGATATATTTTACCAAATCCATCAGTGAATCCTAGAATAATGGGAGAAAAACACCAAACCTGGGATCAAATCATTAATTATATTAATCATAATCACAGAACTAATCTTTTTGAACACTTAAAGATATGTTTATGGGTGCTAAATTTTTATGTTATTCTCACTTGTTCAAAATGGATTTATTGACCACCTCTAAATCAATCACATTTTAAAAGATATATCATCAACATTTGCATGTCTCATTAGTAGAACTGTCTTGATCCATCATAAAGGTGAATTATTTTTCCCAATTTATTCTAAACTCAACGGCATCACTTTTTTTTTCAAAAGCATATAATCGATTACATGTTTCAGCTACTGCCAAACTAATTTCCTTACTTATACATCACTACTTAGTGTTTTGTAAGACATTTTAGTACTTTACAAAAATAAACTACTTAAATCATCCAGCCACAATAATTTATTGGCCACAGTCTAGATGCAAGGTAGTGGGCCAAATGCTCAGAGTAAACACCAAACAAGGTACCACTGTTGTGACTTTGGAAACACTATCTTAGAGTTCATGGTAAAGCTATTCCAAGCAATTATAATGCACTTTTAGCCCAGGACAAAATAAATTTAAATTTTAAAAATACAGGGTATAGAAGGGACATAGTATATAGTTTATGGTTCATATACTATACTTTCACACTCTTATCTGTCCTATTCCCACCTGCATCAAGCTTTATTATTACCATACTAGAGGCCTGATGCATGAAATTCATGCAAGAGTAGGCCTTTCTTCCCACAGCTGCTGGCACTGGCTTCCCTCCAGCACCCAGGACCCAGGCTTCCTTTTGGTCACTGGCGGGCACCCGGGACCCAGGCTTCCCTCACAGCCCGGCATTTTCTGGAAGGACATCTGGTCTAATTAGGATACTATGTTTTTAATATTATAGAATAGTTGTCTATGTTTTATTAGATACTAGTGTGTTGCGTGTTTATTTTGTTATAAGCCCTCTGGACTGCCAGACAATATTGTTCTATGTTCTCTGAAAATCTTGAATTTAGCCTAGAGATTCATCACCTGAATTGTCCTTTGGAAAATAGCAGCTTTCATTCCATTTCCTTTATTATGTTGTAGGCTCCAAGTTTTTTATGTGTATCACAGGCAGATTTGACACATTCACTAACCCCTATATTCATCCAAGGAAAAAAAATCTTAAAACTCAAAGGATATCAAATTGGTGTGCAATTCTTTGTCACCATGGACAGAACATGACCTCTCAGATATTTTTCTAAAATTTGTTGACTTTTATTGTCAGATAAGTTAGGTCAGAAAAGTAAAGATACTGCCTCCATAAAGTTATTTAAAAAATATTCTGCTTTTGCTGATCTAAGAAATATCTTTTACCTTAGTATAATGCCATATTACCATGTATTTTTAATATTTATCCCATCTAGCATCAATTTTTTGATCAGAGGACATGAGGCCATAAATGTAATAGAGAAAAAGGTCATTCCAAAGGTGATACAAGGTCATTCCTAAAGAAATAACTGAGGGTACAAACTGCACATTCAGGGCAACTTCAACACAGAGGTAAAACAGGCAACTCAATAAGATCATGAAATTACCAGGCCAGAGTCCAGTCTTATACATTGGAGCTTCAAAGAAGAAAGAAAAGGAGAAAAGATAGTTATCAGCATAAAGTAGAAGATTGAAATTAGGAGGGTATGCCTCAAAGGGGGGGACAAATCTTATAAATTCTGCCCTTGGATGATGAAAGAGAATTTTGGTTCTTATTAAATTAGTACAAAGGGAGGGGGTAAAATAAAAAAAGCAAAAAATAAAAACTAAATTTTTAGTTTTTGTGAGTCCCCATAATAATACTGATTACCTAGATAAATCTGTTATTAATCTTCTCATGGTCAAACTTGATGGACAGTCACTCTCGAAGTGTCAGCTTGTTCCTATAAATTGATGTGATCCTGACCTAAATGTCTAGGACTGACCTTCATTCTGAACTTCTTTCTGAGTGCCCAATGAATGGCCTTTTGAAGATATGATACTAAAAGTTTACTTCATTATTTTTACAATAGTGAATTCTCTTAAAATCCGAACCTAATTAAGTAAATGGCACATATAATCCTAAAACTGTAATCAACATCTAACTGTATTGGTTAGCTTTCAAATGTTAATTTTCTTTCTTTTAATTTGTTTTTTACAGAGAGGAAGGGAGAGGGATAAAGAGTTAGATAAAGAGAGAAAAATATCAATCAGCTGCCTCCTGCACACTCCTGAATGGGGATGTGCCCACAACCAAAGTACATACTCTTTATTTGAATCGAACCTGGGACCCTTCAGTCTGAAGGCCAATGCTCTATCCACTAAGCCAAACCAGTTAGGGCTCAAAAACAATTTCTTAAAACTTGTGAAATAATACTTTTCATTTATGATTTATAGCAAGAAGTACTAATTTCCTGCTTATTGTTCTAATATAAGATTTTTAAAACACATTCATAAAATTTAAAAAATTGGTTTGGTTTTAAGGATATACAGGAGTGAGCAAAAGTAGGCTAATAACAATAATAAGTAATACAATAATTAATAAATAAAAATAGCCCTGTCCAGTTTGCTCAGTGGTTCTAGCATTGTCCTGTGCACCAAAGGGTTGTGTATTTAATTCCAAGTCATGTACCTGGGCTGCAGGTTCAATCCCAGGCCCCTGGCCAGGTTATGTAGGAAGCAGCAAATCAATGTCTCTCTCTCTCTCTCTCTTTCTCTCTCTCTCTCCTTCCCTCTCTAAAAATCAATTGAAAAAAATATCCTTGTGTGAAGATTAATCAATCAATCAATAAATAGATAGATACATAAATGTTACAAGAATAAACTCTGGTTTGTATACTCACAACTATCAACCTATTGCATACTCACAACTGTAAACCTACTTTTGTCACCCCTTAAAAAAGCACAGTCCATACTAGTCATATAACACTATGAGTATGCATATAAGTTACAGTTTGAAAAATTGATACCCAAATGACTATGACAAGCCTTAGAATACCTTCTACATTCTGGTCCCTGCTATCATTTTCTTTCCAGTATTTACTATCTCAATTCTTCTTGACTTTTATGTACCACCTAGAGGTCCAGTGCATGAATTCATGCATGGCTGGGTCCAGCCAGCCCCTCCCCAATTGACCCAATTGGGGAGGGCTGGCCAGGGGGAGGAACTTCAGGCAGTTGGCTGACTAGTCCCTCCTCCTGTTGAACTGGTCAAAGAGACAATTTGCATATTAGCCTTTTATTTTATAGGATCATTGTTAAAAGTCCTTGCACACAGGTGTACTGCACACATACCCTTTGCCTTTCCTAGTGAGTTATCTTCATTCCTGTTTACCCATGCTGACAAATGTTTCCTCATCTTTTTAAATTCATTAAGATTCATCTTACAACAGTGATGTTTTAAATTTCCAAATTTATCCCCTTTGGTTCCTCACTTTCAAAGACATATTACAGTCTTTATTGTATCTCTTAGGCTCTTGACACAAAGCCTGAATCAGACTAGAAACCTAAGAAAATGTCCTTTCAGTAAATTATTATTTCTTTGATGTTAAAAATTAACATTTAATGTATTACAGCTATAAATAAACCTTGTCTTCTGGTCCAGGATGGCAATTCCATCTCATATCTGTTGGCCATGTTTGCTTCTCAAACTCCAAACAGAAGTCTATATAAATCCTGAGCACTGACAGTCTCCAGATGTTACTTCCACAAGTCAGCAACTCATCTTCATAGCCTATTCTCAACTCTAACTGCTTTCCATTTCATATTCTCTCCTATTAAAGAGTCTCTTTAATTTAAAAGTTAAACATATCAATCCTGCTTCACAGGATATAGGGAACATTATTCCAAGGCCTGTGGCTTAAAAATGTCTCTTCTCTTTCAATGTAATGTATCAAAGATTTCTAAGGATAATTTAGTCTAACACTTCACAAGAGGTTGAAATATTTGCCAATGTTTATGTTTCCTATAAGAGAATTGTAAATTTTATAGCACAGAATTGCTTCAATTACTTATAATGAGTCTTGGCATTTAAAACAAAAATCATTTCAGCCTTAATATGACTTTAAATAGTCTCCTGGTATATTTTTTCTTCAAAAACTCTTTATATCACATAGACAGGGGTGGGCAAAAAGTAGGTTTATAATTTTGAGTATGTGAAACACAGTTTATTCCTTTATTATTGTATGATTTTCCATATGAACAACTGTTAACTGGCCATAGCCCACCCTGATATATATAAAAATGAGAAGAAAGACCCTTAACACTGATGAGATTACATTTGAGGTTTTGTTTGTTTGTTTGTTTTTATTATTTTAGAAGTTATTAAGCCGATTCTATTTACTAGTAATTTATTCCAGGTATGGGGATAAGGAATATTTTTTTAAATATATATTTTATTGGTTTTTTACAGAGAGGAAGGGAAAGGGTTAGAAAGTTAGAAACATTGATGAGAGAGAGACATGGACCAGCTGCCTCTTGTATGCCCGCAACCAAGAAACATGCCTTTGCCCGGAATCAAACCTGGGACCTTTCAAACCAATTTTGGCGAGATAAGGAATGTTGACTTTCCCAGGGCAGAATCAGAATGTCAATGTCTTATCCCTATTTATTCTTTTACAAACTCTTGACATCTGAATCTTAGGTTTTCAAAAGACTGAAAACTCCCAGGTTTCAAAAAAGAAGAACACAGTTTTTAAAATAACTTAAGTACCATTTAGTCTGATTTATAATCAAATAAGGCAAAGAGTTCTTCTGGAATAAAATAGAAAGGCTAGACCTTCTGAAAGCAGTGAAATTAAAGACTAGTATCTCAAGTTAAGAGAGTAAATTGAGAAATGCTAGATAAGTCATGAGAAGGGAGCCTGCAATTGTCATTTAAATGCTCATAAATAATGGATCAGAGTTTGGTGTAGGAGACTATCCTGTCTTCCTAGCACCTGTGTCAAAAGACCACACTAAGGGAACATGGTACAATTTGAATCCAAAGTCTCAGATAATCTACCAATATATTACTGTGGTAGGTAGACTACTACCCCTAACCCCCAAAAAGATTCTCAAATGTTAAATTTAAAAACCTTTGAATAAGTTATGTTAAAAATAAAGATAATTCAAGTTGTAGAAATGATTACAGTTACTAGTAAGCTGACAGAAATAGTATTCTGAATTACTCAGGTGGGACCAAAGTAATAATAATAATCCTTAACAGTAAATGAGACAATTAGTAGAAGAACCAGAGATATGGAAGTGTTCAAAGGACCCAAGTCGATGATGCTGGTTTTTGAAGACAGAGAAAGGGAACTATGAGGCAAGCAGATCAGAAAGCCTATAGAAGCTAGAAAAGGCAAGGATTCTTCCCTGAGCCTCCAGAAAGAAACACAATCCATCAACACCTTGATCTTAGCCTAGTAAGATCTGTGTTAGTCTTATCTATAGAACAAAAGAATAATAAATTTGTCGTAAGCCACTAAATTTGTTGTAAAGTTCTACAGCAACAATAGAAAGCCAATACAGGGGAGAAACCAATATGTTGGCATAGGTAAACACCTATATTGCTGCCTCACACAATAATTTCAAAACTACAACTAAAAGACATCATCCAGAACCATAGGAAAGCTGGCTGAGTGGAAATCCTACAACTAGAAGGAAAGAGAGGGGCTCACAGAGACTCAGAGGAGCTGCAAAAAGCTGAGGTACAGAGACACACTCATTGAGAGGATGAGCGGCAGAGGGCCTGGCTGGCTTCCTCTAGTGGGAGGGAGACAGAAACTCCTGACTGCACTGAACCCCACATATGACTGCACTGAACCCCATTTCCGGGCAAGATTCATACGGGGGAGCCTTGAAAGACAGAGGTCTAGAGGTGCACACAAAAGTGCACACAGAACTGACTGCTGGCTATCTCTAGAGGGAGGAGGACAGAGCCTCAAACTGCCCTAAAATCCAGATCAGACTGCAATGAACCCCAGTTTTGGGTGAGACATGGGGAACCCAGAATCATATGGTCCCCCAGAGCACACAGAAACTCAGGGGAGCTGGAAAGGCAGAGATCTGGAGGCACACAAGCACGACTGTGCACAGAGAGGGCTGCAGCAATTACGGAGGGACACTGAGACCCAGGGGCTGACGGGAAGCCAAGGCTGTCTACTCAGTCCAGAGACTCCACCCCATCCAAGCCTAGCACAGAGGCTTTTGCAATCAAGTCTTAAGGCAGAGTCCAGCACATAAGTTCTCTTGGCATTGACACAGCTGATCCTAAAAACCAATTGGCTTGTAGGTCAGTTCCCCCCATTGATAACAACAACAATCAAGACTTAACTACAACAAGGCTGTACACAGTCCACAAAGGGGTGCACCAAGAGAGGCCACCTCATATAACTGGGGAGACGGAGCTACTGGGCACTGTAGGACACCTAACATAAAAAACTACTCTACCAACTCAGGGAAGGAGTGAACATGCGGAGACAAAGGAACAGATCACAAAGAAAATAAATGGAGGAAAACAAATGACTGGATATAGAGTTCAAAACCACGGTTATAAAGTTTTTTAAGAATTTTTTTAGAAAAGATGGATAAATTTAGCCAGACCCAAGAGGAAATAAAAAAGGACCAACTAGAAATTAAACATACACTGACTGAAATAAAAAATATTATACAGAAACCTAACAGCAGACTAGAGGAACACAAGAATCAAGTCAAAGATTTGAAATACAAAGAAGCAGAAAACACTCCACTGGAAAAGCAAAAAGCAAAAAGAATCCAAAAATGTGAAGATAAGGTAAGGAGTCTCTGGGACAACTTGAAGCATACCAACATCAGAATTATGGGGGTGCCAGAAGAAGAGAGAGAGCAAGATACTGAAAACTTATTTGAAGAAATAATGACTAAAAACTTCCCCACCTGGTGAAAGAAATAGACTTATAAGTCCAGGAAGCACACAGAACCTCAAACAAAAGGAATCCAAAAAGGAACACACCAAGACACATCATAATTAAAATGCCAAGAGCAAAAAACAGAGAATATTAAAAGCAGCAAGAGAAAAACAGTTAATTACCTACAAGGGATCACCCATATGATTGTCAGCTGATTTCTCAACACAAACTATGCAGATCAGATGGGAGTGGCAAGAAATATTCAAAGTAATGAATAGCAAAAACCTATAACCAAGATTACTCTACCCAGCAAAGATATCATTCAGAATTGAAGGACAGATAAAGAGCTTCACAGACAAGAAGCAACTAAAGGAGTTCATCAGCACCCAGTATTATATGAAATGCTGAAAGATACTCTTTAAGAAGAGGAAGAAGAAGAAAAAGGTAAAGATAAAAATTATGAACAACAAATACAGATCTATCAACAAGTGAATCTAAAAATCAAGTGAATCTAAAAATCTAGTGAATTGAAAATCTGATGAACAGAATAAACTGGTAAATATAATAGAATTAGGGGCATAGAAAGGGAGTGGACTGACAATTCTCAGGGGGAAAAGGGTGAGGAGTTTGCAGGGAGAGACTGGACAAAAATCATACACCTATGGATGAGGAAAATGGGGGGGAGATATGGGCAGAGGGTGGGGTGGGAGCTGGGTAGAGTGGAGCTATGGAGAGAAAAAGATAAACAATTGTAATAATCTGAACAATAAAGATTTATTAAACAACAACAAAAAAATAATAATAAAATAAAAAGAAAGAAAACTAATACAATTACAAATGGCAGGAATTTTCCTTTGCCTCCATAACTACTTTGTGGGGAGTCTTTTTCCCAGTTTCACATAGAACAATTAATTCTAAGAACAAAGGATGTCTCTAGTCACTTAGCAGAAGAATACCAGTATACAGAAGATCCCAAACTTGTATGGGGTGGTGCAACTGAGCTTACTCACCACACAATCACAGGATAGTGATAGTAAGATAAGGACTCCTGATTTTATTATGGAAATTTGTTCTGTCTCAACTTTATCCAACACACAAATCACCTGTATTTACACCTATCCTATCCTTCTCTGTCATAATTGGGGATTTACTACCTTTACACTTATCTACATATGCTAATTGGAACCCCATTCTCTTCTACCTACATGGGCACTTGACTGAATTTTGCTGTACAGTGATACCTCGAGATACGAGTGCCCTAACATACGAGATTTTTGAGATACAAGCCGTGGAGCGAGCGATTTTTGCTTTGAAATACAAGCAACAGTTGAGATACGAGTAATCGTGCAGACTGGCGGGCCGCACAGGACCCACCAGTTTACCGCAACTCCAGCGTCTCATAGTTTCCCACACTTCAAGGTTACGGAATGAATTAAACTCATATCTTGAGGTACCACTGTACTATGTATTTAATCCCTCCTGCTGGAATGAAAGCTTCCTGTGGTGATTTTTAAACATTATCAAGTATCTTTCTTTACCAAACAAGAAAAACAAAACCTTTCTGTTTCCTACCCTATCTTTATCTAGTATCTTGGGGAGGGGGTGTTCTCTATAATAGGAGTACTGCTATTTCATGGGTCCATTTGTCATCTCCCTTTATTTAAGTCAAACCTAGGACCATAACTCACTGACCTCTATGCCACTAAATGCAATGGAACAATGGACATTGGTAACCTCTCCAAATGCCTTCAAACACTCCTTTATCTAACCATTTGTAAAGGAATTCATTATCTAAAATACCATTTTTTTCTCTCCATTTTGCTTAATTATTAGTATACACATCTCCGATTGGTACTTACACAGAAAAACATTGCTTAAGTATAATCCCTCTATTATATACTTATATCAGAAGTATTTTTAAAAATGGGTTTGTGATTATTTGATGAATTTGTCTTTC
Organism: Lasiurus cinereus; assembly: GCA_011751065.1. Classification (NCBI taxonomy): domain Eukaryota; kingdom Metazoa; phylum Chordata; class Mammalia; order Chiroptera; family Vespertilionidae; genus Lasiurus; species Lasiurus cinereus. The sequence goes on along the minus strand of JAAGEH010000208.1, from coordinate 6,135,892 downwards.
CTATGCAAATGTACACTCCTTGATATCAAGGCTAATGCCTGTTTTTATTACCATCATGGTTACAATTCCAAAAACATTGCCAAAAGAAACCCAAGAACATTGATAGGCACCCATGGGAACAGCCTGGGAGAGGTCAATGGGAAGGGGGAGTGGGGGGGAGAGGAGACATATGTACAACTTTAAATAATAAAGAATTTAAATTTTAAATTTAAAATATTTCTTTAGTGAAGAATAAGTTTCAAGATAGAAAAATACATATGTACCTAGAATAAAAGAGTGATAAATTAATAACACTTGCTGAATAGTAGTATGTGGTAAGAACATGCTGAAAACTTTGTTGGCTCATCATACTTAGTCTTTTAAATGACTCAATGAAAACAGTAGTTCCATTATATAGTGAGAAAACAAATATTTAGAGAGGAAAGGTAAATTATCTAAGACCTTAAAAGTGGCAAAATCAAGACATGGAATTTAGATATACTTAGTCTAAAGTTTATGCTACATGGTCTCATTCTATCTTTATTTAAAATGTTGATGTTTTGTTCATCATAAATTTTTGCAATTTTAATTTAATTATTTTGTTTGGTAAATGTGTTTTGGGAGCCCTCTTAAATTTGTACCTGAAACAAACATCTCACTTACCTTACTTATACCATCCTAATCTGGGCCTGCTTGAATTATAGAATTTGGTCAAAATGTTTATTCTGAAAGTGAGCTATACATAGAATTAAGCAGTAGAAGTCAATCTCTCTAAAGGGAGGAACCAATATTCTTAAACTAGATAAAAAAGATGAGAAAGGGTTTAATAACAGACTTCATTCCTCAGTAAGAGAATGACTAGTGATCTGAAGAAACAGTGACAGATGATTCTCTACTATGCCAAGAACAGAAGAAGAGGGAGAAAGACTTCCAGGATTTTCTAGAAGAGAAAAATATGTTTATGTTTAGCACAAATATCACGTCCACCACATTCTGTTGGTCAAAGCAGGTCACAAAGCCAGCCTATATTGAAGAGGAGAGCAATTATACCCACCGCTTGATAAGAGGAGTTGCAAGTGATATGCCCAGCAGTGTGTATTTAGATAGGAGAATAGCCTCTGCTGTATTTTTGCCCATAGTCTACTGCTAATAGCAACACAAGTACCATCACACTAGTTACCAACACTAGTATCATTACTAGCACTGAGTTATTCATTTGTAAATTTTTCATGATTTTATTGGCAAATTAGAATAAGTTGCTCTTTTATTTTTCTTGATGCTTAGTAGTGAACCTCATTTAGATAACTGCAGAAACCATATTCCACCACATTTTAATTGTCTTTAGGAGAGAAGAAATAATTCTCAAATTTTGTTTGTTTGGTTTGCCTGGTAGAAGGAAAACCCACAACTATCTCTCATGTCCTGTCTGTCCATTTAACAGATTTATGTCAATTTTCTCCTTGAGACATATGATCATTTGGTTTGGCTATATTGTCCGTGTTAGGAAGACCAGAGGCGGGGCCAAAATGATGAGATACTAAACTTAGAAAATCTACTAAGTCCTCTCTCTTCAAAATGCATTCTCTGAGCAACTATTGATATCTCCAAGGGTGAGTTAAAATATTTTAGAACTACCTGGGAATGGTCTAAACAGGTGATCTTCTGGTTTCAGTCTTCTGAACACAGTTTCCTATCTATAGCAAAACCGAAGGAATGAATCAGGGAAACAAGATCTCTCAGTTTCTTGCCTCAAACAAGATTTCCTTACTAATGAAAATTGTTATAGAAAACACTTTTTTTTGTTTTTATTTTTGCTTTTGTTTTTGTTTTTATTTCTTTATTGATTAAGGTGTTACATATGTGTCCTTATTCCCCCATTGCCTCGTCATACCCCCCACTCATGGCCTCACCCCACTATTGCCTGGGTCCATATGCATGCACACAAGTCCTTTGGTTGAACTCTCCCCCTTACCCTCACTCTCCCTTACCTTCCTTCCAAGGTTTGATGGTCTGATCAATGTTTCTCTATCTCTGGAACTGTTTTTGTTCATCAGTTTCTGTTGTTCATTATATTCCACAAATGAGTGAGATCATGTGATATTTATCTTTCTCTGACTGACTTACTTCACTTAGCATAATGCTTTCCAGTTCTATTTATTGTTGCAAGTGGTAGGAATTCCTTCTTCTTTAGTACAGCATAGTATTCCATTGTATAGATATACCGCAGTTTTTTAATCCAATCATCTGTTGATAGGCATTTAAGCTGTTTCCAAATCTTAGCTATCATAAATTTACTATTATGAACATATTGGGAGCATATATCCTTTTTGATTGATATTTCTAGCTTTCTGGGATATATTCCTGGAAGTGGTATTACTGGGTCAAATGGGACTTCAATTTTTAGTTTTTTGAGGAAACTCCAAACTGTTCTCCACAGTGGCTGCACCAATATGCATTCCCACCAACAGTGCACCAGGGTTCCTCTTCCTCCACACCCTCGCCAATATTTGTCATTTGTTGATTTGTTGATGATAGCCATTCTGACAGATGTGAGATGGTACTGCATTGTCCTTTTGATTTGCATCTCTCTGATAATTAGTGACTTTGAGCATGTTTTCATATGTCCCTTGGCCTTCTTTCTGTCATCTTTCAAAAAGTTTCTATTTAGGTTCGTTGCCCATTTCTTGATTGGATTGTTTATCTTCCTTTTGTTGAGTTGTATGAGTGCCCTATAAATGTTGGAGATTAAACCCTTATCAGTGATAACATTGGCAAATATGTTCTATGCAGTGGACTGTCTTGTTTTGTTGATGGTTTCTTTTACTGTGCAAAAGCTTTTTATTTTGATGTAGTCCCATTTGTTTATTTTCTCTTCATTTTCAATTGCCCTAGGAGCAGTATCAGTGAAGAAGTTCCTTCAGTATATGTCTGAGATTTTGCTGCCTATGGCTTCCTCTAGTATTTTTATGGTTTCCCATCTTATGTTTAAGTCCTGTATCCATTTTGAGTTTATTTTTGTATATGCTGTAAGTTGGTGGTCTAGTTTCATTTTTTTGCATGTATCTGTCTAATTTTTCCAACACCATTTATTGAAGAGACTGTCTTGATTCCATTGTATGTTAATGCCTCCTTTGTTGACTGTTAATTGGGCATAGTGGTTTGTCAATTTCTGGGTTCTCTATTCTATTCCATTGACCTATATGTCTGTTCTTGTGCCAGTACCAGGCTGTTTTGAGAACAGTGGTTTTGTAATACAGCTTTATATCTGGTGTTGAGATCCCACCTACTTTATTCTTCTTTCTCAGGATTGCTGCAGCTATTTGGGGTCTTTTTTTATTCCATATGTATTTTTGGAGAGTTCATTCTAGGTTTTCAAAATATGCCATTGGTATTTTAATGGGGATTGCATTGAATCTATAGATTGCTTCGGGGAATATGGACATTTTGACAATGTTGATTCTACCAACCCATGAACGTGGAATGTTCTTCCATTGGTTTATATCTTCCTCTATCTCTTTTTTTCAGTGTCCTGTAGTTTTTTGCATATAGGTCTTTTCCTCTTTACTTAAGTTTATTCTTAGAAATCTTAATTTTTTTGGTGCAATGGTAAATGGGATTGTTTTTTTAGTCTTGCTTTCTGTTGGTTCACTATATAGAAGTGCCATAGATTTCTTGGCATTAATTTTGTACATTGCCGAATTCATTTATTAAATCTAATAATTTTTTGATGTAGTCTTTAGGGTTTTCTATGTACAGTATCATGTCATCTGTGAATAAGGACAGTTTTACTTCTTCTTTTCCAATTTGGATGCCTTTTATTTCTTCTTGTCTGATAGCAATGGCTAGTACTTCTAGTACTATGTCAAACAGGAGTGGTGAGAGTGGGAATCCCTGTCTTATTCCTGTTCTTAACGATAATGGTTTTAGTTTTTGTCCACTGAGTGTGATGCTGGCTGTGGGTTTACATATATGGCTAGTATGATGTTGAGGTATGATCCTTCTATTCCCACCTTGCTGAGAATTTTTATCAAGAAAGGGTGTTAGATTTTTATCTAATGCTTTTTCTGTGTCAATTGATATGACTATGTAATTTTTCTCCCTCAATTTATGTAATGTATCATGTTTATTGATTTGCAGATATTGTACCCTCCTTGCATCCCTGGTATAAATCCTGCTTAGTCATGGTGTATGATCTTCCTGATGTACTGTTGGATCTGATATGCTAGAATTTTGTTGAGGATTTTGGCAACTATGTTCATGAGGGATATTGGCCTGTAATTCTCTTTCATTGTGTTGTCTTTATCTGGTTTTGGTATTAGGGTGATGCTGGCTAGAATGACTTTGGAAGTGTTCCTTCTTGAATTGTTTTGAATAGTTTTAAGAAGATAGGTTTGAATTCTTCCTTAAATGTTTGGTAAAATTCCCCTGTGAAGCCATCAGGCCTTAAGCTTTTGTTTGCTGGAAACTTTTTGATGACTGCTTCAATTTCTTCCATAGTTATTGGTCTATTGAGAATTTTAGAATATTTCTGATTGAGTTTTGGAAGGTGGTATTTTTCTAGGAATATGACAATTTCTTCCAGGTTGTCTAGTTTGTTGTAATTGAGTTGTTCATAATATTTTTAATCAATTCTTTGTATATCTATGGGGTCTACTGTTATTTCACCTCTATCATTTCTGATTTTGTTTATTTGAGTCCTCTCTCTTTGATTCTTGGTAAGCCTCACTAATGGTTCATCAAACTTGTTTATCCTTTCAAACAACAAGCTCTTGTTTTCATTGATCTTTTGTATTGCTTTTTGGTGGGGGTTTTTTTTGTGTGTTTTTGTTTGTTTGTTTGTTTGTTTGTTTTTGTTCTCTATGCTATTTGTTTTTGCTCTAATCTTTATTATCTCCTTCTTCTGCTCACTCTGGGCTTTTTTTGTTTCTCTCTTTCTAATTCTTTCAGTTGTAGCATTAGATGATTTACTATCATTTTTTCTTGTTTTTTTGAGGTAGGCCTGTAGTAGAGCTATAAACTTCTCCCTCAGGTTGCTTTCATTGTGCCCCATCGGTTTTGGATTGTTGTGTTTTTATTGTCATTAGTTTCCAGAATGTTTTTAATTTCTTCTTTGATCTCATTGGTAACCCCATCAATATTTAATAACATGCTATTCAGCTTCCAAGTGTTTGAGTGTTTTGGATTGTTTTTATTGTAGTTTATTTCTAATATTATGCCATTGTGGTCTGAAAAGATGCTTGGTATGATTTCAATCTTCTTGAATTTGGGGAGACTTTTCTTGACACGCAGCGTATGATCTATTTTTTAAAATGTCCCATGTGCACTTGAGAAGAATGTATATTCCTTAGCTTTGGAGTGAAATGTTCTGAAGATGTCAATTAGGTCCATCTGATCTAGTGACATTTAGGATTGTTGTTTCTTTGCTGAATTTTTGTCTAGAGCAGCTGTTCTCAACCTGTGGGTCATGACCCCTTTGGGGGTCGAACAACCCTTTCACTGGGGTCACCTAAGACATCCTGCATATCAAATATTTACATTACGATTCATTAACAGTATAGCACAATGACAGTTATGAAGTAGCAACAAAAATAACTTTATGGTCAGGGGTCACCACAACATGAGGAACTGTGTTAAAGGGTTGCGGCATTAGAAAGGTTGAGAACCACTGGTCTAGAGGATTTATCCAGTGATGTCAATGGTATATTAAAGTACCCTACTATGATTGTATTATTGTCTATCTTGATATCTTCCAGGAGATTTTTTTTGTATTTGGGTTCTACTGCATTGGGTACATATATGTTTGGCAGGGTTATATCCTCTTGTTATATCAATCCTTTTAGTATTATGACGTGGTCTTCCTTGTTTCTTGTTATGGCCTTCACTTTGAGGTCTATTTTTTCAGATGTAAGTATTGCTACCCCAGCTTTTTTTCATTTCCATTTGCCTGAAAGATATTTTTCCATCCCTTCACTTTCAGTCTGGGTGAGTCCCTTGTTCTGAGATAGGTCTCTTATAGATAACATATATATGGGTCATGTTTTTTATCCATTCAGCCACTCAATGTCTTTTGATTGGAGCATTTAGTCTGTTTACATTTAAAGTTTTATTGAAAGGTATTTGTTTGTAGCCATTTTTATTTTGTGAGGCTGTGTTCCTTCTTACATTTTTCTTTCCTCTTTTTACAGCATTCTCTTTAGCATTTCTTGCATTGCTAGTTTGGTAGTGATAAACTCCCTTAGTCTTTTTTTTTTTTGTCTTTGAAGCTCCTGATTTCCCTTTCAATTTTGATTGTTAGTCTTGCTGGATAGTATTCTTGGATTGAGTCCCTCACTTTGTATATCTCCTTCCATTCCCTTCTAGCTTGATGTGTTTTTGTTGATAAATATTTGATAATCTTATGGGGGATCCTTTGTAGGTAACTCTCTGTTTCTCTCATGCAACCATTAAGATTCTCTCTTTGGCCAAAACCGGTTTGGCTCAGTGGATAGAGCATCGGCCTGCAGACTGAAAGGTACCAGGTTTGATTCCAGTCAAGGGCATGTATCCTGGTTGCGGGCACATTCCCAGTAGGGGGCATGCAGGAGGCAGCTGATCTATGTCTCTCTCTCATTGTTGTTTCTAATTCTCTATCCCTCTCCCTCTCTGTAAAAAATCAATAAAATATATTTAAAAAAAAGAATTTCTCCCTGTCAATAACATTTGCGATTGCAATTATGGCATGTCTTGGTGTGGATCTTTTGGAATTGGTCCTGCTTGGGACTCTGACTTGAGTAGCTTTTTTCTTCCCCATATCAGGGAAGTTTTCTGTCATTATTTCTTCAAATAAATTTTCTAATGCTTGCTGCTCTTTTTGTCCTTCTGGCAGCCCTATTATACATATGTTATTTCGTTTTGCATTGTCCTAAAGTTCCCTTAGGCTCTCTTCCTGCTTTTTAATTTTTTTTTTCTCTAGTTGTTGTTCAGATTGGGCTTGTTTCTGTACCTGATTTTCTAACTCACTGATTTGGAGCTCTGCTTCTTCTAGTCTACTGTTGAAGCCTTCCATGGTGTTTCTGATTGTAGCTATATCATTTTTCATTTCTTCATGATTTTTGCATAGTTTGTTAATTTTCTCATCCATCCTGTTGTTACTCTGAATGCTTTTTCTTTCATGTGGCATGCTTCAGTTTCACTTATTTCCTTACTTGGCAATTCCTCCTTTTCTTTCCTCTGGGGATTGCTTCATTGTCTTCCCATTTTGACTATCTCCAGAAGGTTCAGATGTTGAGTTGTGGGGGCCTGGACCATGAGCAGGAGGAGTTTTGCACCCCCTAAGTGTCACTAAAGAGCTCTGATACCAAGACATGCAGTTGCTATGCATTGGTGGAAGCCACGCCTACCCTGGGTCAGAAGTCACAGGTGTGGCTTCGTTTGTGCACCTAGAATCAGGGACCCTGCCTGCACCACAATGAAACAGAGAACCCACCAGTGCCAAAAAATCATAATCCCCTATTGTGTGTCAGGAGTCAGAGGCTCCCTGTGTTCATGCCTAGAATCGAGTATCAGAGTCTCTGTTGCTTGGTGCTACCTCACACTGAGAATCAAGTCCCTGTGTGCACATGCATCAAGAATTGGAGTCACTGGCTTTTAGTGTGAATGTACTAGGAATTAGGGATCTCAGGCTCACGTAATGAGGAACAGAGTCTAGTCACTGGTGGTCAATGCCTCCTCTTGTGTGGAGATTCAGGGTCCCTGATCTTCCCGGGAGTCTGGGTTGCTCAGTCACACTGTGTTGGCAGGAGATCCACTGCTGACCTGTGGTTGCCCTGAATCAAAGTCAGGTGGCATAGCCACTTAGTGCGGTTGTAGGGTCTGGTCACACGAGTGTGCACTGTGGAAAACAGACTCCCTGTGTCCATATTCCCAGGCTCAAATTCAGTGCTGCCTTCCTGTATGGTCCCAGGGTCTGGTTGTGGGGAACAATTCCCTGAGACCACACATTCAGGTTCAAATTCACTGCAGCCTCTCTGCTAAAGTGTAGGGTCTGGTCATGGGAAACAAACTTCTTGGGTTTGCACCACAAGGCTCAAATTCAGCGCTGTCTCCCTGCTTGGGCGTGGGATCTGGTCACAGAAAACCACCTTCCTAAGGATGAGGAGACAGACTCAAATTCAGCTCAGTGTCCCTGCCTGGGCACAGAGATGAGTCGCAGGAAACACATTCCTCAAGTTCACAAGTCTGGGCTCAAGTTCAGTGCTGTCTCGTTCCCGTGCATGGGTGTGGGATCTGGTTGCAAAACTTACCTCCCTCAGGGTGAGCAACTAGGCTCCGATTCTGCTCAGTCTCCCTGCCTGGGTGTGGAGATGAGTCATGGGAAACAAATTCCCTGAGTTCATAAGTCCAGGCTCAAGTTCAGCACTGCCTCCCTGCCCAGCATGGGCAGGAGAATATGGTCGCAGAGACTACCACTCTAGAGATGAGCAGCTAGGCTCAAATTCTGCTCAGTCTTTTTGCCTGGGCGTGGAGACTAGTTGTAGGAAACAAATTTTCCGTGTTCAACACCAAGGCTTAAAGTCATGCAGAGTTGCCATTGCTTTGTGTGTACAGAAAGCCTTATTGTATGGCTGGGGTCTGGTAGTTTCTATGTCGCTGCTGTGGGGGCGGCGGGGAAAGGGATTGGCTTTGTGATTCACAGAAATGTGTGGCTGAGTGCCTGGAGTCTTGGTGTCCCTGGTTCTGCAGATGTGGTGGCAGGTCTTCTACCAGAGCAGCTGTAAGGTCCTGGTTTGCTTCTGAGACCAGACTGGGTGGTGGCGAGGCTAGGATCCTAGTTTCAAGTAGGTCTGTTCTTCAAGATGGCATGGTCTCTGTGCTACTGGTGTCGTCCCTAGAGTATTTGTGGTGGCCAACTAAGACTGCTTGGATTGACAACCTCCTGGAAGAACTGCAGGGTCTAACTGTCCCTATTTCTCTTACACACACACCCACACACATCCACACATACCTCTATTGCTTTCTCACTCTCTCACACACTCTCTCCCTACCTTCCTGCTGGTCGCCATCTTCCCCCTTTATTGTTGTTGTTTTTTTCCTCTTTCCATGCATTGTGTGTGTGTGTGTGTGTATGTTTAAATTTCAAATTTAAACCAACAGCTAGAGAAATAAGAATGCTTAAAGTATATGGCAAAAATCTGATAAGCTGAAGCCTGGTTTATCCAAAAGCATAAATGCTGAATTATATACCTCCTACTTACTTTAAATTGAACTGCCCACTTCTTTGTGGGGCTGCCCACAAGGTGGTCTAATGAGTTATATGCCTGCACTTATTTAACACAAAAAGAAACAAAATATAGTGTAAGGGAAACCTAGGTACATTTTGTTTCTGCTTTGTTTCAGAGAACTGTCAGATATTTCAGTCCAATCTTATAACTTACTGCTTCCCTTTATTGCAAGTCGACTTCAGAATTTTAGTTACCTCTCACTACAAAAGGTTTCAGTTTACAGGGTGGCAGGAAGAATGAAGATCGATGGTTGCTGGGTCTGGTTGGTCATACCAATTTGTACTGCAATCTAGGTGCTGCAGTCTCTGAGATGTGAGTTTAAATGTGTGCCTTGCAGCTTTAGGAGAAAGATGTGGTCTGCATACAGCTGTAGATCAACGCTGCCAGTTTATTCACAGGATGAGGCATCCATCATGCTTGTGCACATGGGCATTTTGTGAGGTAGAAAAATAAAAGGAAAAAAAAGGAGAGACAAGGGCTGAGAGGAGGAAAGAAGTTTCAAAGGGAGGGCGGGGGAAGAAAAAAGGGAAATAAGGGAGGAAGAAAAGAAGTGGAGAGATGTAGAGACATGATCTTTTTGTCTTCTTAGAATGGCACAGCTAAATATTTTGGATAACAAATCATGATTCATTCAAAGAAAATAGCAGCAGTCAAACTGATAAAAGAATTTTAATACTTAATAAAAAATCTAATAACTAATTTTCAATGCATATTGGATAATAAACTGGCCCAATATTTCTACTGGTATATATTTCTAATTATTCTAAATTAATTGCATTTTAAAAATTTTGCTTTTGAGACACTCTTTCTTGTTTGCTGCATAAAGTGCCCTGATATTGCAATTTTAAAATATTTGCCTTACAGGGATTTCATTATTCATAATTTAAATTTTTATTTCCAAATAATCACCGTAAATTTGTAATGAAGATCAAACATCCTTCTTATTTCACATATTTAAAAACTGAGGAACATGATGAGGAAGGTTTAATTTTATAATTGCAACCACATTCCAACTTCCAGTAATTCAGTTTCTTGCTTAACCTGACACACCTTCATATAACATGCTACTTTACACATGTGATTGTCTTTAATTGCTTGTTTTCTTGTCCCATGAACCCCTGGGAAGGGAGGTCAGAAATAATATTTTCTTTGTAGGGGAGGAAAATAATTATAGCTAATTTTACAGATATGAAGCTTGACTCTTTGGTATCATGTAAATTTGAACTGAGGGTATCTACTGAGGGGAGAATGCAGTTTGCAGGTCAGAATTTTCCCTAGTGTCTTTTTGTTTACTTGTTTCTTCAAGGTAAATACTTTTAAAATATTTTTTTTTCTTTTATCTTGGGAATGGATTTAAATTCAGTTAGTGAGCCGAAACCAGTTTGGCTCAGTGGATAGAGGGTTGGCCTATGGACTGAAAGGTCCCAGGTTTGATTCCGGTCAAGGGCATGTACATTGGTTGCGGGCACATCTCCAGTGGGGGGCGCGCAGGAGGCATCTGATTGATGTCTCTCTTTCATTGATGTTTCTGACTTTCTATCCCTCTCCCTTTCTCTCTGTAAAAAATAAATAAATATATTAAATAAATAAATTAATTAATTAATTAATTAATTCAGTTAGTGAAATTGAATGCTAATGTAATAAATAATATGATCTTGAAAAATAGATATCTTATGCTTGGGGCAGATTTTATATCCTAGGCATAAACTAATCATCTTTCAGATGGGAAAAACTTAGTTTTTATGCATACAAAAGGCTAGTCTTACTGTCTATTTATTTAATGAAGAGATTTCCGTGTATTTGAAGTGTATAATTAAGAAAGTTTCTCTCTAAAACAACCAATCCTCTAGGTTAAAGTATCCTCTGATTCTAAATAAGAGAGGTTAGAGGAGAGCTTAAAATAGTAATTGAATAGTATATAACCTCAGTCCAAATGAGAGATGGCTTTCTTCTTCACTCATCAGTTCTAAGAAGAGAAGTTTTTTATGTTTAATCAAATATATAAAAATAAATCACATTTTTACATTCTGTTCTCTGTCCCATTCCAGAGATGAGATTAGTAAGGCCCAAAGTGAAAGGACATTTATCTTTGGTTAAGAGCTGTATGCAGTGCCAAAACCGGTTTGGCTCAGTCGATAGAGCATCCGTCTGCGGACTGAAGGGTCCCGGGTTCGATTCGGGTCAAGGGCATGTATCCTGGTTGCGGGCACATCCCCAGTAGGAGGCTGCTGATCAGTGTCTCTCTCTCATCAATGCTTCTAACTCTCTATCCTTCTCCTTCCTCTCTGTAAAAAATCAATAAAATATTTTTTAAAAAAGAGCTGTATGCAGTGATCAATAATCAGTGATTCATGCTTAAACATCATAGCCATTAGCTTAGAAACATTTGCAACAGCCAATAGTCTGCTTATTCAGTCATTATTCTGTATTCTCTGTCTCCAAAGAATCATTTAAATCATATTCTGTGATTATGCTAAAAGCTAGTTTAAAACCTTTAAAAACCCCAAATACTATAAGGAGAATGCACCCACACACATTCAAACAGTGACCGGTACTAAAGTATTAGGAATATGCAACATTTCTTATTTTTCTCATAAAGACTTTGATATTGTTTAACCATACATAAAACAATTTTTAAAAGATGTAGTGTTCTTGTTTGCTGGGTCCTAAACACAACCTTGACTTGCCTCTTGGGTATGCCAGAGTGACAATCTCCATCTCATTAACACTGCAGCAGCATCAGATATAACTTTTAATCTCTCTTTCCTTTCTCGTCATCTTCTTGAATATTTCAATTGGGAATTGTTTTAATAGAAACATTTGAATTACCTAATATAGTCTTTAAACAACAGCCCAAATAAAGAAAAAAAAATATTTGCCTTTAAATGGAATTGTCAGCTTTGCTGAGCATTCAGAGTAGCTGAATATATGGTGCTACTCTGAATTAGCCCTTTAGTTTTCATTAAAGCATTATAATAAGTTAAATATCTCTGCTTCTAATTTAAAATGATAATGAGAAAGTGAAAATAAAAGGCAGTGCAATGAGGAATATCAGAAGCATGCAAGTCAAATTTAATAAAAGGATTCTTTATCTTTGCTTTAGCTTTGGCTTTATTCTTTTGACCAAAAAGAACATTGGAATCTTGATCTGAAAGAGAAGGCCATGAAATGCAGTATAATGGCTTTAGAAATGAATGTATTGGTTCACATATTACTTGATATTGCAATTTAGAATCTATTAGGAAACCAAATTTCTAAAACCTATTAAAAGTTGTAATTAATAATTCTACCTGAAACAATTTATTTTTTCCATCATTATTCTGAGTATTATATGAAGATATGTTTTAATCAAATCACTTTGATCTAAAATTCACACATCTTTCTTATTTTTATATATTTTAGAGTGTGGTAAGTGATGTTTGTTTCTATATTTTTACATTTTCTAATATAAAATGGTTTAATATAAAACAGCTTATCTAAGACTCCACATGAGAAATTGAATGTCATTACTTCCAAATTCCCTCAGAAGACATAATCACTATGATGTATTAAGGCATAGTGATTAGACTGATCACTAACACTATATAGTCCTTTTTAACATATTTTAGAGCAAAATTGAATTAAAAGAAATTGTTGTAAAAACATAAGGCAGTAAAAAATAGGTTAGCTATTGTTTGAGATGTCAGTTTCATCTGACTAAAAAAACCCAACTGACAAAAACCATTAATGGTTTAGAACTGGGCATTGGTAAGTGGATTATATGGCCACAAGAGGGCAGCAGATGGTCTGTATGTAATGAACTGAGCTGATGAATGTGGAATAATTACAGTAGTAAAGATTTTTCAGTTTAGGAAGAGTAGTTTCCACACTGAATATGAAAAAGAAAGGATGGTAGAAAGGGAGGGAGGAAAGTGAGGGAGGAAAGAAGATATGCCAAGAAGGACAAAAAATAGAAAAACACAGGTACTGTGTTTTAAACATCTTTGTTTTGTTTTGTTTATTTGTTTTTAAGATCGGGTCGCTGTGTGTGTGTATATGTCTGTGTGTGTGTGCATGTATATTTTACCAGTAGATAAACTGCTGCTCAGCTGCCCCAGGCCAAAATAAATAGAAACAACCAATTCTGTTCAATTCTACCACCACAAGGAACAATTGTTGGTAAATACCCTCCACTACAAAACAGGAGCTTTTATCTGTACAGTTTCTTTTTCTCACATACCATCATTTTTTCCCTCCTGAATAATTAACTCCATCAAAACACCAGTTTTTGTAAAAGTGAAAAGTATAGTCCACCTGGTTCTGCCCTCCTCCATAGTCCTAACTTATGACCAGAAATTTCACTTTTCTAAATTTTATGGGTTTTGCAATTATTTTCAATCATTTACTGTCACAGGTTAATTTTATTAGCTATAGTCAAGATACTACTAGTGAATTAAAGTCTATTTTTTAATTAAAAATCTCTCACAGTTCTTCCCAAGGGACATAAGAAAATAAAAAAGACAAAACTTACTCATTTGCTCTCCCTATACAATTAATCTACCATTAAACCACCTTTTCCTATTTACTAGGTTTTGCCTTGGTAAAATTCAGTTAGATTGAAATGATATCCAGGCTTAAATTGATATATAACATTGCATATAGTGCATGGAGACTATTGCAACCTTCTTCAATGGAAGCACCAGTCATTCATTTTTACAAGTTGGAATATCCTCATTAAATAAATGAATCCTTAGAATGTCATTCAAGAAATATTACTTCTGATTCAGCTCTGAGTTTGGATTATGAGTCACAGAACTGGTCTAGCTCTCCAATTCATTATATAATTTATCATTTAAGTCTCGTTATAACCTCCAATAGTGAATATTTGCCCAGGTCTCAATTATGTAGGCTCAAAGATCAAGAAAAAGAAAGAAAATGTTTCTTACTTATATCGACCAATATGTACCAATGATCATACCAATGCAACAACATTAATTTGATATATATTTAACTTACCCTGCTTCTTCACTCAGTCATTTAGAAAGCTTTATAAAAAAGACATAAATAATCATGGAAAATATAGTATTACCCCCTATTTTTTTCCACATGTTTTTTAGCAGGTAGTCTTGGCTATGAGCAAGAAAATGACAAAAGAGTGGTCATCAAAGTGGTAAAGTTTTTGTGAAGAAACTATCTATATATATATAAAAGCCTAAGTGACCATTCAATTGGTAGCTATGACACACACTGACCAACAGGGCAGATGCTCAATGCACAGGCATGGAGACATGGAACAGAATGATAAAACTCAGAGGGGAGGGTGGAAAGGGGAGAGCAGGAAGAGATTAACCGAAGATATTATATGCATACAGTGGTACCTCGAGATACAAGTGCCCTAACATACGAGATTTTTTAGATACGAGTTGTGGATCGAGTGATTTTTGCTTTGAAATATGAGCAACAGTTGAGAAAGGAGTAATCGCGCAGATTGGCTGGCTACACAGGACCCACCAGTTTACCACAATGCGACTCGAGCGTCTCATAGTTTCCCACGCCTCAAGGTTACGGAACGAATTAAACTCGTATCTCGAGGTACCACTGTACTAGAGGTCTGGTGCACGAATTCAGGCACTGGTGGGGTCCCTCAGCCTGACCCATGGGGATTAGGCCAAAACCATGCACTGGGCCTCCGACATTCCCTGAGGGGTCTTGGATTGTGAGAGGACATATGCCAGGCTGAGGAACCACACTGGTACATGAATATATGCACCAGGCTTCTAGTATAATACATAAAACTATAGTAAATAACACATAGTTAACTATGAGGAGAGAGCCATCCTTTGTTCAAGTCAGAACAACTTGGTAACTTTGAGAAAAATAATGAACACATTATATGCTATATATTCTTCTAAGATATATATATGTGTGTGTGTGTGTGTGTATGTGTGTGTGTGTGTGTGTATACATACATATATATACACACACATAATCACTTTAGACTTAAACAACTTGATAATTTTGTCTTATTCTTACTCTGTCAGTTTTATAATGGAAGAAAATAGGACAGGGAGTATAAAGTAACTTGCCTAAGGTCATACATACAACAAGAAATTGGTAAACCTGTCTTTTACAAGTTTTGGTCTCCTGAATAGGAAGAACGAGGAGAAAACAAGGCACTTTGACTATAATCATACTTTATATTCATCCCTTTCAATTAAGAGGACAGGAAGTTTAGCAAAAATAATTAGAGGCTACTAAAATTAGTACATTGAAAGTAGTTGCTTAGACCATAGAAAGAGGGCTATGTGTTTCAAAAATGTAGCTTAAGAAATTAGCTCACAGTTAGCTAACATAATTTTTCAATCCCATGCTAGATGTTTCATATGTTTGTTTGTTTGTTATATTATTTTTCCTTACACGTTTGCCTTTGGTGTGTTTCTATTCAAAATCCTTAAAGCAGGGTGGAAGATCAAGGTAGCAGCATAGGTAAACATGGCACTTGCCTCCTCTCACAACCACATCAAAATTACAGTTAAAATACAGAAAAACCATCACCAGAACCTCTTGAAATTTGGCTTAATTGAAACCTGACAACTAGAGAATTAAATAACTCACTTTGAGACTGGTATGAGGGGCAGAGGTAGGAAAGGGCTGGTCTAATACCCACATGTGGCGTGTTTTTATTGGGAGGGATATCTTGGTGGCAGAGGTTCCCCATGAGGAGCAAGAGGTCCTAGCCGCAAACCAGACCACTCAGCTCAGGATCCCAGAGAAGTCCCCATAATTTTGGGTTGTAAAAACCATCATGGATTTGAGATGAAGTGGTGCTGAAATTCCCAGGCAATTCTTCTTAAAAGGGCCAGTGCACACTTACTCGGACACAATCCCTTGGTGCTCTAGCAAAAATGGGCAGCAGCTTGAAAATATCCAAGGACATACAGTGAGGAACTAAATTATCTGGCATCAGGGCAAGCAATGGGCGACAGCTTTCTCCCAGACAAAAGTACCAGCAGAGGTCTTTGTTCTTTTGCTGAGACCTCCCCTCCACAGAGAAGACTGGTCCAAGCCATATCTGAATCTCCATCAACCTCACCCACACTCTTAGCCTCATCCTAGTGATTCCCTGAGACCCTGCTCCACCTAATTTGCAGCCCAATCCAAGCTGTTTGCTGTGGTTTTTCCATATGAATAGTCAGTCTATCTTGGCTCAGACTTTAAATTTTTCTAAAATCTCTCAAACAAGCCAAAGCTGGCCTCAGATTGCCTCATACCTCGCAATAAGTGGCCCCAGGCCCTGTACTAGCAACAGTCTGCCAAATTTCACAATTTGGTCTCTCCTGGGTACCTCCAAACTGGACAGAAGTAGCAGCCATCTCAGGGTGGCTCCAGGCAGGGCATAGGCAGTAGCTGACATTTCATCTCCCAAGAGGCCCCAGATCCTGTGCCCCTGGTGATCAGCTTCAGACCATGCCAGTTTACAACCCTATCATATCTACAAATGATACTCAATGGGTGAACTTGGTGAGCACCAAAGCTCCACTGAAGCAAATCCTGCAACATAGAGGTATGTCTTGCACAGCAGCTCTTGTGCCATAGTCACATCTGGTCCTCATAGCCAATTTTCCATGGGAGTAGATTAGGGTCAATCCCTCCCAGTGACACCAACAGCAACCAAAGATCAACTATAATACAGCCCACAGAGGTACATCTAGTGTGTCCAGCTCAGGTGACTGGTGAAGCTGAGCCACTGTGCCATATAGGTCTCCTACTACACAAAGTCACTCTACCAATTCCAGGAGACACAGCAGCTCCACCTAATACATGGAAGCAAACACAGGGAAACAGCCAAAATATGGAGATAAAGAAACATGTCATAAATGAAAGAACAGAAGAAATCTCAGAAGAAAAAAAAACTAAACAAAATGAAAGCAAGCAAATTATCAGATACAGAGTTCAAAACAATGGTTATAAGAATACTCAAGGAACTAAATTAGAACTTTAAGGAACTTATAAAATAGAACTAGTCAGAAATAAAGGATACACTTACTGAAATTAAAAATAAATTATAGGGAAACAACAGTAGAGGATGACAAGAATCATTATTATAGCTAAAATCTTTTTTTCTTGAATTATTAATGTTTATTGCATGCAAATGGCTAATTATTTTGAATCTCCAAAACGAAGATAAAATAAGAAGATTGGGGGTAAAAAAGGAATTAAGAATATAAGGAAGAAAAAATACCTAATCAGAACAGAAAAAAAATCCAAAAATATGAAGATAGTGTAAGGACCCTCTGGGACAACTTTAAGTATACCAACATGGGGGTACAGGAAGGAGAAGAAAGTGAACAAGAAGTTGTAAACGTATTTGAAAAAAAAAGAATGACAGAAAACTTCACTACCTGGTGAAAGAAATAGAATTCCAAGTCTAGGAAGTGCAGAGTCCCAAACAAGATGAACCCAGAGGCCCACACCAATATACATAATAATTAAAATGCCAAGGGTGAAAGACAAACAGAAAAATCTTAAAAGCAGCAAGAGAAAAAGCAGTTAGTTACTTACAAAGAAATGCCCATCTGACTGTCAGCTGATTTCTTCACAGAAATTTTGCAGGCCAGAGGGAATAGCAAGAAATACTCAAAGTAATGAATAGAAAAGTCCTACAACCAAGATTATTCTACGCAGCAAAGCTATCATTTAGAATTGAAGATCAGATAAAGAGCTTCACAGACAAGAAAAAGCTAAAGGAGTTCATCACCACCAAACCAGTATTATATGAAATGCTGAAGGGTATTCATGAAGAAGGAGAAGGAGAAGGAGAAGGAGAAGGGTAAAGAGGAGGAGGAGGTAGAGGAAAAGGAGGAGGAGGAGACGAAAAAGATAAAAATACAAAGAAGGAACATTTAAAAAGGTAAAAAAATATGAATATAATGGCAATATATACATACTAGTATCTATCAATAATTGAATCTAAAAAACAAAACAAACAAACAAATAATCTAACGAACAAAATAAACTGATGAATAATATAGAACCAGAGGCAGATAGATGAATCTCAGAGAGAAGGAGGGAGGGTAGGGGGGAAGCAATTAACCAAAGAACTTACATGTATATATGCATTACCATGGAAACTGACAATAGTAGGTGAAGGCATAGGGTGGGGTGGGATAAGGATGAAGGGGAATAGTAGAGGGGGGTCATCTGTAATGCTCAACAATAAAAAATTTTTTAAATCCTTAAAAATGAAAAAAAAAAACACACAAAAAACCTG
>JAAGEH010000208.1:6001663-6117303 GCA_011751065.1 Lasiurus cinereus | reverse complement strand
TATATATATATATATATATATATAATTTTATTTTATATTTGTATTGCTTCCCAATATAGAAAATATTAAGTGAAATCACAAAGTCTCTTTCAGCTATAATTTTTAAAGAAATTATAATCTAGCATGTTTGAATACAGTTTAGTCTCATTTTGCTATATGCTATACCTCTTCCTCTGACTTGTCATTTGATATATCTTATCCACACAGCTGGCCTTCTTGGGTGATGGATCCAGAGGAACAGTTTACATGTCATGATTTCTATCCTGTCCTGCTGATCCAGCTCTTTGAAAAACGCTGTTCTTATAACAGAAATAAAGCTTTTAAGAGTGATTTTGTTTCTGTGTGTGTGTGTGTGTGTGTGTGTGTGTGTGTGAGAGAGAGAGAGAGAGAGAGAGAGAGAGAGAGAGAGAGAGAGAGATGGATAGATTGGCCTATTTTTATTAATAATGCTGCCTTATTGTAGATCACCATGACTTTAAATTTTCAAGTCAATATACTGCTCCTTCACTCTTGTATCCCACACTCAGACAATAAATCCAGCCACTTCTACGCTAATATCTTAGTCATCTTGAATTGCTGTAACAAATTACCATATACTGTACTGGGTGGTTTAAACAACGAACATTTATTTCTCACAGTTGTGGAGACTTACATGTCCAAGATCAAGTTGCCAGTAAATTCAGCGTCCAGCAAGGGCTTCCTCCTGGACAACAGCCTTCTTCCTGTAGGCTCACATAGTGGAAGGAAAAACCCCACCTCCAAATACCATCACATTAAGGATTAGGGTTCTGCTGAAACCGGTTTGGCTCAGTGGATAGAGCGTCAGTCTGTGGACTGAAGGTCCCAGGTTCGATTCCGGTCAAGGGCATGTACCTTGGTTGCAGGCACATCCCCAGTAGGGGGCGTGCTAGAGGCAGCTGATGGATGTCTCTCTCTCATAGATGTTTCTGTCTCTCTCTTTTCCTCTCTGTAAAAAGTCAATAAAATATATTTAAAAAAGGAAGAAGAAAGGATTAGGGTTCCAACATATAAATTTTAGTGGGACACACACATTCAATTGATAGTACTAAACAAAGTTTGGTATATAGTATTTGTGTGAAGATAGATAGATAGATAGATAGATAGATAGATAGATAGATATCCCTATCTCTTATTACTATTGTCATCATTATAGTGTAGACTATTATTACTCTTCTGGGCTTTTAAATCAATTCATAACTCATTTCCTTTCCTCAGGCTCTCTACAATCTAATCCATCTTCCATAGAGCTGTCAAAGGTGTCTTCCTCATTGTAACTGTCACCATGTTACTTCCCTCCTCAAAAATTTTCAGTGATGGACGAGACTGGTTTGGCTCAGTGGATAGAGTGTCAGCCTGCAGACTGAAGGGTCCCAGGTTCAATTCCAGTCAAGGGCATGTACCTTGGTTGAGGGCACATCCCTAGTAGAGGGCATGCAGGAGGCAGCTGATCGATGTCTCTCTCTCACCGATGTTTCTAACTCTCTATCCCTCTCCCTTCCTCTCTGTAAAAAATCAATGAAATATGTATTTTTAAAAAAAACTTTCAGTGATGACCATTTTTTACCAAATCAAACGTGAACATATGGCAAAGTAATTAAGGGTCTCTGGAGTATAACTCCTAGATACAAAACCCTTAAGAGGTAAAATAGAATTCAAGAAAATCTGAGCCATGAACTGGACATCAAATGATTGTGTCCCTCACTTTTTTCATTTATAAATTTAGCTTAGATTACATAGTCTTTCGCTCCCCTTCTGAAACCAAAATTTTGTGAGTATAGCTTTTCAGCTTTAACCCCTACTTTTCTACATCAGAAACCTAATATCATCAAATAAAACCAAACAATTGGCTACTGCTAAAATACAATCTGTATTTCTGTATTTCTAACATCATGCTTATATTCATAATGCCAAAGCTCATAAATTGTCTTTTAAGACAATATGTGGATCAAAACCCTGCCTTTCATAAGTTTTCTGCTCAAACTACCATCCTAAAATTCTCCTGCCTCCAAATCTCTTACAGAAACCACTGCATTTGCCATGTTTATGTATTAGCTCCTGTCTTAATCAGTTATGGCTGCTGCAGTAAATACCATAGACTAGGTAGCTTCAATAATAAAAACATATTTCTCACAATTCTGGAGGCTGGAAAGTACAAGATCAAGGTGTTGATAGATCTGGTGTCTGGCCACCTTCTCATTGTATCCTCAGAATGGAGGGAGGAAATGAGGGAGATAAGTTAAAAGTAAAATCTGGAAAAGAGATAGTTCTTGCATATATAAGAAAGTTGGAAGGATTTTGTAAATATCAGAAAAAGTAGACTTTAAAACAAGGAGTAATATGAGGATAAGAATGAATAATTCAATTATGGAAGAGTCAACTCATTAAGAGAACCAAAAAGTTTTAAGTGTGTATATACTCAGTAACAAATATTCCCAAACAACTGCAGTGTTGGAGTACAACAATCTGGAATCTTAGAGTATAACAATAGCCAACGTTTCAGTTGGAGACTTTAGCACTCTTGACATAAAATATGAAACAATATAGGACTGAACAACATTATCTACCAACTTGATCTTATTGATATAATAAAATACTCCATTCTACATCTTCAGAATACACATTGTTTTCAAGAACCTATAAGATATTCATAAAGAGAGACCATGAAAATCAATAAATTTAAGATAAAATTCATAATAAGAGTACATTTTCTGACCAGATTGAAATTAAAAGTCAGTAACAGAAAAATTATATAGAAAATCCCTAGTATCTGAAAATTATAAAACACAAGTTTAAATAAATCATGGTTCAAAGAAAATTACAAAAAATTAGAAAAGATTTTCTTCTGAACAAAAATTAAACCAAAATATGTCAAAATGTGCAGGATGATACTAAACCAATATTTATAGAAAAAATTGTCATTTGAATTTTAAATGCTTAGAATAGAAAAGAAGAGTCTAAGACCAATGATCTAAGTTTTTACATGAATAAACTAAAAAGGAAGAACACATAAAGCACATAGTAAGAAAAATTAGAAAAATATTAAAGATATAAAGGAAACAAATATAAGAAAAAATAGACAAAGGATGGATAAACTCTATGAAACTTTGCAAAAGACAAATAAAATTGATAAACCCCATGCTAGATTTACTTTTAAAGAGAGAAAACAAGATAACAATGTTGTCATTAAAAGATAGGATATTGCATATTTTATAGACATTAAAAGAGTAATAAAATAGTTATACAACAGTCATGCTAATAAAATTTAAAATTCATGCTAATAAAATTTGAAATAGTTTGGTTCCTTAAAAGCCACACTACTAACCTGATTCCAAAATAAACTGAAAATTTTAGTATTCATGTATCTACTAAAGAAATTGAATTTTAATTAAAACTTTCTCACAAATAAAAGACAAGGCCCAGTTGTCTATATTAATTTTATCAAATATTCAAAGATAATTGAAAAGAAAGACAAATTTTCAGTGTATTTTCTAAGGAGAATGTTCCCCTGTTGCCACAGTCAGACAAAGACATTATAAGAAATTAAAAGTCCCATGAACATCTTCATGAACATAGATGCAAAAAATGGTTTCACCAAATATCCTATCTAATAAAAGAGTAATATGCAAATTGATTTGTACCTCCACTACACCCACATTCCAAGCCCACCAGCCAAAGAGAGCAAGTTTGCAAATTAACCCAACCAAGATGGCTATGGCCACAGAGAGAGCAGGAGGGAGGCTTGGGTTGCACCTGGTGATGGAGGAAGTCAAGCTTTCCACAAACCCTGGCCAGCCAGGCCTCCGCTTAAGGAAACAAAGTTTTAATGGCTGCCACCACTGAGCGAGGCTTGGGTTACCCCTAGCAATGGAGGAAGCCAAGTTTTCCACATACCCTGGCTGATCCAAGCCTCCTTAAGGCAGCAAAGGTTCAATGGCTGTGCGAGCAGAATCCTTGGCTCTGCTCCAGGCTACAAAGTTTCAATTGTAGAAGATAAATAAGTACGAGATACCAGGACCTCTGCTTGGGTTGCTGGAGGGATATGGCCAGCCTGCAAATCCTGACAGGCCTCTCGCCCAGGCCACCCTATGCCCCAAGGGAACACCCACCCAGATCTGGGACACCCTTCAGGGCAAACCAGCTGGCCCGCAACCATGCACCAGGCCTCTATCTTATCTAATAAAAGAGTAATGTGCAGATTGACCATCACTGCAACAACAAGATGACTGCCTCCATGTGGTCAAAAGATCCTGCTCCCATGTAGACACAAGATGGCTACTACAAGATGGCCAGAAGGGGAGGGAAGTTGGCAGGGACCAGGCCTGCAAGGGAGGGAAGTTAGGGTTGACCAGCCAACAGAGGAGGGAAGTTGGGCATGACCTGGCCTGCAGTAAAGGGAAATTGGGAAGGACCCAGGCCTGCAGGGGAGGGCAGTTAGGGGCAAACAGGCTGGCAAGGGAGCAGTTAGGCATCAATCAGGCTGGCAGGGGAGTAGATAGGGAGTGATCAGACTGGCAGGCAGAAGCAGTTAGGGGCAATCAGGAAGGCCGGCAGGTGAGCAGCTGGCAGCCAGCAGTCTTGGATTGTGAGAGGGATATTCGACTGTCCATTTAGGCTCGACTTAACGGGCAGTTGGACATCCCTGAAGGGTTCCCAGATTGGAGAGGGAGCAGGCTGGGCTGAAGGACACCCCCCAGCCCATGCATGAATTTCATGCACCGGGTCTCTAGTTAGCAAATAAAACCAGTAAGGTTTATGTCAAGCAGGCAAGTTTGCTTTAAGACTAAAAATATAATTCAAGGACTAAAATGATATTGTAAATGGCAGAATTTTCTTTTTTTTAATAGTAAATAATATTCATTATATAAAAATATATTTAGATTACTTATTTATATGTTGATGGACACTCAGCTGTTACTATATTTTGCATATAGTGAATAGTGCTAGAATGAACATAAGTGCAGGTATCTTTTCAAGATCTTGACATCAGTTATTTTGTATATGTAGCCAAAGTTGTATTATTGGATTATTTTTAAATATTTGAGAAAGCTCCATATTGTTTTCCACAGATTCAGGATCATTTTACATTTCCACCAACAGTGTACAAGGGTTCCAGTTTCTCTATATCCTCACCAACACTTCTCATGTTAAGTTAAATAGGCCAATCATAGGTACCTTATATGATTCTCTTATATAAGGTCCCTAACATAGTCAAACTCATAGAAGCAGAGAGTAAAATAGTGGTTGCCAGAGGCTATGGAGTAGGGGGGCATGGGGAGGTGTTATTCAAAGAGTATAACATTTCAGATATACTAGATGAATAAGTTCTAAATATCTCCTGTACCACTAGTGGTGCCCAGTGTTAAAAATATAGTATCTGCACATCAACATTTGTTAAAAATGTAGTTCTTCTGTTGTATTTTTTACCCTGCTACTTGAAAAAGGCATATAAGAGTTCTAGGTAGGTATTAGATATCTCTATTACTTTGATTATGGTGATGGTATCACAAGTGTTTGCATATGTCCATATTAAGCACATTGTTCAAATTAAATATGTGTAATTGTTTATACATAGAATAAATGTTGAAAATAATACTAACAGAAACTATCTCAAGTACTGCTATAAGTTTTGAATGAGGTCCTGCTTGTTACAGGCTTAAAAATTATACAATAAAATGAATAATTTTAATTAAAAATAATAAATGAGTTTAGTCAGTTTTCAGAATACTAGGTCAATATACAAAAATAATTCATATTTCTATATCCTAGAAAAAATGGAAATGAAAAATTTTAAAAATTATTTATAATATCCCAAACCATAAAATAGTTATGAATAAACTAACAAAGTTTTTGTAAGACCTGCACAATGAAGCCTATAAAATGTTTTGAGAAAATATAAGCACTAAATAAGTGAAGAGAAATACCATGTTGATGAATCAGTATATTCAATATTATAGAAATATATAGTTCCCCCAAATAAAACTCTAGAATCTACTCAATTATAAATAAAATTTGAGCATTTTTGGTAGAAATTAATAAACAGACAAATTTATGTCAAAATTTAAAGGAATAAGTATAATTACACAATTTTGATAAAGAACAAAAGTGAAAGCATCATACTACTTGATTTCAAGATTTACTCTAAAGCTACAATAATCAAAA
This sequence comes from Lasiurus cinereus, assembly GCA_011751065.1. Taxonomy (NCBI): domain Eukaryota; kingdom Metazoa; phylum Chordata; class Mammalia; order Chiroptera; family Vespertilionidae; genus Lasiurus; species Lasiurus cinereus. Next base: position 6,111,123 of record JAAGEH010000208.1, on the reverse strand, counting down.
CAATGTGGTAATGGCTTAAAGAGAGACAGGTCAGTGTAACAAAAGAAAAACTCTAGAAAGAAGCCAATAAATACATATTTATTTGAGTTTTCATAAGTTGCTAAGGCAATTCAATAGTGAAAAGATAGTGTTTTTACAAAAATAGTGATGGAAGAACTGAATATCAGTATAGGAAAGAAAAAATAGTAAACACTCAAATCTTACCTTACACCACATAAAAAATAACCTGAAATAAATTTAGAACTAAACATATAATAAAAACTATAAATTTTATAGAAAATCTTTATGGCCTTGGAGAAGGTAAATATTTATTATAGTTCAAAAAAAGCAATAATAGAAAGAAACAATTAACAAACTGAGCTTCATGATATTTAAAAATTCTTCTTTGAAATACAGTCTTAGGAAAACTAAAAGGCATGATACTAACTAGGAGAAAATACTTGAAAACATATTTCTGAAAATAAGCTTTTATCCAGAATATTTAAAGAAATCTTTTGTATCAATAAAAAATACAAAAAGAGAGAAGGCAAGGGAGTGTGTGGCTCTGAGGGGATCAACCAAAGAACTTGTATGCATATATGCATAATGCAAGGACACAGACAATAGGATGGTGAAGGCCTGGAGTGGGAATATGGGTGGGCTGGATGAGGTCAATGTGGGGAGAGGGGAGAGACATATGTAATACTTTCAAAAATAAATATATTTTTTTAATTTTTTAAAGTAGCCAAAATTACTAAAAATAAAAATAAGACTTCATAAAACAAAATATATAAATGGCCAATCTACACAAAAGATGTTCAACATAAATAATCTTCAGGAAAATGCAAATTTAAAATTCACAGCCATTATAAGAAATAAAATTAAAAAAGATTGTTAATATCAAATGTTGGCTAGAATGTGAAACAACTAGAACTCTTATACAATTGCTGGTAGGATATAAAATGGTACAGCCATATTAAACACTTTGAAAGTTTTTAATAAAGTTCAGCATAACTTTACCATATAAACCAGCAGTTACACATTTATTATTTACTCAAAATACAAAAATATAAATTCAAACAAAGATTTGAACACAAAAGTTTATAGTAGCTTTATTCATTAAAACCAGAAATATAAACAGCCCAAAAGAACATCAATAGGTAAATGGACAAACAAAATTAGTATATTTATATAAATATTAGTATGCAATAAAAAAGGAACAAGCTACAAATACATGCAGTGACATAGATAAATATTTAAAATAATATGCTAAGAAAATGTGAGAGGGAAGATTAACTAGAAAGGGGGCACTAGGAAATGTCTTGGGGTCATAGGATGTTCTATACCTTGATTTTTATGTATAGATTTAGCAAAATTATTTACTATGCTTAAAATCTGTTCATATATACTTTGCAAATTAAACTTCAATAAAGTTTATTAAAACTGTTCTAAGCCAGAACCGGTTTGGCTCAGTGGATAGAGCGTTGGTCTACAGACTGAAAACTGTTCTAAAAATAGTCAGAATAGAAATAACATGAGAACTATTTTTACTGATTAATGCTAGAGGCCCAGTACACGAATTCGTGCACAGGTGGGGTTCTTCAGCATGGCCTGGGGGATTGGACTGAAACCAGCAGTCTAAAGTCACCTGCTGCTCCTGTCTGCCACTCCTGCTCATCCCAGTCTCTCTGTGCCTGCCACAGGCTTGCACTCCCTCAGTCCTGATAAAGAGAGGCTTGCGCCTCCACAGTGGCACTCGCTGGTCATAAGCCCTGCATCTGGTGCCTGTCCAAGCAGGATGGGGAGCACCAGGATGCCATTGGCTCACCTGGCAGGTGTTGGGATGCCTTTGCCAGCCTGGGATCTGGATCCATCCTGCTGATAATTGTGCTGGCTTTTGGGACCTAACTGGTGGCACTTTTATGTTCCTTTCAGAGTGTCTAGAGAGGAGAAGTGGCCATGATGCCTGAGGCCAACTTCTAGGAGGCCAGCAGCCCTGTCAAGATCATTCACAGCACTGACCCAGTGGTGCCTAGCCTATTCTCTGGAGATTGGACCTACAGGTCTACTGAGGAAGTGTGTGGCTGCCACAGGGCTTGTGGCCTGCTGGGACGGGTCAGTCAGCTGAGCTGCCACCAGGGAGCAGCTCCTGCATTGAGCATCTGCCCCCTGGTGATCAGTACATGTCATAGGTCGTTTGGTCATTCAGTCACTTAGGCTTTTATATATATATGTGTGTGTGTGTGTGTGTGTGTGTGTGTGTGTGTGTGTGTACACACACACACACACAAATACACTAGAGGCCCAGTGCACAAAATTGTGCAAGTAGGGTCCCTAGGCCTAGCCAGCAATCAGGGCCACATCCACCACCCAGTAACACTGCGAAACTGCTCACTGCTGCCCTAGGACACTACAAAGCTGCTCGTCACCCCGTGAGTCCAGTCCCCATTCCTGCTCCACTTCCACCCAGCCCAGTTCCTGTGGTTCCTTGATGTCCATCCAGTGGTGGGAACCTGTGGGCTGTGGGGGAGGGACCAAGAAGTGGTCAATGCACCTCATGGTACTGGTCAATTGGTCTTTCTGGTTGTGACACCTGGCCTTTTATTATTGTAGATAGACGAGTAGCCCTGCTCACAAATCCATGCACCAGCAGGTCGCTGCCACTCTTCTGTAGCTCTCTGCCCACTGCTCCGTCCTCCTGTAGTTCCCCCCCACACTCCCTCATAGCTTGCTGCCTTGTCCCCTCCTGAATCTCTACACCTCCCGCTTGCTTGCTGCCCTGCCCCATCCTGTAGCTCTCTGCTGCCCACTTGTAGTTCGCTGCCCCACCCTCCTGAAGGTCCGTGATCTAGTCATTACATGGTTGGTCATTACACTTCAGCATGTAATGGATAATTAGCATATTCTTCTTTTATTATATAGGATTGGTCTTATTAGTTTACAACCCACAGAATTAGCAATACCTCAAACCAGACACCTATGATTTCCATCTAAAATTAATGGGCAATAGTTGAGAGCAAACCAATGCAATTAACACATTACCTGATTATGGATGAAAATTCCCTAGAAATATTCTGAACTAATGATGCTTCAGGATTTCATTAATCAAATATTGAGAACATCTTGCATTATTTTCTCTCACAATGGAGACTGTTCTAAACAGTAAGTCCTGAATCATGAAGTAAAAGCATAGGAAGTTTTAGAGATCTGGTTCAACCTAGGAAGAAAGAGCAGACTGGCCAAATTCTGTGTACAGAGTAGAGCAAACATAGGTTCACAGTTGTGAGTGTGCAAAGTACAGAGGATATTCTTGTGCTTTTATTTATTAATTATTGTATTATTCTCAATACAAATAATTAAATCTACCTTTGCCCCACCCTGTATATGCAGTGATATCTTTGTTTAACACAGGTCCTTTCTCCTGTCAGCATTCAATAAATGGCAAACCACAAACACACTAATCATGATAATTGCCAGATAAGTTTGAGAAAATTTAATTTTGCTTAGAAATAGAAAAGATGTTTCCAATCTGCTGACTGTAAAAATAAGTAAAAGAAGACAAATATATTAACACTCCATTGCCCTCACCTCTTTGTGTTCTCAAACTATCCCATTTTTCAATAATGTGACAGGAAGGAAAAATATAACATTTGTTTTTGAACAGGAAACAGACACAGCAAGAAAGCAGCCCACGAAGCAGAGGCTCTGTGAGTGCCTTGTACAGCTCATCATTGTGCACAGAACTGGCCTCTGATGAAGCCATTTGCATGCAGATGCAGGCCAGGGTGTGTGGACACCAGCACCAACTCTGGCAAATGTTGTTTCATCTAATGAAAAGAAATTTGCAAATGAAAGCCACATCCGTGTTCATTAACCCCACAGCTCTCTTGATAGTGCTTCTCCATTATTCCTAACAAAATTGCAAACCTTCATCTGATTAGTTACCCACTTCAGAGCTTTGTTTTCCCCTTACCCCCAACCCAGGCCTGCATCTGAGTGTAGACCTGAATGTAAGTCTGTAATACTGAATAATTTATAAATACACTTACTGAAAAGCACCCCATAGCATCCTTTTCACATTGATTGCCCTATGTAAACATATTCTTACTTTTTTATCAAATAAGAGTCTTCTATGATTACAATCTAGCAACACTGAAAATATGAAATATTGTTCAGAATGGGAATCCCAAAACAATAAGTTGTCAACTTTATTTTCATGTACAAACAATATAAAAGTCCTAGATGGATTGAGTGACAAATATTTTCTTAATATATTTTATTGATTTTTTTACAGAGAGGAAAAGAGAGGGATAGAGAGTTAGAAACATCGATGAGAGAGAAACATCGATCAGCTACCTCTTGCACAACGCCCCCCACTGGGGATGTGTCCACAACCAAGGTACATGCCCCCAACTGGAATCGAACCTGGGACCCTTCAGTCAGCAGGCCTCTATGCCCTGAGCCAAACTGGTTTCAGCTGGGTGGCAAATATTAATCACATATCATATCATATTAAAATACAAAGGCTATAACAAAGGTATTTGCAGCAAGTCCAAAAAGCAAGATTTATGCTTATCAGTTGAAACAGGTCCATCAAACACTTAATAAGAATTACCAACCATGTCAATTATGGCGGTGTTAACTGTGCAGAACTCGTGCCAGCTCCAGCTGCACTGCCTTTTCATAGGGGACACACGGAATGCACAATATTTTCACCCACTCTTATTGTCAAAGATGATCCTGAGCCTGGACTTCCCAATCGATGTAATAAATGTATAGTAATAAATTTACTGGAATTGTTTATTTTGCTAGTAAAATCGAATTGAGTTTCTCTTTCTACAGAATTAAAAGAGTAAGAATAACTTAGCTTTGTTAATGCAATTCAGCAGTGACCTGCCGGGAAGTCTGGGGCTGAGAGGCCAAGCAGCTCTTCCTGCCCACTCAGTGTCTGGCCTTTTTGCTGAAGTTGCCAACAATAGTCTTAATTAGTGCCAATTATGATTTTTTTAAAAATGTGGGCACCTGCATAATGTGAACTAGATGGAGCATCCTACCAAATTTTCTATGGAGTATCAAGCAACTGTTGAGAATTTTTAGAGTTATTGTTTTGGGAAAGATTCAGATTAATAGCCTAGAGGAATATGTCTTTATATCTCATTTATATTTATGCTCTAAATTATCAAGAATCCCCCTATTATTTCCTCTTCTAAAGCTCTGTATTTATTTTCAGAATAAGCACAGCAGACAGAATCCTACATTATACAACAAATAAACTACAGTGTGACTTTGTATTTTCAGTTTATCAAATGACTTTAAAAATTATATCAATTATTAATATTGAAGGATTGATCATAACTATGAAGTCAGCAAGTTCTGCCATAAAAGTTACATTAAAATGTCAACTACAGAGTCCTGGATTCTTTAGGGAAAAGCTAAACTGTCAACTCAGTGTTTCACAATTGTGTCCCATGGATATGCAGAGGCCACTGTAGAAATTTAAAACAAGAAGGTGGGAGTTCACCACCTACTAGTTTTCCTCAATTGTCATCCTAGCTAGAAATATACATAAGCTATATTTTTAAAGAAAGTTTCTGCAGCTAAAAGAACTCGAAACCACTTGCATAGGTAGACAAAGACAAGAAAGGAGAGGGAGAAACAAGAAGAAATCATCTATTATGAAGGAAATCATCACTTATGAAAGTAAAAGGAGATGGAAAATGGCACAATCACATTTTCAAGTGGCAGATATGCTTCCACAGAGTTGTATTATTGCTCCAGTTGATGGCAGAGCCATAAAACAACTGTTGGATTTCATTTTCAATTGTTGCTTAGTCTGTAAGAATGTTCAGCAAGTAGATTTGCAAAAACTTTGAAACGGCCCATCTGTTCATTTTAAATGATGAAGGAGAGGAAGGTAATTAGGAAAAAGAAGGAAGAAGAGAGGTGACATATTAGGAGTATTTCTTGTTACATATTTATAAATTATAACTTTAAATGAAAATAATTCTGAGCACTTTTTAATGTAGAGAAAATTCTAGAGGAAATGGTTCAAGAAGTAAAAAATAGATATTATATTTACAAATTATTTCACCTTTCTATAACTTCTCAGAACTATGACTGTATATGGAGCTTCAGAATTAATAAATACATAAAATGCCCAGTCAGTAATTCACTAATTTATTTAAAAATTATTAAATAATGACTAGATCCTAGACATTATACATTTATGAGTTCAAAGCACATTCAATGCAAAGTAATTCTGGGTTTTCTGTTCTATTGGAATTTTAGGCAGCATTAAGCTCGTATAATAAAAGCAGTTAAAGGAATATTCCTACCTTAGAATGACAATTTTGAATATATTTTTGCAACATAATGTGTGATATAGAGACTTTAACCACACTCTGCCTCCCATCATTAAAATTTCATTGTCTTAAAGTTTCTAATTATGACAAAAAAAATACCCTAAGAAATCAAATACATTCCAACTTTTTTCTGATCAGAGCATTTATTCCCCTACTGATTTCTAAAACAGGCTATGAATTTACACATGGACAAGCACTTGGTCCCACCCTTAAATAATTACTCAACATAATGAAGAAATATTGAAGTACTTTTTAACTCCCAATTATTGTTTCTCTTTAATAACTCAAAAGGAATCAGGAAAATCTAGTTCAACCCCATAGATACAGAAAGAACCTTTAACAGGTAAGTTACCTGATGATAAGGAATTGGAGATGTCAGTTGGCCTCTAACTTCTCCAATTTCTGTTGTAATCTTGGGAAGATGTATATCCCTCATCAAACTAAAATAGGGCCAAGATAGAGAACTAGAAAACTGTTAGAGAAGACCATAAAAACTTGGCCTAAAACTACTTAATGGAGTTCTACTTTTTCATATAGACATGCTAGTTAGGTTTTATCTTTAATAGTTTATATACCAGAAACTGTTGAGGAATGAGAACAAAAGGCTTAGGCAAGCTGAATCTCTGATTTATGTTTGGAAGAGGACCAACTTTCTATGTTCCAAATATTTTCCCATGTGTTCTCTCTTTAATCATGGAAATATCACTGTGAATTAGATTATGTTATCCCAATTTTTATAAGTGAAGATAATAAAAATGAAAAAGATGGTTTAATTATGTCACAAAGAGAAGTAAAATAGTTGATAAATTAGGATGTAGGGCAATAATTTGACTATAAATTTTAAGAAAATAAATAGAATATGTACACTTAAAATGATCATAGAAAAACAACTGGAAAAATAAAAGGAGAATGCTTGCTTTATTTTTGATCCTCGACTGGGATTCTTTAACATCTCCCTGATGATCTGAATAGGCTATAATCCCAGGTCTAAAGACTGAATCCATCTAGCACCTGTGCATAACTTTGAGTCATCTGTGTGATGCTTCTTGCTGCCTTGAAAAGACCCTATGCCTAGAACAGAAAGTACTTTCAGGGAAAGAATGACATTGACTTGACCTATTCCCCAGCTGCTTGGGGAGAAGTTCACACACAGGTCTAAGATTGTTTGCCTATCCAAAGGAAGCTTTGGATGAATTGCTTATTCATCATCCTACCGTCTATAATTCAGGGTTGCTCTATGTGAGGGTGCTCTATTACTCCCCAGTAATATCAAAAAGGCTAAAGTTATACAAACAAGACAACTTTGTCCTCTACCCTATTGTGCAAGAAAGCTTACAGTGTCTGTCTGTCTTTTTCTAAGTTGCTATGAATCACTGCTAATGAAAAGATAAATAAGGGCATATGTTAATGAGGCATCAAATGCAAGTTGAATGTAAATAAAAGGGGGGCCTTCTAGTCATGAAAAATATTTGGAAGTAATTTTTCTTTCCTTATCTTTCCCTCAGAGTACACTTGCTCATGAGTTGGTGAGAGAATAAGTCATTGATATTGAGGAAACGGGAACAATTCTGTGTATACTTAACTTATAAATATAAAAGTTGTAAATATCCTTACCTAATTTTAATATGCTTAACTAGAACTTTCAGATTTTAAATAGTAAATTGCTATGTCTTTTTTTTCAATTTATAACTTCTCCTATATAAAAGGTTTGACATTTTCTATTAATGTAGGAAGAGTTTATAATAATATTGCTTTTTGAGTTGTAAATACAGGCAATTTACTAATTCAAAGTGAAAAATTTGATACATGCAACTCACTGATTCAAGTAAAAAACTCCTTTTTCACAATTTTTGTTTGATTTTGACCAAAGATGTGGAAAAATTAAACTTCTCCAGAACGTTGTATAATCAACAATATGACTCTTAATCCTTTTAATCCTTTTCCATAAGAGTCCTAGTAACTTATCACTTACAAATATATTGATCATCTCTATATTAATCAATTAAACAGAGAAAATCCATTAATATGGCATAGAGCTATACCATGAATAATTTGTAGATATTTCAAGTCTCTTAACAGTGTATTTTTTATAAATAAATAAATAGACAAAGATGAAGAGATGAAAATTTGTATTTATTTCTCAACTGAAGTGTTCCAAGAATAATACTAAAAAGAAAATGCATGATAATGCCTAGCAATCTGTACAAAGCTCCCACAATCAATTCAGGATAACATAGAAAGTCAAGACAATGAAAAACATTTGTCAGTAACCAACCTCCTTCCCATAACGCCATGCTTTTCTGACAGATAACCATCTTTGAATAATGGCAGAATAAAGTAGAGGAAATGAGCTGTATAGAGATGATGCCTACGAACCTACACACAGTATGATAAACAGCATATAATGCCTTCTTTCTTCCTCCTACCCTGTCTCTGCCAACAGACCCTGAAACTACCATCTCAATAAAATTAAATTATGATAATTGCATGTATCATAAAATATCCACTTTCTGACTCCAGGTTGTAGTTATAGTTGCCATAATGATATATCTTGCTTTGGACTCTATTGATACATGAAGGCTGGGCATCCTATATAATAAAGAGCTAATATGCTAATTAGACTTAAGAGCCAAAAGACCTCTGGACGTCCTTTCAGATGAGCTTCCAGACAAAGCTGGGATTGTGAGAGCTGATCTCCTTGCATGATTTCATGCATCAGGCCTCTAGGTACACTATAACAAAAAATAGCAGCTTGTCACCTATGTGATTTATATAGAGAAGCTAGGGATAGAAGTTTACTCTGAGATCTCCTATTCTGTGAACCCTACAGTACAGTTTCTGTTAGGGTCAGTTTCTGGCCACCACTTGTTCAGGGCTTATTGGGCTAACCGGCCCCCCCCCCCCCCCCTTTTTTTTGGTAACAAATCTAAGACTTTTTGGTCTGGTAAATAGAGTACACTGGGAGTAGCCACTCTTTAGGCTTGGCTCCACCTCTTTAAACTTGCATTACACCCACTCTCATCTTCGCATTTCTAAGAACCAAACCTACTTCATCACAAACTTCCAAAACCGTCTCCTGAATTTTCTAATTTCTAATCCCTTAAAAATTAGTTACTGGCAACCCATGTAAATAAAACATAAAATAATTACAAAAAAATTAAGTTTTTTAGGGTTCAGAATTAGAAATTTCTTTATACTTGCCTAAAATATTTTCAGAATGATAAACATAAATGATGATGTTAAAGGACAACCTTGTGAATACTGTTTATTTTCCTTCAGTTCCTGTCTAATTCTCAATTTCTATCTCATGACTGCTTCCTTGTCACATCTCACTCACCTTGTTCTTGCCTCAAGTGAAATGTCCATGCATTAGGTCATTACCTTATTAGTCCCTCTATCTTAATGGCCCACTCCTTCTTGCTTCTCTCCCTTTAGCTCTTTAACTAGCAATCTCTCCTCCTATTTCTGGACTCCTGTTTAAATGACATTTTCTCAAGGACTTCTTCCTTTATCTACCCACCTTCCCAATTTTCCCTCATCTCTGACAAATCAGACTAGCAATCAGCAACCAGTAATTTTTATAGTTATATATTTATTATTTGTGAAATTATCTCCTTAAAGTTTTTCTCCATTGTAACACTGCAAACTGTATAAAAAATAGCACCATGTACACATAATAGGTTGCCTGTAAATCATAATCATTGACTGAATGAGAAAATAACTGAATGGACATATAAATGAATGTGTAAATGTTTGGAAGATGATAAAGATACAATGCTTTTGTTAATATATCTATGTGCTTTGCTTTAATTGTGAATTACTTATAGCAAAAGGACTTTTAATAATGTTCAATACTTTTTCTATCATTGGACAGTGAATTAAATTATGACAATCATCTTTATTATATAACACATACAATTGATGAACCTAAGATATTTTTAGTTGAGACCTTGACCTGCTTTAAAGATGATTGACTCATTACAATACTAACTACCAGGAGCACTTGTATTTGGGGCTCTGAGAAGCCACAGATAAGGCAATTTCCCTGCCCTGCAGATGCTTGAATTTATTTCAGCTTCCCCAAGAAAGACACCACGCCCTCCAAAAGAAGAGCTTGAAAGCAATGAGAAGGAAGTATAGTAATACATTCTTTGTGTTGTGCACATTTAAATAAAAACCTCTAGGCACTTTTTGCCTATATCTCCCTGGACCATTTTATCATATGTCAGATATGGTTTGAGCCTTTGTGATTAAGAATGCATAGTCCCACCCTAACTGGTTTAGCTCAGTGGATAGAGCATTGATCCATGTACTGAAAGGTCCCAGGTTCCATTTCGGTCAAGGGCATGTACCTTGGTTGCAGGCACCTCCCCAGTAGGGGGTCTGTAGGAGGCAGCTGATTGAAGTTTTTCTCTCTCTCTTATCAATGTTTTTAATTCTTCCTTCCTCTCTGTAAAAAAATCAATAAAATGTAATATATATATGTGTATATATATATATATGTGTATATATATATATATGTATATGTATATGTATAGATATATATATGAATACGTATTCCAGTAGGAACATAGACTAGAAAAAAAAAACAAAGCAAAACAATTCTTCCACAAGTCAGGGCTCTACCCAAACCTGGAACAAAGGTCTGTGGAAACACTTACCATGAAGAGATCAAATTAGCATATAGAGATAATGGCTTTATAGAATAGCCACCAAGAGCTGGGTCTTCTTGAAGGACAAGTAGGTTTTGTCAAGTGTGCCAATAGGGGAACAGCATTATATACCTTTTGATTTCAATCTGTATCCTTTTGCTGTAATCAACTGTAACTGTATTAAAGGAAGAAACTGCTTGGAAAAAGACAGGCAGTCTTTACAGGATTTATTTTTAAATAAGTGTGGCAGTAATGATTGAATCTTATTTTAATGTACAAAAATTATGATAGCAGAAAATACCAAAGGGAAAATTGGAGATAATCACTTCCAAATTTTCTTTAGCATTTTTTATAGCTGTTAATTTTCCTATTTATGCTTTTACCATAGAAGAACATAAATAGAGTGGTATTTTTTAAAAAATAGGCTAATACCAATGCTATTATCAATGGTTTTTTGACATTGTTGAACTTATTATCTTTTGGGTTTACCTGCACTGCTGGAATGATTTACACACAGGCCATAAGAGAATATTCCCTCTTGCTACATATCTTAAAAACAAAACAAAACAAACAAAAAACCAATAGTTAGAAAGCCAAACAACTTAAGATTTGCAGTCTATTTTGAGCTCTTTATAATATGGAAAAGTCATTTATATTTAGGGTTCAGAAAGCATAAGTTAATAATCTTGCAGTAGGCAGACAGACATGAGCAGAGCAAAGCAAGAACAAGGGCCAGGTACAGAGGCCACCAGCCTGAGCGCTGAGAAAAGGACAATTGTAGGGTGGAAACTTGTCCCCAGGGAGACCTCTCCTTCCTTAGCTTATCAAATGGTCATGCATTTTGGATGCCCTGACCTTTTCTCCTTAGAGATAACAATTAGGCCTCAGCTGTATTTCAGCTCCAGATCCAGAAAAGAAGCAAAATCAAACTAGTGACCTCCGTGGCTGACTATTAACTCCCTGCCCTGGTGCTAACCAATCAATCAGTGAAGACCCTGATCCTGAAAGGACACACCTGGAAAGCTGATGAATATTCTGATGAGATCTTCTCTTGGGGCCTCCCGTAAAAGCTCTGTCCTCACAACCCTTAGAACCGAGAACCCAGTGCTCTCCCTCCTGGGACCATGCTTGAGCCTGTCATTTCAGCTCCTGCTCCTCCCACTCAAGGCTCACCCACCACAGTTACCTTCCTCCCTTCTAAGCTCCAAGGGCTCTTCCTTTACCCCTATAACTTGTTTGTCTAAGCCCATTTCTTCTACAAATGAATTCTTCAATCTCTATGATTTTCCAAATAAATGTTCTCTTATAGTTTGAATCTTGGCTCTCAATTCTTTCCTCAAGTACCGAGGTTGCTGACCCCAGGTCCGGTCTGACCACACCATTCTGACACCTGGAAAGGTTCCCACCACCCCTGACACTACTAGATTGGGAGATGGCAGTTTTTATTAAATGCTACCATCAAGGGGAATTATTTGAGATAAAATTAAAAGATGATTTTCTTGGTCAGATACTGAAGAAATTGGAGTTCTCATAAAAAAATACTGTTTTATGTTCATGTAGGTAGATTTATGTGTCTGAATAATAGGAACTTTTTAAAAGTCACTGAAGAGTGTCTGGGTTGATTTATTTCTGGGAATTTCATTTAATATAGGATTTGTACATTTTTTTACAACACTTAAAGTTATTAAATTTCATTTTAAAGCTATATTTTTATTCTGACTTCTTAATTTAAAAAGCATTTTAAGATGAATTTGGGATCATTTATAATGAAAAAAATAAATAAAATATTTACAGAACAGAAATTCTAGCTGCTATAAATACTATTTATAAACCTGTGACACCACAACCAAACTGGGAAAGAGAGGAATTGGACAATGGGGTATTCTCTTTATCTTGGTTTAGAGGGAATAAAAATAAGTGATAATATTGTTACCTCATCATAGACATTGAACAGATAAGAGTAATTTTTATTATTTCACAGGTTTCCTAAAAGATGTCCAAATATTATATTTTGTAATACTCATATTTTAATGTGTTATAGGTTTTTAGAAATGATTTGATAACTTCATAATGTCTATATTTCCAAATTAACTATAACTTTCTGAGAATTGTTTAGATACTCAGAGTATATGCCTGTGGAGTTAGACAATTCAGAATAAAAACATCACATAGATTCCACAAAAATTCTGTACATACAAATTAGATCTCTTATCTTTTGGTATTCACCCCAAAATAGTTGTGATTTGCCGAGACCGGTTTGGCTCAGTGGATAGAGCATAGGCTTGCGGACTGAAAGGTCCCGGGTTCGATTCTGGTCGGGGGCATGTACCTTGCTTGTGGGCACATCTCCACTGTGGGGTGTGCAGGAGGCGGCTGATCAATGTCTCTCTCTCATCGATGTTTCTGACTTTCTATCTCTCTCCTTTCCTCTCTGTAAAAAAAATCAATAAAATATTTAAAAAAAAATAGTTGTGATTTGATATGTTTACTGAGAGAAGATAGTCAGTGTTTTAGAGATTTTTTTTTCCCAAAGAGTGAATTGGGTTTCTAAGAGTTAGCTATATTTATATTTAAAATATTTGTCTCGCAAAGATGAATCACTGGAAAACATATGTATAAAAGAAAATAGACATACTAGCTTAGAACCTATGTGCAATTGTGGGTATATACAAAAATAAACAAAAATAAACAGAATTTTTATCCCTATAGTCATCCTTACCTGTGCATGTTATTGAACCAGCTTCCCATATGGACATATAGAGAATAGTTTATAATACATAAATAAGTGTGGTATATATTCACATGGGTGCAATCCATTCTTATTTCAGTGAACTCCACAGGGCATTACAGTTTTCATCTTCTTTTCCCCCTGCAACTGCATAATTTCATTGTATACTGTGAGAAATGATATTCCCAGTTGTGGCTGAGAATAAACAATCTCAAAACTGGATCTCCAGGCCTCTTTATTGACGTTGCCCTGGGAGGCGGCTGTGCATTAACAAGTGGAAAAAATAGTAGAGGAGGAAGGGCTCTGAATTCAATGTGAGAAAGGAAAGGAAGGAACCCTCAAAGGAAAGTCATTTACTGTCCAACCTGATTAATACATTAATGTCCTCTATCTTCTTCCAGGCTCAAAATGCCTCTGTTGCAGGTATGGGCAATGGGATTGCAAAAAGGAGAAAAAAGGGTGTTAGGGCAAGATGAAGTCTCTTTGCTGGATGGTTATAATTATTTATAGTGACTGGGTTTGAAATAATTAAGGGTGCCTTGTATAGATAGCTTTGTTTTCAGAATAAAAGAGTCCATTCTGTTTTAAAATTGCTTATTTAGATCTAACAGTGGAGAGCAATTCACAAACAACTGGTACCTGTATGCACTCAACACATATAAGTCTATCATTATGCACTTTTTCAAGTGTTAGAACATGATAATAATAGGAATTTCTATGCAAAGCATATTTGCTGTGAATATTTACATAGAAAACAAATTTGCAAACAAATTAATAAAGTAGCAGTCCACAGGTTATAAATGGAAACATAGAGTTTTCTATAGCTGTTGTTATAGTTTGAGAATTGTATACTATGAGAAATGATATTCCCAGTTGTGGCTGAGAATAAAAAAAAAACATATATACAAATTATATGGTTATAGAGAATTTTCTTTGTGCAGGCATTTTTCAAAACCCAATTTGCACTTTCTTGAGACATGAGTGTGAATAAAATTGTTATTTAACCTAAATGATTAGAAACAGGAATAGGGTCGTAAAAGTTAGGTTATATGGTCATATCCACTAGATATACTTCTTTTTCTGCTGCTCCATATATATGTTCGTTTGGAAAATTGATCCAATGGGTCTGTTGACAGCATTTTTAAAAAATTGATTGAAAGAGAGAGAAAAATATCAATCTGAGAGGGAAACATCAAGCGGCTGCTCTTAGCATGCTCCAGGAACAGAGATAGAACCCGAAACCTGGGTATGGACCCTGACCATATTTGGTGTACAGGATGACACCTCAACCAACTGAGCAACACCAGCCAGGGCTATTGACACCATTTTTATTTGGGAGATTTTAACCCTCTGCCTTGTAGCACTGATCCCACCAAAAGTGACTGCCCTTTCCCTTTATTTACTTCATCATAATTAGTTTCTTACACCTTGGAAGCATACGGGGAAATTTCAGCTATTGGTAAATAAAGGTCTGTGCCTGAGTACTCCTTAATAGTTTATCATCGGGTGTAATCAAACTGAGTAATTGCCTGAGAGGAGAGATCCCAGGCACAGGCAGGAAGGTCACCACACAACAAAGCCCTGGATGGAAATGCATCTGCAGCTCTGGGGTGCTAGGCATGCTGCACAGGTGGAGACAAATCAGAGAGGTGAGGCAAATGTAAGTGTGCCCATGACATGGAAATAGTATTAGATGAATAGGGGGCAAGGAAAAAAAAACAAAGAAGCCAAGAAATTGAAGAAAACAGCTTATACCACTAAATGGAAATTATTTTGAATGCCGCATTGCACCAGTGACTTTGACAGCTGAAACAGCAGCACAGAGAACTTGACTAAGATATTGGCCGAGCTGTTTGCTTTACAAGGAGCTAAGTGTGGTTGACTTTCTCCTGACAAGATCAATCACTGTTGAGTCAAATTCAAGAATATTTTCTTGGCGGTATTCATAAAAAGATTGAAAAGCAGCAGGCTGTTCCTATGGTTGAATTCACAGGGATACAGAAATACATTCTTCAAATGGAGAGATTTACCTAAGAATTTTCTTTACATTATGTAAAATCATACATTGTGAATATTCACTATTTTATGCCAGGTAACTAAATTTTAATGCTATTTATTAATCAGAAAATAGATTCACAGATCTTAATTCCACACTTATTTTACCCCATTTTAAACTGATTTCACAAACTAGACTATTATTTCTTTCTCTCTTCTCTGTATTCTCCTATAGAACACCCTATGTATATGGCAGATTGGCTAGCACTTGCTATGGAGTTTTGCAGTGAGTTAGCTTTGTCATACACAATTTACACACACACACACATACACACACACACACTCACACACACAAATCAGTGAGCCTAGTTATAGGCTGACATTCCTTGTGACAGACATGTAACATCTGTGCGGCTTTGTCTACAAACAGTGTGTCAGCTGGGGGATCTTACAAATCCTCTTAAATACATAGATTCCCCCTTACTTCTCTCTCCTTTTTGCATGAGGATGTGAACATGAATTGAAATTCCAAATTAACTATTCTAGATAAAGCTTAAGGTTTTCATTAATATTTAAATTGAACTATTAGATATGATGCTGTGATATTTCATACCAACAGCTTGCACAGAGAGGCTTTAAATATGAAGGTTTCATCATTTTCAAAGGAAGAAAAATTGTTCTTTTCTTAAACAGTGACACCAGGGAAAGTAACGTGAGCCATGTAAGAAACAAACAAACAAAAGAGCATGAAATTAGCCATAGAAGCTTAGGTGCCATCTTGCCTAAATATAAAAGCTCTGTACTCTATCAAATGGGCTCATGTCAGCACTTAAAAGGGAAGCAACTACAGTTGTTCAACCAGAGCTATTTGTTTGGCTGTTGGCAGTGCCTAGCTTATAATGGCTATTCAATAAATATCTATTTAATATTGAACAAATAAGAGATGCAAGCTAGATATTGTGGGGCACACAAACACATAATAACCAGTCTAAATTCTTGATTATATTAGAATATTGATAAAGTACCATGACTCATAGAGTAAACATAGGAAGACTTCATAGAAAAGGAATGGCAAGAATTGGTGTGACACTGATTGAGGAGGGGGATTCCAGAAAAATGAACTGCTATAAGCAAATTTTATATACATTGAAGGGGCACAATTAAGTGGCCCAGTGGAAGGGGAAGGCATGTGTTCATGTTCACATAGAGTGCACAGTTGAAAAGGAAAGCTGAGGCCAAATCATGGAGCATGCTGAATGTCAGGCCTTTGCATTTTTACTCCATTTCATGAGAAAGAAGTCACTGAAGGATATTTTAGTAAGAAGGTACTGGGGAAATCAGTGTATTAGGAAGATAAGCCTAGCTATTCTGGAGCCTTGTCCATCTTTCTAATGGGAAAATAGAAATATTCAATCCAGGCACTTTCAAAATTTTCTAAGTAAGCAGCAGCGAATCCTTAAAGCACTGGTGCTACGACCAACTTTCTTTCAGTTATTGGTCTTTTAATCATCTTACAAGGTTTATATCAGTTCTTCATGTGCTCTTATGTCTAATTAACTGCTGCTCTGTTTCATTTAAAGAATGATCTTTTGAGACAGAACCAAGATGGTGACATAGGTAAATACCTGTACTTGCTGCCTCTCACAACTGTATCAAAATTACAACTAAAAGACAGAACAACTATCATCCAGAACCAAAGGAAAACTGGCTGAGTGGAAGTAATACAACCAGAAAGGTAATGAAGAAAGTACATTGAGACTGGTAGGAGGTGTGAAGGCACGGAATGGACTGGGACCCAAGAGGAAGATACAAGTTCCTGCTTGCTCTGAACTCCAGTTCCAGGGAAGACTCTGGGAGACCCAGACACATATGGGGAGAAACTGGACTGTCTGGCATCAGGGCA
The DNA here is from genome assembly GCA_011751065.1 of Lasiurus cinereus. Classification (NCBI taxonomy): domain Eukaryota; kingdom Metazoa; phylum Chordata; class Mammalia; order Chiroptera; family Vespertilionidae; genus Lasiurus; species Lasiurus cinereus. Next base: position 6,093,504 of record JAAGEH010000208.1, on the reverse strand, counting down.
GGAATGCTAGGGCAGCTTTCTTTCAGACGGAGATGCTCACAGCAGTCATTGTTCCTGCACTGGGACCTCTCTGGTGCAGGGCTGACTGGCAGCCATTGCTGTCTGCTTCACACTGGTGATTCTCTGAGATTTCGTCTTACCCTATTTATAACCTCAACCAAGATGTGTGCATCAGCTTTTGTATATGAATGGCCTGTCCTTTCTCAGCCTAAAACCTGTCAAACAGGCAGCAGCAGGGTCAAGGATCCCCAAAGCTATCAAAAGAAGGCCCAATGCCAGCAGCAGAAACCTACCTTGATTCACAGCTTGGCCTCATCTGGGTGCTTCCAAACTCAATACAAAGAGGAGGAATATACAGAGCTCTCTGTAGCTCCTGCTGCGTGGCACCAGGCAGTAATTGACTTTGTACCTCCTTGGAGATTTAAGAGCCAGTGTACCCAGTGGTCAGTGTGAGACCATACCAGATTACAACTCTTCACATCCATAAGTGACACACTCAAGGAGAAGATTCAGTGAGCACCAAAGCCCCAATAAAGCAAGTCCTGTCTCATAAGGGTGTCTGTCTCCTGCACAGCAGCTCTTCCATTGTAGATACAGCTGGTCCTCACAGCCAGTTGGCCTAGAGGTCAATTCCTCCCAGTGATACCAGAGGCAATCAAGGCTTATCTACAACAACTGTGCACACAGCCCACAAATGGGTGCACCAAAAGTGTCAACCTCAGGTGATTGGGAGGACTGAGCCACTGGGCCCTATAGGACACTTTTCACACAAGGCTACTCTACCAACTCAAGGAGACTTAATAGCTACCCAATACATAGAAATAAGCACAGGAAAGCAGCCAAAATGCGGAGACAAAGAAACGTCACAAATGAAAGAAATGGAATAAAGCAAAATACTGGATATAGAGTTCAAAACCATAGTTATAAGGTTACTTAAGAATCTTCTAGAAACCTTCAAGGAACTTAGTGAGACCTTCAAGGATCTTAGTAAGAATGCCAAAATTTGAAAAAGGACCAGTCAGAAATTAAGCATACACTGACTGAAAGAATAATATATAGTGATTCAACAGTAGACTGGAAGATGCCAAGAATCAAGTCAAAGATTTGAAATACAAGGAAGTAAAAAATACCCATCAGGAAGAGCACAAAGAAAAAGAATTAAAAAATATGAAGATTGTGAAAGGAACCTCTAGGTCAACTTCAAGGGTACCAACATCCAAATTATGGTGGTGCCAGAAGAGAGAGAGCAAGATATTGAAACCTTATTTGAAGAAATAATGACAGAAAACTTCCCCTACCTGGTGAAAGAAATAATTAAAATGCCAAGAGAAAAAGACAAAGAGAGAATATTAAAAGCAGCAAGAGAAAAGCAGTTATTTACCTATAAGGGAGCACCCATACAACTGTCTGCTGATTTCTCAACAGAAACTCTGCAGGTCAGAAGAGAGTGGCAAGAAATATTCAAAGTGATGAATAGTAAGAACTTACAACCAAGATTATTCTACCCAGCAAAGCTATAATTTAGAATTGAAGGTCAGATAAAGAACTTCACAGACAAGAAAAAGCTAAAGGAGTTCATCACCACCAAACCAGTATGAAATGCTGAAGTGTATTTTTTAAGAAGAGGAAGAAAAAGAAAAAGGTAAAGATATAAATTATGAACAACATAGTGACAACCATTACATATTTAGCAACAAGTGAATCTAAAATCAAATAAATAAAAAATCTGATGAACAAAATTAACTGGTGAATATAATAGAAAGGGAGGCATAGAAAAGGAGTGGACTGACAATTCTCAGGTGGAAGGGGTTTTGGGAGGTGCAGGAAGAGATTGGACAAAGATCTTACACCAATGGATGAGGATAGTCAGGGTAGGGGGCTGGAGTGGGATGGGAATCGAGTGGAGAGGAGCTACGGGAGGAAAAAAGGGGAATATCTGTAATAATCAGAATAATAAAGATTTTAAAAAGGCATCATCTTTCTCTACCTGGATATTAAATATTAGGGCATCTCAATGCTAGGATTTAAACTGATTCTTCTCACTCTACTCCCTTCAAAATTCCCTTGTACTGAAGATTAACATAGCTACTTACCAAAGATTACTTTTATCTGCTTAATTAACATTTTCTCTTGGGCATATCAAGAAAACTTACCACCACATAAGATGCTAAATATATATTTAATATTATCAATCACCTCTTGCAAAAATGTAGTCTCCTTAAGGGCAGGAATTTTTATATATTTGTTCACCAATGCATTACCATGTCTTCCACAGTATCTGAGACAGATCATACTCAGAAATATTTTTGAATGAATAAATGACTGACTCTCTGATCCAAGCTATTGTCTATCATTTCCAATGGTATACCAAGTGAATAAACTTTTTTAATTACCAAGACTGTCTAGAATTACTGTCACATAGGAATAATAAATGGTCTGAAATGCAAAATTGGTTATATTATCCTTTTTTAAAATTTCTCAGACAATGAACCCCTTTATTACCCAGATCTAAGAAGAATGACTTCTATCACCTCCACCTTTGTCAATTATTGATAATCTCTTTCCTGAACTATCCAATCACCACTTCATACTTCAAACTTCATGATATAGTCATATACACCTTTTGAAAAACATATATCTAATTATGACCAAACCCTAACTTTGGTATTTTTCACCAAGAAGGTCTTGTGTTGTTTTAAGATAAAAACAGCACATGAATAACATGAATAACAAAACTACATGACTCAGCTCCTACTTACCTCTCCATCTGCCCTGTGTAGCACTCCTTACCAGGGCCCACTCACGCTTTCTCTGCTCTAGCCACACAGGCCTTTCTGCTTTAGATGTTCATACTCGATATGCTAATGCACTACACAGATTTGCATTCATTTCTTCAACTAGTTAATTACATTGCTCCATTCAGACTTAGGCTCAGAGGTGCTCTGCTCAGAAAAGCCTTCCAGATCTCCTTAACTCAGTCAAGTGTCCCTTATAAAACTTAGAATTACAATTTGATATTTGTGTGTGTGTGCTTTTGTTCACATTTGCAATTAAATAACTAATTAATTAATTACTGAAATTACTTAAATACCATGTGTGAGCCACGGGTCCTTCTTTTGCCACTGTAACTTGTTTCTCGAACCCATATCTTCTATAGCTCACTTCCTCTACCTCTGCGACTTTCTAAAGAAACTTTTGCTTGTATTTTGGAAAAAATAAACTTTGAAAATATATTATGGAAAATACAATTAATTAATAATGAAAAGATATTAAAATTGAAAATTGAAAATATAACCAATATAGTCTTCCTTTGACTTGAATAGTCTATTCATTAAAACAAAAGAGGCTCAAAATAAATATAGGACTTCTTAAATATTGTTTTTGCTAAAATGACTGTTCACATTTTTATAGTAGAAACTGAATGCACAACTACAGTCAAGAAATTATTTTTTCTCATCCTGAAAAGCAGTCCTAATGTAAAGAAAGGAGATTCAAGAAGAGCAAGTCTAATTTCTATTTAATAAATATAATGTAAAATATCATTAAATGACATGTAATTTAAGAGTAAATTAAAATTATGTACTACCATTCAAATAATATTTATAATTTAATTTATCTATCTTTAATTTTCTATGAAATAAAGAACTTTCCTTATTTCAGAAAAATATTCCTGCACATGCCCATGTTGGTGACATGATTCCCAGTGTGGGGTGTGCAGGAGGCAGTTAATGGATGTATTTATCTCATCAATGTTTCTATCTATCTCTCTATCTCCTTTTCTCTCTCTAAAAGTCAATAAAAATATATATATTTTTAAGTTGACTGACTTCTTTATTTATTTTCCAACACATTATTTCCTAAACTGTATTGAGAGAACATCAACTTTCAAGAAGGTAATATATGCTCTATCAAAGAAATAAAATAAATAAAATATAATAATAAAAGCATAATATGCTAATTAGACCAGATGTCCTTCAGGAAGACCTTCCGGATGAAGCCACGGCAGGTGGGGTCTGTGGCAGAGGCGGCTGCTGTGGTAGTGGGGGTTAAGCCCCTTATGCGAATTTCATGCATTGGGCCTCTAGTGAGAAATAAATGGATAAATAAATACATAAGGAAAACATGGACAAAGAAATTGAAGAAATGCCGTATGATATATTAATGGTTCTGGAAAGTACCACATTAAAAATAACTAATTGACTGTTTAAACAAGCAACTCCAAACTTTCTTTTTTGCTTAAAAATCTTTTTATTGAATATATTGGGATTACATTGCTCAAAAATTATGTACGCTTCAAGTGTACAATTCTATAATACATCATATGTATACTGTATTGTGTGTTCACCATCCCAGTCAAGTATCCTTCTGTCATCACTAACCCCTCCTCCTTTTATTCTCTTACTAGTATACCTACTTCCATCCCCCTTTCCCTCTGATAATCACTATACTGTTGTCTGTTATGAGTTGTTTTTTTCTTTCTTAATCTCAATTTTTTCACTCAGCCCCCTAACTTCCCTACCCTCTGACAGTTGTCAGTCTGTTCTCTGTAACTATGAGTCTGTTTCTATTTTATTGGTTTATATTGTTTCCACATATAAGAGAAATCATATTCTATCTCTTTCTTAGGCTGGCTTATGTCATGTAACATAATATTCTCAAGGTCTATCCATGCTGTCTCAAAAGGTAAGATTTACTTCTGTATTTAAAGCCCTATAGTATTCCATTGAGTAAATGTATTACAGCACTTTTATCCACTTATGTATTGGTGGGCATTTGGGCTGCTCCCAAATCTTGGCTATTATAAATAGAACTGTAATGAATATACAGGTGCATCTATTCTTTCAAATTATGTCTCAGGTTTCTTTGGTTATAATTCCAGATGTGGAATCACTGGGTCATAAAGCAATTTCTTTTTAAAAAAATTATCTTTATTGTTGTAAGTTTTATAGATATTCCACTTTTTTTTCCTCCTGCATTGATTTTTTTAGGCAACTCCATAGTGCTTTCCACAATGGTTTCACCCATCTGCATTTCCACCAACAAAGCATGACACTTCCCTTTTCTCCACATCCTCACCAACATTTGCTGTATGTTGATTTATTGATGATAGCTATCCTGACAGATGAGAGGTGATATCTTATTAAGGTTTTAATTTGCATTTCTGTGATGATTAATGATATTAATCATCTTTTCATATGCCTATTGGTCTTCTTTAGACAACTTCTTATTTAGATTCTTTGCCCATTTTGGAGGGTTGAATTGTTTGAGTTCTTTATAAATTTTGAATATTAACCCCATATCAGATGTGTCATTGGTGAATATATTCTCCCATTTAGTGGGTTGTCTTTTCATTTTGTTGATGGTTTTCTTTGCTGTACAAAAGCTTTTTAGTTTGATGTAGTCCCATTTGTTTACTTTTTCTTTTGTTTCCCTTGCCTGAGAAGACATATTAGAAAAAAAATATTGCCATGAGAAATGTTTAGATTTTACTCCCTATGTCTTCTTCTAGGATTTTTATGGTATTGAGATTTACATTTAATTCTTTAATAATCTATTTTTCATACATTCTTACATATGGTATAAGGATTTAGTTGAGTTTCATTGTTTTGAAAGTATTTGTCAATTTAGCCAACACCATTTACTGAGTAGACAGTATTTGCCCCATTGTATGTTATTTTCTCCTTCATCAAATATTAACTGATATAAAGATGTGTACTTACTTCTGGGCTATTCCGTTCCATTAATCTACATGTCTGTTTGCCAGTATCATGCTGTTTTGACTATTATGGCCTTGTAGTATAGTTTGATGTCAGCTAGAATGATATCTGTAATTCTTTCTAAAGACTTCTATGGCTATTTAGGGCCTTCCATTATTTCATATAAATTTTTGGATTATTTATTCTAATTGTGTGAAATATGTCATGGATATTTTTTGGCTTGAAACAACAGTAATTTATTCTCTCGTAGTAAATTTCAATGAGCTGCAGTCAAGGTATCAGTATGTTTGTGTTTCTTTCAGAGGCTCTAGAGTAGAATCTGTTTCTTGTCTCTTCCAATTTGTGGACATCCCTTGATGTATGACGGTATCACTCCAAATTCTGTGTTCAAATTGCCTTTTCCTCTGAGTATGACTTATCGTGAGTATTTTGTTAGGTATTGCATTGAATCTATAGATTTCTCTGCATAATATGGACATTTTAACAATGTTAATTATCCCTATTCATGAACATAGTATATGCTTCCATCTATTTGTATTTTCTTCAATTAATTTCATCAGTGTTTTAAAATTTTCTGAGTAAAGATATTTTACCATCTTGGTTAAATTTATCTTTAGGTTTTTTTTAATTTATTTTGTATACAAATGGGATTTTTTATTTTCATTTTTTATGTAAATGGAATAGTTTTCCCAGGAAAAAATAAAGTTGTCATTATTTGTGGATAATGTGATACTCTATATAGAAACACTAAAGATCCCACACACAAAAAAAAAATCTACTGGAATTTATAAATGAATTCAGTAAAGCAGCAGGATACAAAATAAATATCTAGAAATCAGTTGCATTTTATGCACCAATAATGAACTATCAGAAAGGGAATCTAAGCAACTACAATAGTTTTTGACCAGAGAAAATTTTTTCCCTTTGCTCCAATGGACAATTTTCTGTTTTGCAAAGAATACAGTTCTGAAACAATCATGTACTTGAAAAAATACCTCTATAGTACTGACTACATTATATTACAGTTACTAAACTCTCAACTGTGTCCACATAGGACTGTTTTAGTCTTACTTTTCTCAATTCTTTGAATCTGATCTACAGTGTTTATTAATGCTAAGTTGATTAAGGTAGAAATACATATTTAATTATATTATATATAAAAACCCCTTTGTGGTTTTTTCCAGCTTTTTTATTTGTTTAAATTTTTTATTGTTTAAAGTATTACATATGTTTCCTTTTCCCCAATTGATCACTCCCTGGCCGCCCCCACACCCAGAGCACATGCCATCACCTCTCCTTCATCTATGTCCATTGGTTATGCTCCTATGCATGCAAATAAGTCCTTTAGTTGATCTCTTACCTCCTCACCCCTGCCTTCCCTAATAAGTTGGACAGACTGATTCTTCTATGACTCTGGTTCTATTTGTTTTCATCAGTTTATGTTGTTCATTATAGTCCACTAATGAGTGATATCATGTGATATTTCTCTTTCTCTTACTGATTGATTTTGCTTTGCATAATGCTCTCCAGTCCCATCCATGCTGGTTCAAATGGTAAGCATTCCTTCTTTTTTACAGCAGTGTAGTATTCCAGTGTGTAGATGTACCACCGTTTTCTAATCCACTCATCAGCTAATGAGCACTTAAGCTGTTTCCAAATCTTAGCTATTGTAAATTGTGCTGCATGAACATAGGGGTGCATATATCCTTTCTGATTGGTGTTTCTGGTTTCTTGGGATATATTCCTAAAAATGATAATGCTGGGTCAAATGAAAGTTCCATTTTTAATTTTTTGAGTAACATACTGTTTTCCACAGTGATTACACCTGTCTGCATTTCCACTAACAGTGTAAGAGGGTTCCTTTTTCTCCACATCTTCTCCAGCACTTGTTATTTGTTGATTTGTTGATGATAGCCATTCTGAGTGGTGTAAGATGGTACCTCATTGTCGCTTTGATTTGCATCTCTTAGATGATTAGTGACTGAGCATGTTTTCATATGTCTCATGGCCTTCTTTATGTCTTCTTTTGAAAAGTGTCTATTGAGGTCCTTGACCCATTTTTAATTGGATTTTTTATCTTCTTTTTGTTAAATTGTCTGAGATTCCTATAAATTTCGGAGTTTAAACCCTTATCAGAGATAACATTCAAATATGTTCTCCCATGCAGGGGTCTTTCTTGTTGTTTTATTGATGGTTTCTTTCACTGTGCAAAAGCTTTTTATTTTGAGGTATTCCCATTTGTTTATTTTCTCCTTAGTTCTCATTGCCCTAGGAGCTATATCAATAAAGATATTGCTATGACAAATGTCTGCTATTTTGCTGCTATGGCTTCTTCTACGATTTTTATGGTTTCCCTCTTACATTCAAGTCTCTTATCCATTTTAAGTTTATCTTTGTGTATGGTGTAAGTTGGTGGTCTATTTTCAATTTTTTTCATGTATCTGCTCAATTTTCCCAACACTATTTATTGAAGAGACTATCTTGACTCCATCGTGTACTCTTGCCTCCTCTGTCAAATATTAATTGAGCATAATGGCATGAGTGGATGTCTGGGTTCTCTGTCCTGTTCCATTGGTCTCTATATCTGTTTCTGACCAGGCAGTTTTTAGAACAGTGACATTTCCAGTACTATGTTGAACAGGAGTTGTGGAAGTGGGCATCCTGTCTTATTCCTGTTCTTAGGGGAAATAGTTTTAGTTTTTGCCCATTGAGTATGATGTTGCCTGTATGTTTGTCATATAAGGTTTTTATTATGTTGAGGTATTATCCCTATATTCACACTTTGCTGAGAATTTTTATCCAGAAAGGGTGTTGGATTTTTTAAAATGCCTTTTCTTCATCAGTTGATATGATTATGTGATTTTTGTCTCTTAATTTATGTGATATATCATGTTTATTGATTTGTGGATGTTGTAACATCCTTGCATCCCTGAAATAAATCCCACTTGGTCATGGTGTATGATCTTTCTAATGTAATGCTGGTTCTAATTTGCTAGAATTTTGTTGAGGATTTTAGCATCTATATTCATCAGGGATATTGGCCTGTAATTTTTTCTTTGTGATGTATTTTTCTGGTTTTGGGACTAGGGTAATGCTCGCTTTATAGAAAGAACTTAGAAGTGTGCCTTTATTTTGACTTTTTTTGGAATAGTTTGAGAAGATAATGTTTTAGTTCTTCTTTGGATGTTTGAAAACCCATTTGTTTAATAATGCTATTCAAAGTCATGTTTTGGCCTAATCTAAATATATACCCCAAATGGGCTCATGTTCTTTTTGCCTGAACTTACCCTCCATGCCATATTGGCTTGTTAAGAGCATATCCATCCTTCAAGGCCTGGTCCAATATCATTTCTTTTGTGAAGTTTTCCCAAATTCTCCCACTGAAAATTCTGTTTCTTTTTCCCCTCCTGATTTTTCATAACATCATGATTCTCAGCATACTTTATACTTTGTAACACACTTTTATTTGTGGACATGCCTCATTTTCCATATGTCTGATCCTTATTTGTATCTATTCATGTACCTTGCTCTGTGCCTTGTACAAACACATACTCAAAAATTACTTGTAAAAATATGAAGAAAATAATATCTTAATAAGCCAAGATACAACTGCATGATATTTACCATTGATTATTTGAGCAGGACTTCTGAAATGATGTAGTCATCTTAACAAGAGTAGAGAGAAAATGTTTGAAAGAATGTAGCTCAGTTGTTTTGAAACTGGCTAATTATCAGAATTGTTCTGAGCCCTTTCAGAACTATGGACACTAAAGCCCAATTACAGACATGAATTCTAATCTCCAGTGATAAATTTAGAACACAGATTATGCAGATTGCTTCTAACCTCTCTGTCTTCACTTCACCAAAGAAACCACATTCTTTTTAAAAAAATATATTTTATTGATTTTTTACAGAGAGGAAGGGAAAGGGATAGAGAGTCAGAAACATCGATGAAAGAGAAACATTGATCAGCTGACTCTTGCATGCCCCCTACTGAGGATGTCCCCGCAACCAAGGTATGTGCCCTTGACTGGAATTGAACCTGGGACCTTTCAGTCCAGAGGCCGATACTCTTATCTACTGAGCCAGACCATTTCAGCAAAGAAACCACATTTCAACCCCTTCTCTTTCACTACACTGTGGCCTAAGAGGATGACCCGGGAGACCCCATCTTGGTGGTCATTTTGTTCCTGCAAATACAGAAACTTGCCATTATAGTTATTTGCAGATTCTTTGCCACAAACAAGGAGGCAGTTAAAAATAGTATAGTACTATTTAGAGGAACTATTGGCCAACAGCATTTGAACTACTAGAGAGAGAGTACAATACAGGTAACTAAGACCCAGCAAATCAGAATCTCCAGAGCAAGGTCAGGAATTTACACTTCTGACATATTTTAATGCTCACTAAAGTTTGAAACTAAATGGAATACTGGTAAGGATATATTAGCTTTTGGATCAAGAAAACCTCTTCAGATCCCAAAACCAACACTTTAATTGTTTGTCCAATCTTGGACAACTAGAGGCCTGGCGCATGAAACTCATGTGTAGGTATGGTCCCTAGGTCTGTCCTATGATCAGGACCATCTCCCTGGCTGTCTGAAGCCAGCCCCAACACCCACCACCACCTACCGCCACCCACAACCTGGTTCCCCATTCGCCATCTGGAGATAGGTGCCTGACAGCCAGGGGAAGGGACTGAGAGGTCAGCTGTTCTTGCCTGCTCACCAGCCCCACCTACATCACTGGTCGCTCTCTGTGTGGTGATGGAGGCTTTGGCCTGGTGCCTCCTGTTTCCCTTGCCACCATCCCCAGTTCACCATCACTAACAGGTGAACAGAGCCTTCTGGCTGGGGAAAGGGACCAAGAGGTGGTTAGTGCACCTCATAGTGACTGATCCAGTGGTTGTTCTGATAGTTCCACCATTAGGAACAGTTTGCATATTATCCTTTCATTTAGGATAGAGGCTTGGTGCATAGGTAGGGGCCAGATAGCCTGTACTAGGGGGCTCCAGATCGGGGAGGGGGATCCTCACTGGGAGGGTGAGGCCGGCTGGAGTGAGGGGGCACAGGTTGTTTGCAGGCCAGCCACACCTCCAATCAGAGTGGGGGTCCCCACTGGTCTCTGGTCTTTCTGCAGTTTTGGATGTTGTGCTTTTGTTATATAGGATGATATAGTGAAAATGTTTGTGATAAACAAGATGTGCCATACAGAATATAATAAATAGGACTTAATAAATAAAAGCTACTCTTATGTTGATGTTACTACTAGTAGTGGTAGAGGGGCAGTGGCTACAGAAGCAGAAGACCTGTCACAATTCTGAGTGTAGTGTGGTATATTATGTGTTATGTGACACCATACTTACCATACTCTCTACTCATTGACCCTTTGGATCTGTAATATCCTATTCTTACATGTACATAGTTGTCACACAGTATAAATCTCTTGGACTCTTCATTCACAGAGCAATAACTCAAATATCAAAACATGTTAAAATGTAAGCAATGCAAATTCCTTCCCACATCCTCCTATGAGCCTATCCACACAGTTGCCATCTCTCATAAAGGACATACACTTCCCAGTCCATGTAAATCTCACCTCCAAATGCCATGAGCATCTGCAGAAGCTCTGACTCATTTCCTCCTCAAAGGTAACCACTATTGCAAATTTTAAGGTTCTTTTTATCCTTTATGCACTTAAATATAGCATATGCTATTAATTTACCTAATTTTTTCATAAAACACTATATATGGCATACATGTTAAAAATCTTGGTTGTTTTTCTCCCAAATAACAATATACATTGGCAATCTTTTCATAGGGAAATGAACAGATTATCTTCATTATCTTCATGCTATCACTTTGTCTTTATGCAAGATAACTTATTGAACCATATCCTATTAATAAGCATGTCCTTTAATCACTTGCTATTATAGGCTGAATCATATAAAGCCGCCAATATTCAAACATTTTTGATTAACACAAAATGTCCACTTCATATTATTCAAACTAATATAAACACTGTTGGAGTAAATAGCCTTGTATATCTGCAATTTTGTACAGAGAAAAATAGAACTATACTATAAATTCTCAGAAGTGGAAGGACTAAGCGAAAGAATATATAATTTAAATATATTTATCATTAATTTTCACATATTTTTTAATTTACCCACCATAAGAATTATGCAAATTTATAATCTCAACAGTTATATATAAGTGTCTGTTCTACCATACTATCTGCATCAGAGTACTATAAAATTTGGGGAAATTAGTCAATGCAATGATTTCAATTTACTTTTCTTTCTCTCTCTCCCTCTGTCCCTGTCTCTCTCTGTTATTCCCTCTCTCTATCTCTATCTCTATCTGCTATTTGGAATTTGAGTCAAAGTCCAAAAGTTCTTTCTATCTCAAAGAAATGAATCAATTCATTTATTTTCTCCTAGCAATTTTATAATTTATTTCTTATATTTAAGTATTTTACCTGTTTTGGAGAAACCAATATGGCCACATAGGTGAACACCTAAACTGCTGCCTTGCACAACAATTTCAAAACTACAGCTAAAAGACAGAAACGACATCATCCAGAACCATAGGAAAGCTGGCTGAGTGGAAATTCTACAACTAGAAGGAAAGAGAGGGGCTCATGGAGACTCAGAGGAGCTGCAAAAAGCTGAGGTACAGAGACAAACTTGTCAAGAGGACGGGGGATAGAATGCCTGGCTGACTTCCTCTAGCAGGAGGGAGACAGAAACTTCCGACTGCACTGAGCCCCAGTTTCGACTGCACTGAACCCAAGTTCTACATGAGACTCATATGGGGGGAGTCTGGTCTGTTGTGAAAAGGGAGGAGTGCACAGAAATTTAGGGGACCCACTAAAGGCAGAGTTTTGGAGGCGCACGAGCACGAGTGTGCACACAGAGGGCTGACTGCTGATTGTGCTGCTGGCTTTCTCTAGCAGGAAGAAGACAGAACCTTTCAACTGCTCTGAAATCCACTTCTGACTGCACTGAACCCCAGTTTTGGGAGAGATCCTGGGGACCCAGACTAATATGGGTCCCCGGAGCATACAGAAATTTAGGGCAGCCGGAAAGGCAGAAGTCTGGAGGCTCATGATTGTGAGTGTGCACAGAGAGGGCCGCAGCGATTACCAAGGGACACTGAGACCCAGGGGCCTCATAGGACAGGGCTGAAGGGAAGCCAAAGCTATCTGCTCATCCCTGAGACTCCACCCCATCCAAGCTGAACACAGAGGATTTACAATATTGCAAGTTTTGTATCATAAGGCTGACTAGAGCACAGAAGTTCTCCTGTCACAGACACAACTGATCCTCACAACCAATTGGCTTGGAGGTCTATTCCCTCCAGTGATACCAACAACAATCTAGACTTAACTACAACAAGGCTGTACACACAGTCCACAAAGGGGTGCACCAAGAGAGTCTACCTCAGGTAACTGGGGAGGCGGAGCCACAGGGCCATATAGGACACCTAGCATACAAAGCTACTCTACTAACTCAGGGAAGCAGTGAAAATGTGGAGACAAAGGAACAGATCACAAACGAAAGAAATGGAGAAAAACAAATGACTGGACATAGAATTCAAAATCACAGTTATAAGGTTTTTCAAAAATTTCATAGAAAAGTTGGATAAATTTAGCGAGACCCAAGAGGAGATGAAAAAGGATCAACTAGAGATAAAAAAGGACCTACTAGAAATTAAATATACACTAACAAATAAAAAAAATATTATTCAGAGACCTAACAACAGACTAGAAGAATGCAAGAATCAAGTCAAAGATGTGAAATACAAAGAAGCAGAAAACACTCAACTGGAAAAAAAAAAGAATCCAAAAATTAGAAGATAGTGTAAGGAACCTCGGGGACAACTTCAAGTGTACCAACATAAGAATTATGGGGGTGCCACAAGAAGAGAGAGAGCAAGATACTGAAAACCTATTTGAAGAAATAATGACTGAAAACTTCTTCACCTGGTGAAAAATAGACTTAAAAGTCCAGGAAGCACACAGAACCCCAAACAAAAGGAATCCAAAGAGGACCACACCAAGACACATTATAATTAAAATACCAAAAGCAAAAGACAATGAAAGAATATTAAAAGCAGCAAGAGAAAAACAATTAATTACCTACAAGAGATCACCCATATGATTGTCAGCTGATTTCTCAATAGAAACTATGCAGGCCAGACAGGAGTGGCATCAAATATTCAAAGTGATGAATAAATAGCAAGAACCTACAACCAAGATTACCCAGCAAAGCTATCATTAAGAATTGAAGGTCAGATAAAGAGCTTCACAGATAAGAAAGAGCTAAAGAAGTTCATCAACCCCAAACCAGTTTATATGAAATGCTGAAAGGTACTTTTTAAGAAGAGGAAGAAGAAGAAAAAGATAAAGATAAATGTTATGAACTACAAATACATAACTATGAACAAGTAAAACTAAAATCAGTGAATTAAAAATCTAATGAACAGAATAAACTGGTGAATATTATACAATCAGGGGCATAGAAAGGGACTGGACTGACAATTCTCAGAGGAAAGGGGTGAAGAGCATCCAGGGAGAGACTGGACAAAAATTTATGCCTATTGCCAAAACCAGTTTGGCTCAGTGGATAGAGAGATTGGCCTGCGGGCTGAAGGATCCCAGGTTCAAGTCTGGTCAAGGTCATGTACCTTGGTACCAAGGTCATGTACATGTACCAGTAGGGGGTGTGCAGGAGGTAGTTGATAGATGTGTCTAACTCTGTATCTCTCTCCCTTCCTCTCTGTAAAAAATCAATAAAATATATATATTTTTAAAAGTATTTTACCTGTTTTAAATATCCTAATGATCAATGTAATATTGGCCAACATTTTTTTTTCATGTATTTTCTCAGTTGTCCTAATACCTCCTACTTAACAGTCTGTTTTTTTCTCAGAGTTGATTTTAGATACCACCTTTAACATTACTTCATCTTCATATGGATTTGTGTCTCTTTTTAGAATATATAATTTCTTCTTTGATATGTCTCTCTTTTGTAGTACCATTATTATACCATTTACATTTTCAACACTTTGTATTTGTATTGTAACATCTGCTAGACTAATTCTCTCATACTTCGCCTTTTCAGAATTAGCTTATTGTTATAATTTTTATATATTTTAATGCTTTCAGTTTTCTTTAAAAAGTTTAATATACAGTTCAATATTAGGTAATATATATACATGCTTCAAATTAAAAAATCCAGCAAAATACATTAATTTCTGCCTCCCTTCTGCCCAGTTATATCCCTTACCTTACAGCAACAATGAATGGTAGGTTTTGGGGATTATTTCTAATTTATTTTTGCATACTGAACAAAATGAATATAATTCATCCCTTCCATTTTATACAGAGTAGTATACTAAATACTCTGCTCCATAACTTTTACAAGCAATCTTTATTCAAAAAATATATCATGGAAGTCACAATTATATATTAATTTAATCCTCATAATAATCCTCTGAGTTAAGTAATAATGGAGAAACAAAGACAAGAAGAAGTTAATAAATGACCCTAAATAGCACATTTTAAGTGATAAAACTGGGATTTAAATCCAGTCAGTCTAGTAATTTTCATCATTGATCATCTTAAATGTTTCCAACAATTATCTTTTGTGTCTTTCGCATGTCCTTGTGGAACTGTTCTCCCATTTAAATTTGTACTTAAAATGTTATCATTCTCTCTTATCCTGAAATTCTAGTCAATAACCTCTTGTTTCTGAGCATTTATTTCACTCTTTTAAAATACATAAGCACTATATGTGTCTGTCAAATCTTTGCAACCTGAAAAGAATGTTTAAGTCATATTGGTGGTGGTGGTTGTTGATTGGAGAGTGGGATGAGGAGGGGGAAGTAGGTATTGATGGCTACCTGGATAAGTACTGTACAATGTGGAGTGTGCAAATGAGCTGGAAAGAAAGACTCAATTTATAAGGCCTTAGCTACAGAAACAGGAACTGGGGCTGATGCATAACAACACCTTGTACACATAAACCTAAATCCATCTCCAGGGGACACTTGAAATAGACTTTTTTTTTCTTTTTGGCTGCTCCTATTCGAAATCTCCTTTCTATATTTGGATAACCTTTCATCTTAGGATTCTTGGTGGTAGGCATAGCCTACCTCTCACCCAACAATCAAAAAGTGGTAGATTTTTATATTCACAGCCTCTCTTATGCCTAGGGAGTGTATCTTTGGCTGTTCCAATCAGATGAATCTGCTCCAGACTTTAGATGTTAGCTAAAAAATCTGCTCTGCCCCCATGCTCTTTGCACATGTCTCTGGGCAATAGGAACAGATGGTGGGAGAAGTGGCATCCAATTTCTTTTCTCAGATGTGTTAAGGGGTAAGCTGCAATGAGTAATGCTCAACACTGGTGGCATAATGTTCTCATAGGGCCAGTCCTGCTTTGTTGTTTTTGTTTTTGTTCCCGATCCTGTCATCTCAGAATTGGTTTTCCAAACTTACAAACCACACTTTCAGCAACCCAAAGGAAATGTAATTCTGTTGTTTCCAATAAGCATCTGACTGACACAATATTCTCTACAGAGGAAGCAGAAGTAAACATGCACACTTATTTGTTTACCAAACATGTACTAAGTTCCTACCTTGAGCCAGTTACTAGGGTTTTAAAGATATTAAACCATAATCTCTGGTCTATGTTCAAGAAACTCATATCACATGTAGCATAAAGTATGAGTTCCCATAAACCTATAAACTGGGCAGTTTTCTATGACATCTGAAATTCTTAGCACTCTAAACAATGATTCTGGGTTAAGTCATTGTATATCCATGTGACTTTAGTCACTAGTATTGCTCTGGAAATTATCCAGCATTCATTCTCTTTTAAAAGTAATTGGTTCAGTGAATACATCACTACTTTATGAATTAAGATTGAGGAGAAGTGAGTGTACAGCATGTCAACTGGAAAGAGATTATCCACAACAGCTACCTCCCAGAACTGCTCACATTTCCCCCCACTGTTTGTCTTGTCTACATACATCCCAGGCAGGTGATCCTATCGTTGCTCTATTTCCATGGAATAACCTGAGCAATAGAGTATTTTCTGCTTTTCCTTCCCTCATTCTTATAAATTTCTCTCACTCTTACAAAATTTTATGTTGGTGGGGTGATTAAACCTTTGCTGAACAAGTTGGATTCATAGTAATTTTACTGAGCTCATATTCCTAGCTTTTTGGAAAATGCTAACTGCATCTTTGGCACAAACATATAGCCCCCATTCTCTCTGACAAATGTCACAGTACTTTCTTGAAAGTATTCTTAAATGGAAAAAAAATGCAGGAAAGAGCTTTAAAAAAGATGCATCACATTCTTATTAAACATGCTTTATTTTTACTTTTTTTTTTTCATTTATGGCAGCCCAATCAACATTGTCAAAGAAAAATTCCTGTGTTATATCTGTGTTGCATAGAACTCTTGTTAGGAAGTAACAGAAAACTTACTGAGCTACAGTGTGTGCATTATTAAGAATATTTAGTTCTTTATAAAACCCAAGGATGGGAATGCAGCTGAACCTTAAACATGAATTGAATTCATGCCTGGAAATATTCTACAGAGAACACAGAAAAGACCCTCTCTCCTTTGTTAATTTCTGATTCATTCCACAGATGTGCCATTTTTCCAATGGCATTGGGCAAGTTTTTTCTTATTCCCATGCTATCTGCAATAAAATGTTCACTGACAACAGCTCCCAGGTCCCTACTTCTCTGCTCAAAAAAGTAATCAGAATGAGAGGGATCTGTTATTCTGCATTATATTTTCTCATTGAATAAGTCTATTAAGCACAAGAAGAGCTTAGAAAAATCACTTAACTGTCTCAGTGCAGGTTCATACTGATCTTTAGCACCTCCAAAACACTTCATTTCGTGGTGTTCTGTACCAGGACCACCCTTATTCAGATATTATAGTGTCTCTTCTATAAAACTTTCCTCAGCCTGACCCACCCTGGACAGAGTGGAATGGCCTTCCAACTGTTGCCCATAGTAACCTGTGCCTATTTGCTTAATTACATCATCTAGATTCTAGATGAAGAAGGTCAGAGGAAGTTCCTAGAGAAGGGATGTGGAATGAGCAAGGAAGAGTAGCCAGACAGACAAGTAACTATGGTGAGCACCACAATATACAATGATTTTGGATAAACGGTTTTGTTTGTGTTTCTTCTGTCTTATTTTTTCTCTTCAAAGGGGACTAAGCACAAAAATACATATGAATCAAATGATCTTAACACTAGAATAAAATATTTTAAAGCATTTTAAAAATATGCTAAAGGTAAATTTTATACACACACACACACACACACACACACACACACACACACACTATAAAGACATAGATTCACCTGGCCTGTGTTGCTCAGTGGTTGATTGTTGACATATGAACTAGGAGATCACAGTTTGATACCGAGTCAGGGCACATGTACAGATTTCAGGCTCAGGCCCCAGCAGGGGGCATGGAGGAGGCAGCTGCGCAATGATTCTCTCTCATCATGGATGTTTCTATCTCATCATTGATGTTTCTATCTCTCTCTCTTCCTCTCTAAAATAATAAAATATATTTTTTTAAAAGGAAACAGATCCTCAAAGTATAAATTTAGCAAATGCCCTTAGAATTAGAAAAATAGGAATGTCATTGGGTTGTATGTAATGTAAATGCTATAAATATAAAAGCTGCTGCTGAAACAAAAATATCTATCCTAATGGTTAGATTTTGACCAGTTGCTAAAAGATTCTTGTCTGTCACAATATAGTTTTAGGACTTTGAAACTAAAACTAAATATTAATATTATTTTATTCTTTCCTACTCATCCACATTCACATTTTAAAAATATCCAGAGAGAATGTTCAATTAGCAAATTTCATTTTGATTTTCCATTAAAATTTCTAAGTTCTTTGCACCCCCCCCCCAAAATGTTAGTAATACACTAAGGAAAGTACAGAGAGTAAACTTATAAAAAAACAATAGGATATAGTATATTAACTGTTACGTTATAACTAAGTACAAAGTATCATATGTCTTGGTGAATAATGCTCTCTCTCTGCTTTAACCCCATACTCAGTAATTTACCATATCTATCTAAATATCTTCCTACTGTAATTTCATAGATTGTACTAGCTTGATAAATATTTTTTTATGTTTTAATTTAATGTATTGTGGTGACATTTGTTCAGAAAACCATACAGGTTTCAAGTGTACAACTCAATAAAACAGCATATGCACACTGCATTGTATGTCAGAAAGTTCGTCTCTACTTTTATTTGTTCTCATTTAGATTTCCATAAACTTTTAAAGCTTCTCCTGCTCCTTGATCACAGTCCTACAATCTGTTTTCTACACAGATTCCAGGGAATATCAGGTATGACATATATCAAGGTAAGACCATGCCATTCCCCTCAAGTCTAGCCAGGACTTGCCTCTGCATTTTCAACAAAACATGAACTTCTTGACATTATATATAGCACCTATATGATTTAGCTCAAATTTCATTATTTCATGTTCCAACATGGAACTGTTTGTTGAAAAATGTGATTTTTTTTCTAAACAGTCACTATTCTTAGATACTTTTGCATATCAAATATTCCCTAGGCCCCAAATACTATAAACATCCTTTCCCCAAAAAACATCAGGACCAAAGGCAATTCTTCATTACCTGGTGGTCTTCTACATTAACAATTCAGATAGTATAGTTCCTCTTCTGGGAATTCTTCCCAAGCTTTCTGTTCTTCTAAGATGAGTAAGGGCCTCTTCACTACTTCTCATAGTATCCTGTGCTTCTTTGTTTCATTGTATTTATTGTCTTTATTTTTACTTTTTTAATATTTTATATTTTGTTGTAATATTTTATTTTAACGTTGAGAGTATTACAGATGTCCCTCATATTCCCATCTTTGCCCCCTACCACCCAGGTTTTCACCACATTCTTGTCTGTGCCCATGGGCTATGAATATATTCATATCTGTTCTTTGGTTAATCTCTTCCTGTCTCCCCACACCCCTCCTATCTGAGATCTGTTAATCTTGTTCCATGTATCCATGCCTCTGGACCTATTATAATTGTCAGTTTATTTTGTTCATTCGATTCCACCTATAAAGTGAGATCACGTGATATTTATCTTTCTCTTACTGGCTTATTTCACTCAGTATAATAATCTCCAGGTTAGTACTCTATACTGTAATAGGTTCTTAAACTTTTGTCTGTCCCACTAGACTGTTATTATTGTCATATGACATAAGGCTTTTCTTTTTCGTTAAATCTTTAAAGAAGTTAAAAACATATAAATATATAAAGAAAACTACCTAGTTATTTACACAAGTTCTTTCCTCAGTCTAAAAATTAGGAGTTCCTAAGAAATATTAGAAGACAAATTCTGCATTTCTCTTCTACTCTGCAACCTTCCAAAATCATTACTTACTCCTCCTTCATCACCTCAAATGGAGGAACAGTGAGGTGATCTGATGTGAGGCTTAGGAAGAGGGTCTCTAAAATGCATAGCTCAGCTCTCTCAATCTGCCTACCAGGAAGTAATGTGCCATGTCCTCTTCCTCCAGGGCCCAGGGTGACAGACCTTGTCCCTTCAAGAGATGGGATTGAGTTGCTGAGTCATAGGCCATGTTGTGATTCTAAACATGATAATGATAGTGTTGTATGTGGCTGGAATGGGTATCAGGTGTTAGATCCATGGGATCAAATTGGATCTGGGTGCAGCAATCTAGGTACTTGAGTTCTGGCTAAGAAAGAATTCAGAGCCAAGACTTGAACTACTATATAAGGAAACATATATTTATAAAGTCACAAAAGTAAAGGAAGGGTCTTTGAAGCGTGGAGTGAGGAAGGTAATGGTAGCATGTCTGGGGAGGGAAAGGGAAAGGTTGTGTCCTGTTCCCAAGAGGGAGATCACTGGGTCCTCTGTTTTAAGGGTGGAATTTTTAGGTGAGGTCCTAGGGGAAGATCTTAATATAATATTCAGGAGCATTCCAGGTGTGTCCTTTCCGTGTCCAGGTCTCCACTGATTGATATACAGGCATTAGGGTTATGGGTCATTATCCAATGCATCTGGTTCTGAAGTCAGTCATAGTGTGCCTTGTCTGGTCTTGTTGCTTTTCTGAGTCTGGGCTTAAATATAACTGAGACCTAGATGTTGTCTCTAGGAAGGAAAGGACAGAGATATGCTAGGGATGAAAGGTCTCCCTGAGGGCAAGGTCCCAACCTACAATAGTCATTTTCTAGGCACCTGGTGCTTTCCATCCTGGTGATCTCTGTACCTGGCCCATTGTCCTTGTTCTGCACAAGTCTATCTAACTGCTCACCACAATAGTAGCTCAGTCTCTATTTGACTCTTCTGTTAATTTTCAATTGGTTTAGAATTTGGAGGGAACGAAGATATGAATTACTAGTCCCTTCAGATGTCCTCATAGTATTATGAAGTTTAACATTTAAAATTGCACTTAAACTAACCTCTAAGAGAGATTTTCCAATAGTAGAAGGTATCTAGGAAAGCACTGATAATAATAAAGTTATTTAATTTTCTTCTTCAATAGCTAGCAATATATTTATAATTTATGTTTAAAATAACTAAACTCCCAACCTACAGAAGTATAGATTTGAAATTTTAGAACACTTTTGATGTTGTTGGAAGAAATTAAAGAGGTTTTATTATTCATTACAGTCAATACAAAACTTCAACAGCTTTGAATTAAAGAGTTAATATATCTTCGCTGAGGAAAATTATCAATATAAAATCTAAAGTTAATTGTATGTTGAATTAGAGGAGACTTGATTAAAGTATTTTAAAATAACCATTCCCTTGAACACTGAACTCTATGTGACCTTTACTAGAGCCATAAGATGTTAAAAAAAAATGTGAGTAAAAATTTAAAAGGAAAATGTTCTATCATTTTTCTTCATTCTCACTGACACCATTGCCCTCTATTTATCTACAACCAAGAGACACTTAGTGTTTCCAATAAATATAAAGTAAAATCATTTTGTGGGTAACTTTAGAGTAGCAGAAGCAAAGGAATTCTAACTGCTAGATAAATGTGAGCAGCTCTCTGCAGTGGAAAGAAAAGTAAATTGAGAAAGAGGGGACCTGCATTCTAGATAACCTATGTCTCTAAGCCTCAATTTCTTTATTTATAAAATGAGGATGATAATAAAAGAGTAACATGCTAATTGACTGGACCTTTGTGACACCCACCAGCCAATCAGGAGTGAGTATGCAAATTAAGCCAACAAAGCATGTGGGTAAATTTGCATATGCAGGCACTGAGTGGCCTGGAGTGGGGCAGGACACTTGCATTGTCTCCATGGCAACAATGCAGGTATTTTGAACCACCTTAGCCGCTCCAGGCCTCTGGGCATCATGGGAATGCTGAAAGGCAGCTCCAGCCAAAGAGAAGGCAGTTCTGGCAGCTAGGGGAAGAAAGGCCCATTCTTGCACAAATATTTGTGTATCAGGCCTCTAGTAATACATTACTTTCAAACAGTTATGTAAGGATTTAAATGGGAAGTATATAAGGCTCATATATATCAAATGCTTACAATAGCATCTAGACTATAATTAATAAATAGTAATAATAGCAAGCACTTATGAAACACCTGGTACTTCTAAGAACTGTCCAAATGTGCTACATATATTAGCTTATTTAATCTTCATAACTCATGAGATAGGTGTTATATTATTTGATATTATTACTTAAGTTACTAGAATCTTTAAAATATTTACACATTTATGGCCCTTATGCACATTATCCTTTTGTACATCCATCACCTTTTATTATTAAGGCACCTCAAGGGCGGGAATCATACTTTTTCATTCTAATCCATAGCTTCCTGGATCTCACTGTTTAATAACATGAAAGTAAAAAATATCTAACAAAAGAAAAAAAAATACGGTAGGCAAAATGCAAATCTCAGAATCTAAAGACAAATTATGGTTCAGTTATTACTTCTTGGTGGTGCCATGGATTATCATTGTTCCTGGTACCTAGAGTTGTACCATTCATGTAGATAGGGACTACATGAATGAATAAGGGACACTAAGCAAGTATCACATATGGATTATTTCAGCCATAGACTTGAGGTGGAGACAAAAAACAAAAATCATGAAGATTCTATAAAAACATGAAGAACATACTTGTTACCCATGAACAGATTATGGATAGCAACAGCAAAACCACAGCTCTGGCCTACATGCCTTCTCCAATATGCAGGGAGGGAGACTATATTTGCACATGCATGGTTTATTCATAGAAGGTTTCAAAGAGAGCCCAAAGAGGGCCATCTGGAGGCCCACTTCTGAAGATGTTAATTTCAAAGGTACAAGCAGACTATGTTCTTTCCTTCATTCTTGTCCTCAAAGAGCTCACGGCTGAAGGAACAACTGGGAGGATAAAAACAGCAGTGCAGCTCCCAGAGAAAGGGAGCCTGACTTAGATTAGAGAGGTCAAGAATGGCTTCTTCAGGAGAATAGCTTGAGCTAGGTCCTGAAGGAAGGTAAGACAGAAGCCCAGTGCAAAGAAAAGAAAGAGGAGCCGGTTTATTTCAGCTAATCTCGTATGGATGGAGAAGAGGTGGGCTAGACAATGATGGAAAGAGAAGCTGGAAAGTGATGGAGGGGCAGATAATGGAGGAGCTGTTGGCCACACTTAGAATTTTAGCTTTAGTTTCAAGAGAAACATGGCTTCGTGTGGTATTTTAAGTAGAGGCATAAGGTAATAAGGTTTTCTAGGTATAAATAATTGTTTGTTAATGATATGAGAGGTTAGAATATAATCTACACTAATAAAAGAGAAAGATATAAATTGACCATAGATTCACAATGCTCACCAGCCAATCAAGTGAGTATGCAAATTAACCCAACAAAGATGGCAGATTAATTTGCATACATAGGCGTCGAATGGCCAGGGGCAGAACACTTACCATGGTGACAACACAGGCATTTTGCACCATCCCACCCACTCCGAACCTCCTGGCAGCATGGAAGACAGAAAGGCAGCTCTGGTCAGGAGCAAAAGCAGAAAGACTGCTCTGGCAGAAGTGAAGGCAGTGCCAGCAGCCAGGGGAAGGAAGGCCCATTCTTGCAAGAATCTTCATGCATCAGGTCTCTAGTATATAAAATAAGAATTACCACATTTTTTCCTCACTGTGAATAATTTTAAGTCTTACTAGATTTTTAAATATAAACACCTAAGAATGCAACTCTATATTTATGGACCTGGGAAAACAGGGTTCCAGTGATGGTCTTACATTCTTAGCATAGGTGCTATTCCAAATAGTTATGAAGTAAATGGAGACTAATTATGGGAATGAAGAAAGGACAGGCATTCATTATGCAAACCTCAAATCCTGCAAGAAGAGGGGAAGACTGAAAGGAGTGCCTGATGAACAGATAGTCACTTTCAAACTTTAAAAAATGATATGAATTTGTTTAATCCCTTTGCTAAAAAGAAACATGTTTATTTAGAGATCATTTCTAACTAAAGAGAGCTTCCAAGCAACCTGCTTTTTAAAAAAGTGATAATTAAAAGATATGCTCTCACTGCCCTAGTGAGTTTGGCTTACTAGATAGGGTGTCTGCCTATGGACTAAAGGGCCCTGAGTTTGATTCCTGTCAAGGGCACATACCTTGGTTGCAGGCTTAATCCCTGGTCAGGGCACCTGTGGGAGGCAACCAATCGATGTGCTGCTCTCACATCAATGTTTTTTTTGCTCACTGTCTCTTCTTCTCCCTTCCACTCTCTCTAAAAATTCAATGGGAAAATATCCTTGGGTGAGAGCGGATTAACAACCATAACAAAAAAAAAAAAAAGAAACGCAGCCAATAAACAAAATGTTATAGATTAGTTAAATGACATAGGAATAGATTTAATATATATTATTTAGTGAAAAAAATACCTATATGATACTTTGTATCAAGTACAGTAATGAAAGAAAAAGTTGGGTAGACTATTAATAGATGATAGGACTATAGGTGCTTTTGTTCTTTTAACTTACATATATTATACTTTTATAATATTCTACAATAGATATAATTCCTAGGTAAACAAAAATTAAACATTTATTCAGAGAGGAAATTTGTAACAAAAAGTCAGCATATGAAATCAAAGAGTTATAAAAAAAGAAGGTATGCTTCTAACAGCAAAAAAAAATTAAAAGCACCAGGGTCTTACATGATTCAATAAATTTTGTAAGTTTTAGAATAGTACCTTTTTTAAAAAATGCATTGACAGCTTATTTTCAATGATAATATGTACTTAAACCAATTTTGCTTTTATAATTGTTTTTGGAGTAAATGCTCTCATAATCTCTTTTTATAACACTTTCAACAATCTCCAACTCACAATGTTGAATAACATTAAAAAAAATGTAACAACTATGAAGAAAAGCCAAAAAGCTAGCTAAAGAAATACAAATGAGCTCAAAGAATGTACAATAAGCAAATCCAGAAGTATTTTTAATTTACATTTTTTAAAAGCTCACTTTATGGCTAATTTGGTTTGAGTTTAAATGCACAGAGTAAAGCTGCAAAATGTTATCTCAGTTCTAACTACATCTTTTAACATGAGAACTATGTAAGCATGAGCTAAGTGTACTTTGCATATTTTCAGGTAATGTTACTGAGCATATTACACCTACATATGCTATGCAAAATGTTGCAGAAGATTAAATTATCCTAGCCACATTTTGGAAGCGACAGTATGTCTGTCATTGCATATAAACATATGCAGATTTATGCAAAAGATTTTCAAATATGTGTACCTAAAGTCCCAAACTCCCCATAGACATGCAAAGCCAGAAGGTTTTGTTTATTTTCAAATTTTTGGTAAACCTATAAATGGGACTAAAAACATGGATATTCTTATGTTGTATATTCAAACTTGGGGCATCTGTGCTTGTGTTTTTCCTTTATTTCTTTGTTAAGCCATTTGGTCAAGATTTTAAATTCATCTGCAGTAATCAGTATGGTAGACTTAATGCAAGCACAAATTTTCCATTTGCTTCCCAGAGTTAGGGAGAGTTCATGCATCATTTTACATAATGAACTCAATTATTTCTGCACTTAAGACCCTTCCTGTTTGTTAGCCCTTTAAGGGGTGCATTAACTCTTTCATATTATTACAAGAAAATATGAAATATTGCTGAAGTGTCTGCCAGGGCTGTCACTTTCCAGAAAGGGCGGTTTATCACAGCATAATGAATTAACCTCTGTTTTGGTAAGTCAGGTAGAAATCACAACAGTGATTTGATGGTATTAGGAATAATGTAGCATCAATAATGAGCAGTAAACAATAATGTGAATATTTTATAAAGGAGGCATAACATATTTTAAAGAGTAGATTTGCTTTTGAAAAGCATCAGTACAGTATATTGGATCTTCTTTGACATCAAGTGGTTGATTTTACCAAGAGACTTTTTTAAAAGAGTAGTGTTTTAAAATATGGACCCCATATTCTCAATCCTCTTCCAATCAAAAGGCAGAGTACATGCTTTTTTTATTTTCTTTTTGAACCTGGGCTTTGTGACTGCTGACCAGTAGTACTGTGCTAGATTCTGAACTAAGTCTCAGTAAGCTGGCAACATCCACTAACTTAGTCTGTTAAGATGCTCACTTGTGAGACACAGACATCATGCCAAGAGTAAACCAGGCAGCCCACAGACGAGAACCAGGTAATGAAAAACTGAAGTCTTTGACCCTTAGCCCCAGCTGAGCTTCCAGCAAACAGACAGCACCACTTTGCTAGCGATATGAGTGAGCACTACTGAAAGTGGATTGACTGCCCAGCCATATGGAACAGAGAGGAGAATTCCTATACTAAGCCCTGCCCACATTGCAGACTCTAAGCTAAACAAATTACTATACATTTAAGTTTTTAGTTTTTTGTCATGCAGCAATAATTAACTACAACAGAATATTTTTGAACCTTGAACATGTGTGTGTGTGTGTGTGTGTGTGTGTGATTGTTTCTATGTATTTTAAATACAGTACATTTACATTTGTTCACATTGTGGCTTTTGTGAGTAATGCATACCTCCAAGAAGTTGGTTCCTACATAAAGAATCTGAAATATACTATTATGATGGTCTAGTAATAGTTCTGAATGACACAGAAACAGATAGACAGGTTCTAGTATAAAAGATACAAAGGCCAAGGAAGTGTTCAAGAACCTATGTTTTAGAGTTACTGTAATATTTACTGGAGTTGAAGGCATTTATCTTGATTAATCAAACCACATTAACTTTATCAAGAGTTATTCCTATTTTATTCCTTCCCAAAGACATGAAAAAAAATAAAAACTGTGGTACTGGTTGCAATATTTAAATGACTTCTGTTAGATTAAATAGGTTTAGTAAATGTGTTACTGTTGCACTCTGGGAAAGTGATAACTCATTTCATGCAAGGACATAATCAAATTCAAATTTGAATTCTCCTCCTATAAAGTACCTCCCTACCCATTTCCATAGAATGTTACTGTGACAAGTGACTCACGTTTGCAACTACTTGACAAGATTACAGGTGGCTACTTGTGCAGAGTAATTCAGGGCTACTTTAAAAAAATTTTTTTTTTCCAAGAGCCTATCCCTGATGTCTGAAATTCCCCTTTCACAAAAAAAGGAGAAAATTAAACAATTGTGTCATAAATCCTTAATATGAATTGGCTTCTTTCTCATCAGCTCCCATTTGGTGTAACAGCTAGCTCAAAGTTTTCTTGAAAGGCAAGAGAGGAATGGATGTAGAGCTATTGTCCTGAGAAAACCAAGTGTTGAGCAGAGGGTGGGGCAAAGTTATTGAAGTCAAATTTCATAGTTTTGTCTGTTGGACCTTGATGCTATAAAGCTGAGTCTAAGAAAAGGCATGCAGGAATTCAATGGGGTTTTTATCTTTCTAGTGCTGCTATCTTTGTTGGTAGCATTTTACACCCGGGGAAGCACATTCTAGATTTTATTCCACAGCGAGGCATTCAGCACAATACTGCTTCAGTGTCTTCCTAGTTTCCCATAGTGGATGAACTTTTGTGCAACAATGTACTACCAAAGAGTAAAGGAAAAAAAATCAGGTTATGACTTTTGAGGCTCCTTAAAACTCTTAATACTATTTAAAGTTTGCATGGTTATATGATTAAATTCTTAAGACAGACATTTTTGTTCCAACAGTTACTTTATCAGCCTCTGCACTCTTAAAAATATACAGTTTGTGACCATTGTCCTGCTCCAATTTGAGTCAGTGTCAGGGTAATTCTACAATCCCTTGTGATCAATGTTCTGCAGTTTTATAGGTATCCTTCCTCTGCATAAATATTTCCTGACCTGCCTCCCTGCTCTACCCTGGAGGTCTATAAACATTTCCTAAAATGGCTTTCAAAAAGAAAAGTATTTCTTTCACCTCTATTAAGATGTCTCTGAGGCAGTAGATAGAAGGCAGGAACTGTTTTGGTTATCATTATTACCTTCAATCTGCTATGCACAAATATATCTCTCTACCCCATGGAGTCTATTATATATATCAATAGCCTCTTGATAATCCAAAGTGAAACACACTTATATTTGCCAAAGTAAGGAGGTATAAGAAGTGTTTACTAATTAGATGATGATGTGCCAAGTACTTGCCATGATGCCTTTTACTTGGGGCTTTGTTCTCTACAGTGTATGTCCATATATATCTATTAGAGGCCTGTTGCATGAAGAGATTTGTACAATAGGCCTTCCTTTCCTTGGCTTTCAGCACCATTTTTCCTCCAGCACCCAGGACCCATGCCAGAGTCTGCGGTCTTCATCATTGCTGGTGGCTGAGTCCCGTTCCTGTAAATTCTTTGCCTTCTGCCCTCCCTCTCATAGCAGGCACCCTGCCCCACCCAGCCACTCTGCACCTGGAGCAGCTAGGTAGCCACCATTTGTCCTTCTAATTTGCATATCCCCTCCTGAATGGCTGGTGGGTGTAGCAGAGTGATGGTTAATTTGCATGTTTCTCTTTTATTAGTGTAGATGTTTTCATTTATTTATATCTTACAATAATGTCTCAGTACTCATTTTCCTTGTAACTACTTTCTTTCACCACTTTATTGCTAGGTAAATGATGTCTATTCAAGACTTTTAAAGAAAATTTTTTAAAAGAGGACTAAAACTGAGCAGACCATTTGAAACTGGAGTCCTCCTTTACAAGTAAACTCATTTGACAGAATTTGAAAGTTTTAGATTATTGAAAATATTGACAATAACAAAAACATTCAGACTGTACAGCCATATTCTATTGCATGTTATATTGTAATAGCTACTGAAAAAGTAAAACCTCATTTTGTTGAAGAAAGGAAAGATTTCACATTTTCACTATTATACTTGGTCCTTTAAAAATTCTTTCACTTGCTACTCACAACAACATTATGAGACAGGTATTCAGTTTTTCCATTTTGTGATGAAAAAACTGAAGTTTAGAAATGTTAAGGAATTTTTCTGAGTTCAAAAAGCTGGTAAATTTTAGGTCCACAATTTTAATCCTGATCCCTCATTACAATCTGAGATTTCTCAATAATGCCACACAATTGGTTAAAATGAAACAATAAAGAATGAACAAATATAGCAGAATTTTTTAAGTTAGGAGCTCAAAGTTTGAAAAGCATGGGCAAGAAATTTTGAGGTTTAGTAGAATGGCAAGTGATTGAGATAAAATCCGAAGATCACAGAAATGTAGTGACTTTTGCTGGAAGTAATTGGCTGGGGAATGGAGCAAGCAAGGACACAATAGCATCAATGGAAAGGCCCGCTGCAGACAGCTCTGTGACACTGCTGAACTGTGGCAGAGCAGACTATGACCTATACAACTTATTCCAAATATTTTCAAATCTGTTATTCTTTTTTTAAATTAAATCTTTATTATTCAGATTATTACATTTGTTTCTCTTTTTTTTCCCCTCCATAACTCCCCTCCACCTGGCTCCCACCCTTCCTTCTATCCTTACATCCCTCCCATTGACCTTATCCATAGGTGTATGATTTTTGTCCAGTTTCTCCCTGTACACCTCTCCCCCCTTTCCCCCTGAGAACTATCAGTCCATTCCCTTTCTGTGCTCCTGATTCTATTATATTCACCAGTTTATTCCATTCATCAAATTTTTAATTCACTTAACTTTTAATTTCACTTGTTGAGAGATACGTATTTGTTGTTCATAATTGTTTATCTTTTACCTTTTTCTTCTTCATCTTCTAAAAGAGTACCTTTCAGCATTTCATATAATACTGGTTTGGAGTTGATGAACTCCTTTACCTTTTTCTTATCTGTGAAGCTCTTTATCTGCCCTTCAATTCTGAATGATAGTTTTGCTGGATAGAGTATTCTTGGTTGTAGGTTCTTGCTATTCATCATGTTGAATAATTCTTGCCACTCCCATCTGGCCTGCATCATTTCTGTTGAGAAATCAGCTGACAGATGTATAGGTGCTCCCTTGTAGGTAATGAACTGTTTTTCTCTTGCTGCTTTTAATATTCTCTCTTTGCCTTCTGCTCTTGATATTTTAATTATGATGTGTCTTGGTGTGGTCCTCTTTGGATTCCTTTTATATGGGGTTCTGTGTGCTTCCTGGACTTGTAAGTCTATTTCTTTTACCAGATGTGGGAAGTTTTCAGTCATTATTTCTTTAAATAGGTTTTCAGTATCTTGCTCTCTCTCTTTCTCTGCCACCTCCACAATTCTGATGTTGGTACGCTTGAAGCTGTCCCAGAGGCTCCTTACATTATCTTCACATTTTTGGATTCTTTTCTCTTCTTGCTTTTCCAGTTGAGTGTTTTCTGATTCTTTATATTTCAAATTTTTTTAGTCTGCTGTTAGGACTCTGTATACTATTTTTTATGTCAGTCAGTGTATGTTTAATTTCTAGTTGGTCCTTTTCCATCTCTAGATGGATCTTTTTCATCTCTAGTTGGTTCTTTTTCATCTCCTCTTGGCTCTCGCTAACTTTATCCAATTTTCTAGGATATTCTTGAAAAACCTTGTAAGCATGGTTTTGAACTCTATATCCAGTCGTTTGTTTTCCTCCATTTCTTTTGTTTGTGATCCCCTCCCTTGTCTTGGCATTTTCACTATGCCGGGAGAACTTCTGTGTTTTATTCAGCCTTATGATACTGAAAAAGCCTCTCTGTTGAGCTTGGGATGGGTGGAGTCTCAGGGCTTAAGGGACCGCCTTGCCTTCCAGTAGGCCCTGCCCTCCATGGCCCCTGAGTCTCACATGACTGGGTAATCACTGGAGCAGTGCCTATGTGCGCCAGTGCACCCGAATGTGCACGCTCTCTCTCACAGTGCCTCTAGACGGCTGCTACTCTGGCTCCTCTGCGCTCTGGAACCATATGAGTCTGGGTCCCCAGAGTTTCGCCAGAAGCTGGGGTTTAGTAGAGTTAGAAGCAACGCAGTTGGGAGGGTCTGTCTCCTACCCTCTCGTGAAAGCCAGAGGCACAATCAGCAGTCGGTCCTTTGCGCGCAGTGCCGTGTGCATCACCAGACTTCTGATCTTTTGTTCCTCCCCTAAATTTCCGTGCACTTCTCCCTTTTCACAGTCCAAACTGCCCTACTATGAGTTTTGGCTGGATCTGGGGTTTAGTGTCGTAGGATAAGGGGTTCAATGCTGTTGAGAGTCTCATCTCCCTTCCGCCAGAGAAAGCCAGCCAGGTACTCTGGCACCCGCTCTCTTCACACGCGTGTCTCTATACCTCAGCTTTTTGCAGCTCCTCTGGGTCTCGGTGCGCCCCTCTCTTTCTTCCTAGTTGTAGAATTTCTACTCAGCCAGCTTTCCTGTGGTTCTGAATGATGTCTGTTCTGTCTTTTAGTTGTAGTTTTGAAATTGTTGTGTGAGGCAGCAATGTAGGTGTTTACCTATGCCGCCATCTTGGATTCTCCCTGATTCTGGCATTTCTTAATGAGACAGTATCATACCTCTATTTTTTTAAATAAAATATTATAATTGAATGAAAACACAAATTGTAAATGTAGAGTTTATTACCAGAATACTAGATATTTCAAAAAGATGAAATTTAAAGCTATATTGTTACTTTGGTTTTAAAACTTTCACATTTTAGAGTTGGAATGGATAAATAAAGGTAATTTCAAAGTTCATTAAATTCCTAGGCTGTTAATTTACTTACTCAGGTTTTTGTTTTTTGTTTCATTATTAATTTTAATTTTGAGAGAAGTATAAGATAAATGGGGAGATCATGTTAAAAAATAAAATGAAACATTCTCTACTTAAAAATAAAAATACCATCATGTCTAAATAGTTAAATTTGCCCTCACTGGTGTGTTCATTGCTTAGAGGGCCAGCCATGCACAGAAGGGTCACAGGTTTGATTCCCAGTCAAGGGCACATACCTGGGTTGCAAGTTTGGTCCTCTCAGGTTGGGGTGCATATGGGAGGCAACCAATTGATGTGTTTCTTTCACATTAATGTCTCTCCCTCTCTATATATACATACTCTCCCTCCTTTCTACTCTCTAAAAATCAATGGGAAAAAATATTCCTAGGTGAGGATTAACAAAATAAATAGTTAATATTCACCAGGTTTTCTGATGAATAGTACATTTTATATTGGTCCCCAATTTGAAGTAGGCTTAGGAAGTTTTTAAGAGTTTTAGAATTTAGATGAGCTTTCAAAAAGAGGCTATACACTTTCAAATTAGTGTTTTGGTTATATTTAGATATGGTCCCAGAAGTAGAATTGCTGGGTCATAAGGTAATTCCATATTTAAATTTTTGAAAAATTCCCTCCACTGTTTTTCATAGTGGATGCATGAATCTGCATTCCCATCAACAGTGTGTACTAGAGTTCCCTTTCTCCACTTCCACTTCTGGGTATATATCCAAAGAAACCAGAAACACTAGTTAGAGAGAATACATGAACCCCTATGTTCATTGCAGTGTTATTTACAATAGCCAAGCTATGGAAGCAACCTAAATGACCATCAGGTGATGAGTGGGTAAAATAGTTTTGGTACATTTAGACAATACTACTCAGCAGAAACGAGAAACAAACAAAAAAAAGGAAATTTTATCTTTTTCAACAGCATGGATGGACCTAGAAGGTATTATGCTAAGTGAATAAGCCACTCAGAGTAAAACAATGAACATATAATTTTGCCTACATGTGGAATCTAATGAAAAATAAGCCAAAAAAAAAAAATTGAAATAGACTCTTAGATTTAGAAAACAGACTGACAGCCATCAGAGGGGAAGGGAAAGGGGGAAGGGAAGAGGATTGCGGGACTGGGTGCAATGGTGAAAGAATTAAACAGCACAAATTGGTAGTTACAGAATCCCCAGCGATGCAGATTGCAGCATGGAGAATATAGCTAATAATGTTGAGATAACAGGGTATGGGTTCTTGGAACAACAGGGGGGAACACTATGTAGAGTGGGTAGTTTCCTGTCTACATTGCTATACATCTGAAACCAGTGTGAATTGGTACTGACTATAAACTGTGGTTGAAATTTTTAAAAAATAAAATACATATTTTAAAAAACGCAGAAAGAACAAGTTAAGTCATTTTTCTTAAGAACAAGTTGAGATTAGTTAAGAAAAAGAAAGAAAACTCATTACTTATGCTTTACAGCTGTATCCTTATTCTGATGAAGAATAATAAAACAAAATTTGCAGAAGAGCAGGAAAAATTAATGGATGTGAATACAAACTTTCAGGTCATTATAGTGCAAGACACTGTAGTTTCTTTGGAAGCCTAGCAGGCTTTGATCTGCTGCATAATAAATATAAAGAAACATTAAATATTGAAGCATTTCCTCCAAGAGATAAATGGTTAATAAAATGAATAAGAATAAAGTAATGCTTTTACTGGATCTGTATGCCAGTGGCCTTCTGAAAAGATGGAACTTATATCACTTCCTAAATAAACAGTTTCATTTAAAACAACTTTAACCTCAGTAGGTCCCTAGAGGTGGTAATTCTTCTTTTTCAAGTGTCTAAATAATCATTTACTTGTTGCTTTAATTCTGATTAATGAGTTAGATCTATCCCTTGATTGATTTTCTACTTATAACTTCCTTACAGTTTTTCATGCCTGTCAGAAGTTTGTCTTTACAACTTTATCTCTCTTCTTTGTGTAATTTCTCAATCTTACATAGCACTCTGAAGTCTCCTAGTAATAAAAATTTCCCAGACTTGACGATCTCTGAACTTAGGTTGCCCCCATGTCAAAATGGCATCAGCATTCCTGTAGATTTAACATTGAAATTTCATTACATCGAAAATGATTCTTGAGCCTCTGACTGTGTTTTAGGTCCTGGTGGTAACCAAACTATAATAATGCCACACACTCAGTTCAATTTCAGAGCTCCTTTTAATATGCTATCTAGGTAATGGTCCATTCTACTTTATTGTCCTCATGCCACTTTTTCTGCAAAAGCACTATAGATCACATTGCATATATTGCAATTCTCAAGGAGTTAATATACTCAGAGCTGAAATGACCTTCACAAAGTCACATAGCTTCTTTCGGGAGATATGTATAATATGATAGCTTTCTGAATTAATTGAACATATTTTTCTGAGAGTTGTTCTCTTCTACCTGTTTTAAATTCTATATAGGGTTTACTGTCCATGATGACAGCAGGAAACTAAGAAAACAACAAGCTACTGGAATTGCTTTTACTCCAAGCTATTATTCAAAACCACCAGAAGATTGAGTCAAATGAGCTTTAGTGTCCTCCAGCCAAGGGGTTTCCTTTCATGAAAGAAAGGAGAGAGAGAGAGAGAGAGAGAGAGAGAGAGAGAGAGAGAGAGAGAGAGAGAGAGAGAGAGAGAGAGAGAGAGAGAGAGAGAGCGGGAGAGAGAGAGAGAGAAGGAGGAGGGCGGGAAAAAGGAAGGGAGGAAAGGAGGAAGGAAGGGGGAAAGAAAACAAGAGAGGTGAACTAATGTTGCTTCACACTGATTACAAGAGTATTTATAGGAGTCACAGTGAGTCTGAGGAACCAGGAAGTTCCATAGGATACAAGCTCAGTGCAAAATATTTTATATATAGCCAAAGTAATTTCCTTATTACTGAAAAACACCCACATAATTTATTCCCAAGTGATTATTCCAAGGTGAAGCTAGCATGATCTTTTGGAACTACACACTTTATTATAATTTACATGTACTTCATTCGAAGGAAGCATTGTCATCCTCATATCATTATGAATATGGGAATCTTTAGGCAGGCCAACTCTGAAATGGACCTGCACAATTCACTCTAGTGTCATCTCAATTGGGCTTTCTGCCCACTTGACTAAACATTGGTTATGTTCTTGTTACACGTTATTCTTGAATTGTTAAGAATCTAAGCACTCTGGCTTTCTTTCATTTTCAATGTTCTGATAGTTAACAGCATTAGTTTTCCTACATCCATTAACTTAGTACATTCAAATTATATAATATAACATTCACTTTATATGGTTATGACTTTCCTTAATACATTGTTTCCTACTCTGCATCATTTTAATTTCTTTCTCATCAACACTAAGAAATACTTGATTATATATCAAGCATTAGTGTATATAATGATAAACAAAAGATAGCCTACCATCAAAACATTATAGCAGAGGTAAAGAGATAAAAAACAATTTAAAAGAAAAGAATGAGTAAATCATAAAATACAAATTTAAATTACTATAAAGGACACTGAGGAGTTGTTTCTTAAGCTAGGATTTAAAGTAGGAAAATAAATGGGTCAAACAAAAAGCTGAAGCCAGATCATGCAGAACCATCTTGGGCCATAGCAAGAGAAAGGGAAAAGGGAAATATTACATGATGGAAATAATAATACTAAAGTAAAGAACAATTAGATAGTATGAGATACCTGTTAGAAATGTAAAATATAACACTGAACTTTTTTTTAAAGGAGGTAATGGAAGATAAAGTCAAGGAAAAGTTCCAAAAATAAGAAAATAAAAGATGAATATTAAAAGTAAAAGAGAATAGACCTTTAAAAAATGTAAATGACTATTCAAGATATCCATTATATCAATTATAGGAATTAAATAAAATGAGATTAATAAAAATAGGTGGAAGAAAATTATCAAAGACTAGATGAATTTGTGCACCAGTGGTTTTATGTCACCTGGCCTGTGGTATCAGGCCAAAACCAGTTCTCTGACATCCCCTGAGTAGTTTTGGATTACAAGAGGGTGCAGGCCAAGTTAGGGACCCACTGGTGCACCATTGGTCCTGGGGAGGGATGCAGGAGGTTGGTCAGCTAGGGAGGGACCATAGGAGGGCTCCAGGGTGTGTCCAGCCCATCTCGCTCAGTCCTGATCAACCAGATCCCAGTAGCAAGCTAACCTACCAGTTACAGCATCTGCTACCTAGTGGTCAGTGTATGTCATAGCAAGCAGTTGAGCAGCCTTAGCATATCATTAGCATATCATGCTTTGATTGCTTGAATGGCCAACAGGTCTACCAGACACTTAGCATATTGGGCTTTTATTATATAGGATAATATAAGGATATTTTCTATAAGTGTTAGATATGTATCTGCATATATAAAGGGCTGACAGAGGTTCCTACACAATAAAATAAAGAATACTGCCTTGAATTTTCCACATTTTAAGGATAAAACTTCTAAAATCATTAGAAAGTAAAAAGGGCTCCATACAAAGGAAAATAAATCACATAAATTATTTTATAGCAGCAGCCAAGATACCATTGACTAATGCCATCACAATTCTCAAAGGACATAACTTTCCATTTAGAAGTCTTAATTCATTTTATTTATAAATTAATAGGGAGGGTACAATAAATTCATAAAAATGTTCAAGAAATATGTAGCCCATTTTTATTTTTTACAGAACTACCAGAAAATGTGTTCCAGGAAATAACTAAGGAAGAAAAAACAAGATTTAACATGAGAGAGGAAGAAAGTCTCCAAAGCACAGAAGTCCCCAGAGTCAGAGCTCCTTAGAAAGCAAGTGGCCCAGGCTGGCACAATAAGATGGAACAGTCTTTAGGAAAAAATATAAATGATACATTCTCTAGTGGAATAGATCTTTGGAAAATACTATTGTTTACAGTTTAATCATGCATGAAAATGCTTATATGAAAACTAAGTAAATGAAAACAAAGGAAAATATTGATTTTAGAGACAAAGATATACTTGATAAAACATACATTTTATACAACTTTGCTTATCACTGAATAATATTGATATTGTCATGTGATATGTTATAAAGAGTCACAGTGAATTTAACTAAAAAAATTTTATTGAAATCAATTTTTTAAAGGTTGAGAGGTTTGGAAAGAGAGGTATGGAAGAAAGTAAAACCCTGACTTTCCATAGAGGAAATCAATAAACAGACGCATCAAGAAATATCAATACATACATATATTCTGTACATTGGAGATAAATAACCAAAGACAAGGCTAACAAGAGTCAAAATTCCAAGAGAGCAACTTTAAAGGTGGGGCAAAAAGAGCAAAGGATTGCTATTTATCCTAATAAATATCCTAACTAATAAAAGAATAATAAGCAGATTGACCATCACTCCAACACACAAGATGGCTGCCTCCATGTAGACAGAAGATGGCCACCACAAGATGGCCAGCAGGGGAGGACAGTTGGCAAGGAACAAGCTTGCAAGGAAGGGTAGTTGTGGGTGATCAGGCCAACAGGGAAGGGCAGTTGAAGGGACCAGGCCTGCAAGGGAGGGTAGTTGGGGGCAATCAAGTCCACAAGGGAGGGCAGTTAGAGATGACCAGGCCAGCAGAGGAGGGAAGTTGGGGACAACTGGACCTGCAAGGAAGGGCAGTTGGGGAGGACCCAGGCCTCAAGGGGAGAGCAATTAAGGGCAATCAGGCTGGCAGGGGAGCAGTTAGGCATCAATCAGCCTGGCAGGGGAGTAGTTAGGGAGTGATCAGTCTAGCAGGCAGAAGTGGTTAGAGGCAATCAAGAAGGCAGGCAGGCAAGCAGTTGGGAGCCAGAAGTCTTGGACCATGAGAAAGATGTCTGACTGCCCGTTCAGACCCCATCCTACCTCAAAGGGTCCCAGATTGGAGAGAGTGCATGCTGGGTTGAGGGACACATACTCCCATGCATAAATTTTGTGCACTGGGCCTCTAGTTTTTATATAAACTTTTGGTACTCTTTGAATGTAGAGAGTGTTTGGGAAGGCACATGGTCATTTCTTTAAATTGTCAGCTGAATCCAGGGTGATAGGCAAAGCCACATGCTTTAAACCCATTCTTCCAAAAGGCCGAAGTGTTGTGAGCTTGACCTTCATTTCTGCCCAGGTGCCAGGGAGTGGGTTTTATTATGTAAATCTAGCCAAGGACCAGGAATGAATATGACTAGGGCCCACTCAGAAGTGACAATTTACAAAGAAGATATAAGAATGCATGTATTCCCCTTTCCTTTCCTTTAGTAAAACTTCCTAGTATTTGGAGTATAAAATAAAGACACTGTATGGGCTCTGGGTCACTGTCTCTCCATCAGAAAAGGGCAGGGGTCCCACCTGGTCCCAGCTTTTTTTTCCATCTCTGTGTCTGTCTCTTTCTTTTATTTTCTCAATCCCTAGCAGCCCCTACTCAAAGAATCAGACTATTCTCTAGCCGCACTGGACTTGGAAAAGAGAGAACCCTCCATATTTGACTTTTTTAAAGTAGAAATACTGGCAAATCGTTAATGTGACAAAATATATATATATATATACATCTTTAAAACTCAGAAATTTGTAGAGAAAAATAAAACAAGACACTCCAAATCCCACAATGTAGAGATAATTACTATCTCTTACCACAAAGTATTTTCGTATGTTTGAACATAATTAGTATCATATTTAATATGGAAAAAACACATTTATAGCAAATATCCTCTAACCAATTTACTGATTAGAGAGAATTACTGATTATAAATAGTGCAATGACATTTAATATAGCTAATATAATAAATTTACTCTAATTTTTATACTATGAACTCAAGCTACTTAAAAAATTTTGAGAATGTATATGTGTATATGCACATATATACAAAGTCGAGAACACTTTTCAAAATGAAAATAAAGATAAATGGTAAGTAAAGGAGAGAAGACCTTATTCTGAATTGAATAAGTGTCCATTCCAATGTGGGAATCTGAGAGAAAAGTATTCTTCGTAGAAGAACAAACAAGATGAGAAATCCCTGAGGTGGTATCAAGCTGAAATATTTGTGAAACAGGAAGCTGATGTTGCTGAAACAGAGATGAGGGGAAGAAGAGAAGATGGTGAAGTCATATAAGATAAAAAGTACTCTGGCATTTCAGTTTTATGGAGGGGAATGAATGATAAAGTCTGATTTACACTTCACCAGGATTGATCTGGTAGCTTTATTGGGTTAATTATTAGAGGTAATAGGAGCTTCACACAGGTAGAAAGGTAAGAAGTGGTCACATTTTAATTATATAAGTGAAAGGGAGATTTATCAGAGTTTTATATATGGAAGGTTGGTCCCTTTTGTCTTCCTCTTACCTTCAGTTTATAGACGAAATCATCAGAGGTTTTCTGTTTGGGTATTTTGTTGTTTGTTTGTTTTTTTAAAGTGATCAAAAGTGATCAAGTTGTATTCAAAGACAATTCAAAGCCAAAATTCAGGGTTCCAGATATTTTCACACTTTCCGCAGTAGTTATTAATGTTTTATGTGATGAGTCTTATTTGTTGGTTCCACCAAAACACACACACACACACACACACACACACACACACACAGCACAGCACAACCAATGAAAAAAGAACTATTTGACAGCATAAAACTATGATGGCTTTAACTCACATCTAATAGCCATGAAAGCTTAATGACACAGAAAAGATCTGGCAGTGATCTTTAGAGGATTGCAAATTGATATGAACACAAGTTTCTCATTAGGAGAATTTTGTTATCTAGTTTTATACACAATTATCTGCATTTCCCAGGGTTAAAGACTTTAAAAATATAAATTATGGATAAAACTTACAGGCCTGTTTGAGTCTCCAAGAATATAAAACTTCTAGTTTTAAAATGGGTCCCCATATTTCTGCCTGCCTTCCCCTCTGAATTGCAGTAATAAAAGCATCTGTGCTTGAAGGGTGCTGGGAAGATTGTGTTGAGCCACCTGAGATAACACATAAGCAGTCATTTCAGTTATACTTTTCTGAGGCTTCCCCTGCCAATCAATGGGACAATCAACTAACATGGGTAACAGTGTTGTGGAAATGGATTACCTTAGACTAAACATAAAGCTCTTATAATTGTCAAAAATTATACATGCATGTTCTATGCATCCAATTTTAGGTGGGAGAGGTAGAGGCTAAATAATCTACCTAGGATCAACCTTTCACATTGAAAGAGTGCCCAGCCTTACCCAGAGCAGTCTATTTCAATAATATGTATGCTCAAGTATTTAATGGAGAGTGTTCTGCTCTTTCTGAAGTGTCACTGCTCCATTGTCTCCCTAGGAAATTGCAGTTATTTAATATTTCACATTAAATACTGGTGAGCTAAAGAGGCAGTATAGCAGTGGTATCTACATTTAAACCCCCAATGCATAATTACTACATGGATGATATTGGTCTAATAATTTCAATTTTGTACATTTTAAGATTTTTTTCTACTATAACATATAAAAATTAATATTGTGAGGATGAAATTAGTAAAAACATGTAAATCACTGAAAATATTCCTTGTGCATATGTAGAAGTCACTGAGTAAATGTTAATACTCCTATTAAGAAGTTCAGTATATTAAACTGAAAATAAGTAAACCTCTATGCTATATTCATTTTAGTTTGACTGTACAGAGTTTCCTTCTGTTGAAGAAAACAACGTTTTAAAGTCAGAAAATCAGGCAATGCATGGCAAAGTGCTTGGTGGCCGATGTGTGCCCTGGAGGTGCTGAGGTTTGTTGTATTATAAATAATACTGCTCATGTTATCCCTCCCGAGTTTCTGCAGCATGGTAAAGGTAATAATGTGTAACTGATGGAATTTCAAATAAAGCATTATTAAAATATTTGTTCAGTGACCTTTTTGCTCTTTACCTTTTATCTTTTGTGTCCATTAAAATCTGTGCAATCTCCATCCATCTTAAACATTTCTTGCAGTTTTACCCATGATATTCCTTTAATTAGTTCAAGATACCAATTTTCTTTTATTTTTTGGAATTGAGGAAATATATGTGATGGTACTTGTTAAGAATTTTATATCTTAAGTTAGGAGGTCCAGGCCTAGGGAAAAATAAAGAAATGAGTAGATCTCTTATTAAAAAGGGAATAAAACATCAGTCAGCTTCTCATAGCAAATGAATTAGAATAAGTACTTTGGCAGACCTTTTGTGATCCACAACCTAGCAGGCTGCCATATGGTAAAATCCTTCCTTCGTCCTAAAGATGCTTTTGCTTGTGTGCAGTGATAAATCTGTGAGTGGTATTTTATTCCTGACAACTAAGAATGCTGAGATAATCTATAAACCTATTTACATATTTATGATAATTCTTAGGACATAATTTACAGATTAGAAAATTTAGATGAAAACAGCAGAAAAGAGCAGAAACAAGAAAGTATAATATTTCAGGGGAAAATGCTTTTAAAAAACCCACAACAAAAAGTATCATCTCATCATCCATACGTTAGGGATGATTCAGAACATTCTCACAATAACCATCTGAATTACAAAGCATAAAATTCAAGGCAGCTCAGAGAACTGAAATCTTGCTTTGTCAGGAACTGTGAGGAAACATTGGTAGCAATGAGTGGGTACCTAGTTGGTTCCCCAAGCACATGAATATTCTGGAGTGTAGGTTCATGATGTAGGGAATCTAATTCATTAATAGCCTTCTAGGCAAAGAATATTTTCTTTAAAATACCATTAAATTTATAAATTTAAGAATAACAGTTCTATTAGGTTCAGTTTCCAAAGGGGAAGATTTACAGAAATAACACAATACATCTTAATTCCAAGATGATATCATCTGTGAATTTAGCTTTTCCTGAGCACTGGGGGTAAACAGCATACAACTTCATGACCATAAGAGGACA
Organism: Lasiurus cinereus; assembly: GCA_011751065.1. NCBI lineage: Eukaryota > Metazoa > Chordata > Mammalia > Chiroptera > Vespertilionidae > Lasiurus > Lasiurus cinereus. The sequence goes on along the minus strand of JAAGEH010000208.1, from coordinate 6,051,730 downwards.
ATTGGAAGGAAAACACACTTCAAAAGAAACTAAGCTAAAATAAGGCAGGGGACTCAGAAACCTGTATGTTTAAAAAATGTCTAGGATAAAAGTCCATAAAACACCAAATTCAGTAAAGAATCTGTTATGTCCTATGAAAGAAGGAAAGCTCTTCTGAATATAACAATCTGGTAGACTAAGCTAATATTCCCCTACAGACAATACTAAGGAAAGTAAATACTAAGGAAAGTAAAATGACAACAAAGCAGTGGTACCTCGAGATACGAGTTTAATTCATTCTGTAACCTTGAGGCATGGGAAACTATGAGACACTCTAGTCTCGGTAAACTGGTGGGTCATTTGCAGCCGGCCAAACTGCACACTCCTATCTCAAATGTTGCTCGTATTTCAAAGCAAAATGCGCTCCCTCGACGGCTCATATCTCAAAAATCTCGTATTTTAGGGCACTCGTATCTCGAGGTACCACTGTAAATGGATGATAATCAAGTTGAGAAAAAAACAAGAGGAATCGCAAATCAGAGTAGTCAGGGCACAAGTTAATATCGTGGCTTATATGAATGCTGTTGGCACAAGAAGGAACATATCTGCAAAGAACTCCTTGTGGTTAACTGAGCAGAATTCATAATCACATCCAATGTGTAGCCAGGAAAAGCCACAGGATGAGCTATGAGCTTTCTGCATTATTTTCCTGCCCTCATAGCCCACTCTTATGAAGGAGTGCCTGGAACTCCAACCAATGGGTTGAGACACGGCATATCTAATCAGAACTCCTCAGCTATATATCCTTATTTGCATTTTTACCAACCAGTCAGAGTGGCTCCATAACATTCAATCAGAACTGCCAATTCCAACTAATTAGGACAGCGTAATTTGGACCAATCAGACTAGAAATTTGGATCCCTCATTTTCATAAAAATGAATCAATCAGGAACCAGGCTAGGAACTTTCTCTAAATGAGTGGCTTGCTTCCCCTTTGACTCAGAGAAGCATACTTTCGGTTACCACCTGAGACTGCATTTCCCTAGTTTGCAAACCGTTTACCTAAATAATGCTTCTCCTATTTACCACATCCCAGATTGGGAGCTCCTGTTGGAAGTAGCTTGGTAGCAGCACCAATCTAAAAGTAAACATCACTTTGCAAAAGTTAAACATTCTGGTTTGAATTGCTCATTTTTGAAAACATGGACAAACAATAGATGACTGAGTCACTGATATAAAACCATCTGACTTCATTACTTGGGGGATGAATTACAACTAGATACACAGTTGCCTAATACTTGACCCATGCATTCAATAACATGTGACCTGATAGTGGTTCTAAGTAAAAAACACACACACACACACACACACACACACACACACACACACACACACACACGGAGAGAATCCAAGATGGAGGCATAGGTAAACACCTACACTGCTGCCTTGCATAACAATTTCAAAACTACAACTAAAAGACAGAACGGACATCATCCAGAACCACAGGAAAGCTGGCTGAGTGTAAGTTCTACAGCTAGAGGGAAGGAGAGGGGCTCACGGAGACCCAGAGGAGTTGCAAAAAGCTGAGGTATGGAGATACGTGCATGGAGAGAGCGGGTGACGGAACACCTGGCTGGTTTTCTCTGGCGGGAGGGAAACGGAGACTCTCAAAGGCATTGAACCCCTGTTTTACGAAACTAAACCCCAGATCAAACCAAAACTCATACGGGGGGAGTTTAGACTGTGAAAAGGGAGAGGTGCATGAAAATTTAGGGGAGTCGCAAAAGATCAGAGGTTTGGTGGCGCGCACGGCACTGCACAGAGGAAAGACTGCTGATTGTGCCGCTGGCTTTCGCAAGTGGGCGGGAGACAGACCCTTCGACTGTGCCACTTCTGACTCCATTAAGCCCCTGTTTCGGGTGAAACCCTGGGGACCTACACTCGTGTGGTCCTGGAGCGCAGGGTAGCCGGATAGGCAGGAGTCTAGTGGCACTGCGGGCATGCACACACAAGGACCGCTCCAGCAATTACCCAGTCACATGAGACTCAGGGGCCGTGGAGGGCAGGGCCAACTGGAAGGCAAGGTGGTCCCTTAAGCCCTGAGACTCCACCCATCCCAAGCTCAACAGAGGCTTCTTTGGTTTTGCAAGTCTGGTATCATAAGGCTGAATCCAACAAAGTTCTCCTGGCATAGTGAAAATGCCGAGACAAGGGAAGGGATCACAAACAAAAGAAATGGAGGAAAAGAAATGACTGGATATAGAGTTCAAAACCACGCTTATAAGGTTTTTGAAGAATATGCTAGAAAAGTTGGATAAAGTTAGCGAGAGCCAAGAAGAGATGAAAAAGGACCAACTAGAAATTAAACATACACTGACTGAAATAAAAAATATTATACAGAGTCCTAACAGCAGACTAGAGAAAGGCAAGAATCAAGTCAAAAATATGAAATATAAAGAAGCAGAAAACATTCAACTGGAAAAGCAAGAAGAGAAAAGAATCCAAAATGTGAACATAATGTAAGGAGACTCTGGGACAGTTTCAAGCATACCAACATCAGAATTGTGGGGGTGCGAGAAGAGAGAGAGCAAGACACTGAAAACCTATTAAAGAAAAAATGACTGAAAACTTCCCACATCTGGTAAAAGAAATCGACTTACAAGTCCAGGAAGCACACAGAAGCCCATATAAAAGGAATCCAAAGAGGACCACACCAAGACACATCATAATTAAAATACCAAGAGCAAAAGACAAAGAGAGAATATCAAAAGCAGCAAGAGAAAAACAGTTCATTACCTACAAGGGAGCACCCATACGACTGTCAGCTGATTTCTCAACAGAAACAATGCAGGCCAGATGGGAGTGACAAGAAATATTCAACGTGATGAATAGCAAGAACCTACAACCAAGAATACTCTATCCAGCAAAGCTATCATTCAGAATTGAAGGGCAGATAAAGAGCTTCACAGATAAGAAAAAGGTAAAGGAGTTCATCAGCACCAAAACAGTATTATATGAAATGCTGAAAGGTACTCTTTTAGAAGAGGAAGAAGAAAAAGGTAAAAGCCAAAAAATTATGAACAACAAATACATATCTATCAACAAGTTTATCTAAAAATTAAGTGAATTAAAAATTTGATGAATGGAATAAACTGGTGAATATAATAGAATCAGGAGCACAGAAAGGGTGTGGACTGATAATTCTCAGGGGGAAAGGGGTGAGGGGTGTACAGGGAGAGACTGGACAAATATCATACACCTATGGATGGGGTCAATGGGAGGGAGGTAAGGGCAGAGGGAAGGGTGGGAGCTGGGTGGAGGGGTGCTATGGAGGGGAAAAAAGAGAAAAAAATGTAATAATCTGAATAATAATGATTTAATTAAAACACACACACACAACAACAACAACAACAACAACACAACAACATGCTTTTGGCTAATGATGAATAAAATCAGATTTTTATATATTTGCAAAAAATGTAATATGGTACAAAAATACCTAGCATTTTTAATGGTAATGCCACAGCTCCTGCTTAAACTAATGTGGTTTACTATCTACATTCATGATCTGTGGGAATAGTGTATTTTATTTATAAGTTGATCAAAAAGAACCTATATTTTTCATCAAATATCAGGCCCTTAAAAAAATCGATCCATAGATCTCTGTTTTATGTGTATTACTTTTTTAAAAATATTTTTATTGATTTCAGAGAGTAATGGAGAGAGAGAGAGAGAGAGAGAGAGAGAGAGAGAGAGATCAATGATCAGAGAGAATCATTGATCGGCTGCCTCCTGCACACCCCTCCACCCCCCACTGGGGACTGAGTCTGAAACCCAGGCATCTGCCCTTGAAGGGATCAAACCTGGATCCCTTCAGTCCACAGGCCAATGCTCTATCACTGAGCCAAACCCGCTATTGCTCTGTTACCTTTTTTAATCTTTACATGGTTCCTGTGAAGAATTATTATTATTAAACTGATGATAAAAACTAAGGGACAATTTGAATCTTACTATCAATTCACATCATACAGCAGGTTAATAGTGGACCTGTAATTCTAACCAGTGGAAAATTGACTCTGGCATATTTTATTTTTATATTTTGAACTAAATTCTTATTCATTGATATATTCATGCATTGGGTAGTTCTTTATCTTTCAAGCCAATTTTTCTTTCTGTCAATTCATGGACCATATCCATAGTGTTTCAATTGCAGTTTTATCATATATTTAATATTTTGTAGGTAATTTCTAACTCAATATCCTACATATATTTTTCAGATTTTGGAGGCATTTTTTAGAATTCAGGTTTATTGCAGTATAATCTTGCATATACTAAAACATATCCCTTTTTTGAAATAGAGTTGATGAGTTTCACAAATGCATAATGCCACCAAAGAAAAGTTGCCTCACTCTCTTTTGTAGTCAATTACATCTCCTCTAAACTTTTAAAAAAATAGTAGTAAACATTCTCTGGCTTGAGAAAAATTACATTTTTAGTTTAAATATTTAAAGGCCTCATTTAATCAATTTTTATAAATAGGGTTTAAGTGAACAGAGGCAATATTATATAACAAGAATAACAGATCAACTAAAGCAGATTTGATAATGTGCAGAGTAAATTTAGGGTTTGGAAAGAATCATGTTGGATAAGGTTAAGAAATAAAATTTTGCATAAAAAAAGTAGAGATAATGGCACCCACTCTGGGTAATGGAATCATACATGATAAACTGTAGACATGGTGAGCTGAAATTTTCATCTTTAAAAGCCTGAGGAGCTACATGAAAAAGGTGAGGGGATGAAGCAGTACTAATATGTAGTTACAAAATAGTCACAGGTATGTGAAGTAAAGCATAGGAAATGTCATCAATAATATTGTAATAACTACATACGGTGCCAGGTGGTTATACGAAATGTCAGGGTGATCAATTTGTAAAGCATATGGTTGTCTAACCACTATGTTGTATACCCCAAATGAAGACAAAACAATGTTGAAAGCAAATAGTACTTAGGAAAAAAAAGCCAGAAGGAGTAACAAGGAAACTTGTTATTCTGAACTTAATTTGGGCTACCTAGAATATACTTGTTGAAGTGTAAGTAAGAAATTTGTAAAATATCAAACACATTGAATTTGTCTTAATGAACAGAGATACCTTATATAATCAGGAACAGTGCTTGGATTTTAAATATATAATTTGTAAAAATCCAGTAAATGCAGGTTTAATCTCATAGCCTGAGACTTTAAGAAAACCACTGGGTTCACTTTTCATTGTGATGCTGATTTCCTTTTCTGTGCAGAAGCTTTTTCGTTTGATGTAGTACCATTTATTTTTTCCCCTGTTTCTCTTTCCTTTGGTGATGTATCTGTGAAAATTCTGCTACATAAAATATCTGATATGTTGCTTCCTAGGTTTTCTTCTAGAAATTTTATGGTTTTATGACTTACATTTAAGTATTGTATCCATTTTGAGTTTATTCTTTTCTATGGTGTGAGTTGGTGGTCTAGTTTCATTTTTTACATGTCCAATTATCCCAACACCATTTATTGAAGAGACCATTTTTACTCTTTCTATGCTCTTGCCTCTTTTATCAAAGATCAATTGAGCATATTGGCTTGGATCAATTTTTGGGTTCTCTGTTTTATTCCATTGATGTATATGCCTGTTCTTATGCCAGAACCAGGCTGTTTTGATTACAGTTGTTTTACAGTATAATTTTATATCTGACATTGTGATCCCACAAACTTTGTTCTTCTTAATCAAGATGTCTGTGGCTATTCATGGTCTTTCTTTGGTTCCATATAAATTTTTGAAGTGTTTGTTCTAGATCTGTAAAATATGCCATTGGTACTTTAATAAGAATTTCATTGAATCTATAGTTGCTTTGGATAGTATGGACATTTTAATGATGTTAATTCTCTCAATCCATGAACAAGTTATATCATTCTACTTGTTTATATCTTTTTCTATCTTTTTCCATGTCCTCTAGTTTTATGAGTATAGATATTTTACCTAGGTTAAGATTATTCCTAAGTATCTTAATTTGTTTCTTTTTTTTGCAATGGTAAATGGTAATTTTTTTTAGTTTGTCTTTCAGAAAGTACATTATTGTTGTATAAAAATGTTATTAATTTCTGCATGTTAATTTTGCATCCTACTATATTACCAAATTCATTTATTAAATGTAATAGTTTCTTAGTGGAGTTCTTATGGTTTTCTATGTACATTATCATGTCATCTGCAAATAATGAGTTTTACTTCCTCCTTTTCAATTTGAATGCCTTTCATTTTATCTTCTTGTCTGATATGTGAGAATGTATTTGCCAATAATACATTTGATAAGGAATTAATCTCCAAATATATAAAGTACTCATACAATTCAACAAAAGGAATACAAAACAACCCAATTAAAAAATGGGCAGAAGACCTGAATAGATACTTCTCTAAAAAAAACATATAAGTGGCCAAGAGGTATTTGAAAAATGCTCAATATCACTAATCACCATCAAAAAGATGCAAATTAAAAGAACAATGAGGCACCACCTCAAACATACAAGAATGACTACTATCAATAAATCAACAAATAATAAGTGATGGCCAGGAAGTGTAGAAAAAAGAACCCTAGTACACTTTGGTGGGGATGTACACTGGTACAACCATTATGGAAAACAGTGAGAAGTTTTTCAGAAATTAAAAATGGAACTGCCATTTGTTCCAGTGATTACACTTCTAGGAATATATCCTAAGAAACACCAATCAGAAAGGATATATGCACCTCTATGTTCATAGAAGTGCAATTTACAATAGCTAAGATTTGTAGACAGTCCAAATACCCATCAGAAGAAGAATGGGTATAAAACTGTGGTACATTTACACAATAGAATACTATGCAGCTATAAAAGAGAGAGAACTCTTACCCTTTGAGGGAGCATGAAGGGACTTAGAGAGTATTATGCAAAAAATAAGCCAGTCAAAGAAAGACAAGTATCACATGATTTACTCATGTGGGAGCTAATGAACAAAATAAACTGATGAACAAAGTAGACCCAGAGACACTGAAGCATGCAACAGTCTGACTTATTTTAGAGTGAAGGAGTGAAGGGGTAAAGGGGATGGGAAGAGATTAACCAAAGAATTAATATGAATATATGCATAACCTATTGACAGACAATAATGTGGTGAAGGCCTAGAGAAGGGTTGGGAGCAGGTTAAAAGGGGTTGATGGGGGAAAAAAGGGAGACATCTGTAATACTTTCAACAATAAAGATAATTTTTTAAAAAAAGTGATCAAAATCATAAAGTCAAGATTCATGAAATCCTTTTCTGTCCTTTCTATTATAAATATCAAAATTAACTTTTACAGAGAGGTAAAATAACATACATATTATGAAATTTATAACTTATACAATTCATTGAATTTCCCACTCATTGAAAGATGGTTTAATTTTATGAAAAAATTAGAGGTCTGATCTATGAAGACTCATGCAATAGTGGCCTTCCTTCCCCTGGCTGCACGCACCACCTTTGCTCTGGCTGGAGCTGCCTTTCCACCTTCTCACACTGTCAGAGGCTCACAGTGGCTGGAGTGGTGCTGAATGCCTGCATTGTTGCCATGGCAATGACACAAGTGTCCTGCCCCACCCCCAGCCACTCGGGGCACCTGAGAATGCAAATTAACCTGCCATCTTTGTTGGATTCTTTTGCCTACTCACTCCTGATTGGCTTGTGGTTGCTGTGAAGGTACGATCAATTAGCATGTTTCTATTTTATTAGTGTAGATACTTGCAGCAAATAACAGAACTCTAATTATAAAAATTTGAATAATATGTACCTGGAAAATAAGGCAATTTATAAATGGAGTACATGTCCCTTGCATCAGTAATAACACAGCATATATATTTTCTATTCTAAATATCTGACAATATATTGTGTCTTTACAATCCTCTTCCTCATACCTTGCCTTCCTCAGTCCACTGTAATCTCACCTGTGCCTCCACTAAAACTACTCCTAATCCAGACATTATTAACTCCTTAATGCAGCATTTTCAGTTTTAGTTTTTCTTAATTGATTCCTCTGCTGTTTTTATTATTATAGATCACTTCTTATTTGTTTAAAACTTTTTGTTCCCCTTATTTCTAGAATATCAAACTCCATTAATTCTCTCCTAAATAATATTAGTCTTCTCTGTCTCTTTTATCTTGTAAACTAGAGGCCCAGTGCACAAAATTCATGCACGGGGAAGGGGGGGTGTCCTTTAGCCCAGCTTGCTCCCTCTCAAATCTGGAACAGTTTGAGGGATGTCCAACTGCCCGATCTACCTGGATCAGGCTTAAACAGGTAGTCAGACATCTTTCTCACAATTCAGAACCACTGGCCCTCAATTGCTAATCTGCCTGCCTTCCTGATTGCCCCTAACCACTTCTGCCTGCCAGCCTGATCACCCCCTAACCACTCCCCTGCCAGGCAGATTGATGCATAACTGCTCCCCTGCCACCCTGTTTGCCCCTAACTGCCCTTCCCTGTGGGCCTGGTCACCCTTAACTGCCCTCCCCTGCAGGCCCAGTCACCGCCAACTTTCTTCCTCTGCCAGCTTGGTCACCCCTAACTGCTCTCCCCTGAAGGCTTGATCACCCCAAACTGCCCACCCTTGCAGGCCTGGTCCCATCCAACTGCCCTCCCCTGCTGGTCATCTTGTGATGGTCATTTTGTGTCCATATGGGGGCAGAATCTTTTGACCACATTCATGTATATTAGAATGATGGTCAATCTGCCTATTACTCTTTTATTAGATAGGATAGGGGCCTGCTGCATGGATGGGGGTCAGCTGGTTTGCCCTGAAGGGTGTCCCAAATCAGGGTAGGTATTTCCTTGGGATGTGGGTTGGCCTGGGCAAGAGGCCTGTCATGGTTTGAAGCCAGCCATGCCCCTCAGTGGCCCAAGCGGAGGCCCTTGTATCTGGGATATATTTATCTTCTACAATTGAAACTTTGTAGCCTGGAGTAGAGTCAAGCCTTGTGCTCGCACAGCCATTGAAACTTTGTTGCCTCAAGTGGAGGCCTGCCCGCCAGGGTGTGTGAAAAGCTTGGCTTCCTTCATCGCCGGGGGCAACCCAAGCCTCCCTCCTGCTCTCTCTCTGCAACCTTAGCCATCTTGATTGGGTTAATCTGCATACTCACTCTGATTGGCTGGTGGACGTGGCTGGTGGGCATGGCTGGTGGGCGTGGCTTATTGATGTAGTAGAGGTACAATCAATTTCCATATAACTTTTGTATTAGATAGGATGCTGGTGCATTCAACTCTTTTCTCCCCAATAAATGAATTTTCTTATTCTAAATTTCTCCTTGTCTATCTTTATCTCTTTAGTAACTTTAACTCTTAACTATTTACTCTTACAATGATAGAAATTACAGCATTAAGTGTAATCTTTCCTAAGAATATTAAATGTAAAAATACCTAATTTCTCCACTTCAGTATCTCACGGTTTGTTTGTTTTTTAAATTTCAGATGTCTAAAATGAAACTCATATTCCTTCCAAAACAATTTCCCTCCTAAAACACATACATTAATTTATAGTTCAACCAATAATCTAGACACTTAGCCAAAAATCTTGGATCTTTTTTCTTTTTCCAATAGCCCTCAGCTTTATCACCATACCAACATTACAAGTTCTATTGGACAATTTTATCTAGTAGTTATGTACTAAAGCTGGACAACCATTTTTACTTCTGGGTCCACACTTCACCTTATTTGACCTAGAATGTTCAAATATACTATTGATTTTATATCCCAGGCCCCTCAAATCCATCCTTCACAGAGTATTAACAGACTGACTAATTAACTGAAAGCATAGAGCTGATGCATTCATCTGTCAAAAATTCTTACAAGTTTCCTATTTAACTAGAACTCTAATTTTTAAAAACATGTATATGATGATCTATATGACCTTAACTCCACCTGCTTCTCCAGCTTCATGTTGTCCCGTGTGACTTACACTTTAGCAACAATTTCTTAAAATTTTCTGAACACATCCTTCTAAGCTATGATTATATCCTTTGCTCAAACAACTCTCTCTGCCTAAAATAAATATACTCATGCCATTCTTTCTTCCTCTGGTAACCAACTGTTGTCTTTAAAGACGTAAATCAAATACCATGTCATCCAGAGATTTTTCTAACACTTTTCCCTTACGAGCTTAACTACAACTCATCTATTTTCCACAATATCTCACACAACACATTAATGACATTTTGACTCTTGCAATAAAACATTGCTTTATGTTCTCCCTTTTTTACTTTTTTGTCCCTATAACCAACATCCTACAAAAAAATAGTTTTATTTTCTTTTTGTATCAATATAACTTTAAAATACCTGATATGTAATAGAGTTCAATAAATGATGTTTGAAATTATGTTGAAAAAGAAAAAAGCAGCTGACATGGGTTGTCTTGTTATATGGTAGAAATATGCCTTCACTGGAAATATTAAGAGATATTTAAATATCCCAATGCTTTTTATATCTCTTCAATTATTTATCATGGATGTTGTAGAGGGGATTCATAAATCAGACAGAGGTTCCAGATAAAGTAGAAGTTCTCCTAAATCCAACAGTCTTGGATTCCATTAACACTCTGCCAGCCACAAAGATTTAGGCACTAACAGAATTTCAATTATCCTATCTAATAAAAGAGTAATATGCAAATTGACCAAACCTCAGCTAAACCCACCAGCCAATCATGAGCAAGTATGCAAATTAACCCAACTAACGTGGCTCCAGCCACGGAGCAAGGAGGAGGCTTGGGTTTCCCCGGAAATGGAGGAAGTTCAGCTTTTCCCACACCCTGGCAGGCCCTGGACTCTACTCAAGGCTACAAAGTTTCAATTATAGAAGATAAATAAATCCCAACAAACATGGTTGTGACCATGGAGTGAGCAGGAAGCTGGACTCTACTCAAGGCTACAAATTTTCAATTATAGAAGATAAATGAATCCCAGATACCAGGGCCTCTGCTTGGGTTACTGGGGGCATGGCTGGCCTGCAAACCACCACAGGCCCCTTGCCCAGGCCACGCCATGCCCCAAGGGAACCCCCACCCTGATCTGGGACACCTTTCATGGCAATCCGGCTGCCCCCCCACGTGTGCACCAAGCCTCCTACCTAATAAGAGAGTAATATGCAAATTTACCATTTTTCCAACACACCAAGAAGGCTGCCCCCATGTAGTCAAAGATAGCTATCCCCATGTGGATACAAGATGGCTGCTACAAGATGACCAGCAGGGAAAAGCAGTTGTGGGCAATCAAGCCTGCAGGAGAGAACAGTTAGGGGTAACCAGGCCAGCAGAGGAGGCAAGTTGGGGGCAACCAGGCCTGCAGAGAAGGAGAGTTGGGAGGGACCCAGGCCTGCAGGGGAGAGCAGTTGGGGGTGACCAGAACTGCATGGGAGGTTAGTTAGGGGTGACCAGACCTGCAGGGGAAGGCAGTTAGGGGCAAATAGGCTGGCAGGGAAGCAGTTAGGCATCAATCAGGGTGGCAGGGGAGTGGTTAGGGAGTGGTTAGGATGGCAGGCAGAAGTGGTTAGGGGGTGATCAGGCTGGCAGTCCTGGATTGTGAGAAGGATGTCTGACTGCCCATTTGAACAGGCAGTCGGACATCCCTTAAGGGGTCCCAGATTGGAGAGGATTCAGGCTGGGCTGAGGACATACACCCCTGTACATGAATTTCGTGCACCGGGTCTCTAGTTTAATAATAATCTGTGTGTGAAAATACAGAAAACATAGTATATATTAATTTGTGTTTTGCATTTTCGTTTTTGGAATTTCCGATATTTTATTTCTTTCCAAAACTAATATATCTTTTACTGTCATTAAAGGTGTTATGCAGTTTACACAAAAGGGAACAGATTCAATTTATACAATTATTCCATTTACACTATTCAATAAACACAATAAGAGATATCACTGACTTTACAAATGTAAAAAAATATTTTAAAACTAAATTATGAGGCATACAGTTTGTTGTTTTTATATTATTAAAGACATCAAAACTTAGCAATCCAAGTTCTTGACCTTTACTTAATTCTTTATTGGAAAGTCCCCTGTATTTTCTCATTAAGTGTCTTCTTCTCTCATTAGACTTTTTAAACACTTTCAAAGGAAACTTGTGGTTAATGACAGTTAGAACTTATTGGTCTTGAAGGACAAATACTTGCTTCACCAGTTAAGGGAAAGAGCTAATCAAAATGAGGAAGTTCAGGGCAAAGGGAGAATAGGGAGAGAAACGAAGGCAGTGTGAATCTATATAGATCCACTTGAAGTGACCAAGCTGAACTGTTAACTTTTAATTTACTGCATCACAAACTTGACTCAACCTTTGTAATAAGAATAATGGAGCAATTTTTATATAAAAAAAGTATAAAACCTCAAATTAAGCCTCCCCCTCTTATTTTTATAGCTCCTTCACAGTAAGTGTTTCACACTATCTTTCACAGATTGGAAAAACTTTTCCACCTCCCCAGTTACAAATTCTACTATAAAAAACCAAACTGGCTGTCTGTTCAGAGACTATATTTCATACTTCAGCATGAAATTGAGACTGAACTTTTATTTGCTGAGAAGGTGACACAATTTTCTTTTGTATGGCGTGATCTCATTCTTTAGCTTTCCAGTGGCCTCACAGGAGTGAGTGCCTCAAATATTTCAATGTTAGATTGTTTGTGAAACAGGGATGAATCAGTCTTGAAAAGGAGGCAGAAATCCTTTTTGGTGGAAGTGTGCCAGGTAACAATTCAGAGTTTGCCTTGTTGATATTTACTATGTGTTTCATCAAAAAATTGCACTGTTGATAGAAACTCAGACACCTAAAAATGTAACCTAGTTGGCTATATGTTCTCCCTTCTCAATGAATCACTGAAAAATAAGAAGAAAGAGTTAGAAAAACAATGATGAAGTTACTGTTACCTGAATATTTTTATCATGTACAGTGGTACTATTTGGAGGGGAAAATACTGTGTGCTTCCTACATTATATATATATATATATATATATATATATATATATCTTTATTGATATTGATTTCAGAGAGGAAGAGAGGAAGGAAGAGGGAAAGAGAGATAGAAACATCAATAATGAGAGAGAATCATCGATTGGCTGCCTCTTGCATGTCCCCCACTGGGGATCAAACCCACGACCTAGGTATGTGCCCTTGATCAGAATCAAACCTGGGACCCTTCAGTCTGCAGGCTGACACTCTATCCACTGAGCCAAACCAGGTAGGGCTGGAAAATATTCTTAATTAAAATATTATATCTATACTGACTTTCAGAAAATTTATGTGAGGATGTGATATATTAGAACAGAGTGTGAAATGGGCTTTACTATACTTGAAAATTTAAGTATCTAAGAGCTTACTTTTCTTTTGTTACTTTAGGTTCTCCAGAGAAGAATCATTTGTTATTTCTTTAACATATTTCTGCTCTATCTGTGCTAGTCTATCTAGTAAACCATTATATGGAACAAGAAGAATCATATCAAGAAGGTGAAACAATCCAGAAGATACAAATTTGGCCATTTTTATTTTTGTTTTTGTTGTTGTTGTTGTTGTTGTTGTTGTTATTGTTGTTGTTTTTTATTGTCTTAAATACCCTTTTCCCCTCCCTTAATATCTTCCAGAAAGAAGGCACTTGTTTTTTCCTTTGAGGTCTCCAGGGGGCGATGAAGAGAGACATCATAAGACCTCTGCAAGTTTCTTAAGGACTCCAAAGTAGTAATGGGAACAATGTTCCCAAACCTGTTCTAGGACATCAGATCCTGCTTGATTTGGCAGATTCAATGACTAGTACTTTTCCTTCAGCCAGTTTACTGGAAGATCTTCCTTTTTTATTCCTTCTCTTCTTGTCATCCTATGAGATGACAGTACTTTTAAACATTTTTATAATACTCATGTTTTTTCTGTTTTTTCTAATGTATATGTTTCATATTTCCCCTTGTTTAAACAACTCTTTCATATTTCATAAAACAACTCTGAAGTATAGTATCAGGGAATAAATCCTAATACTTAAGTGCAGTCTTTAAAAACCACTTTAAGCCCTAACTGGTTTGGCTCAGTGGACAGCGTTTAGGCCTTTGGATGGAAAGGTCTTGGATTCGATTCCCATCAGGGGCATGTACCCTGGTTGCAGGCTTGACTCCCAGTAGAGGTTGGGTAGGAAGCAGCTGAATGGATCTCATCAACGTTTCTATGTCTCTCTCTCCCTCTCCTTTCCTCTCTCTCTAAAAATCAATAAAAACATTAAAAAATAAAATAAATAAAAATCACTTTAATATATTATTAGGTTTATTACTATGATTTAATATTCACCTAATTGGTAAGAATTCAATTTTTCTTAAATTGAATGATTTATTTTTTGCCCATTTGTTTCTGTAGTCAATTTACTTAATGTGGAACCTAGAAATTTTGATGGGTAAAAAAGAGATTAGAAGTTCAAAGAAAATTCAATTATAACGCAGATTCTAAAATTTCATTTGAAAAGGCACAAGAAACAAAATAGCAAAAACATCGTTGGAAAAGGAGAATGAAGTGAGAGGAATGACACTATCTAATTTTAGGATGTAACATAATAGTATAGTAGTCAAGATATTGTGGTATTGGAAAAAGTGGTAGATACATAGATCAATGGAAAAATAAAAAAAGAGTCAAGAAAAAGTCCTATATAAATATGGTCAAATAATTTCTGACAACAGTGCAAAGGCAATTTAATGATGAATGGAGAGTTTTGCCAACAAATGGTGTTGGAACAATTGGACAAACATATGCAAAAATATGAACCTCAACCTAAAGTTCTCTCTATATACAAAAAATAACTAAAATTGAATTATATATAAATATGAAATGTAATACTATAAAACTTTTAGAAGAAAACATAGGAGAAAGTCATCATGGTTTATGGTTAGGCAAAGATCTCTTAGACATGACATAGAAACACATCCCATAAAAGAAAAACTCCATAAATTTGAATTCATTAAAATTTAAAACTTTTGTTTAATGCAAGACACTATCAAGAGAATTTAAAGACAAGCTAGAGACTAGGGGAATATATTTGCAAAGCATATATCTGACCAAGAACTTGTAACCAGAATTCTCTATACTCAAAGTAATAAAACAATGCAATTTTAAAATGTATAAAGACTTGACCAGACATATCACTAAAGATGATGTGTTGATGACTGAAATAAAATACATCAATGATATCAAATGTTGATGAGAATGAGGAGGATTAGAATGCTCATAAATTGCCATGGAGAATGTAAAATGGTGTGGGTACTAGGGAAAATAATTCACTAGGTTCTCATTAAGTTCAACACATACCATATTTGTCAATAATCCTACAGTTATGTATTTACCTAGACATATGAAAATTATGTTCACACACAAATCTGTATGCAAATGTTTTTAGCAACTCCATTCATAATTATCAAACCTAAAACAACTGAAAAGCCCTTCATTGAGTAAATGCATAAACAAATGGCAGTACATTCATACACCAAAATGGTACTTACTAATAAAAAAATGAACTATAGATACAATCAACAATTTAGGTAAATCCCTAAACTATTATGCTCAGTGGATGGACCAATCTCAAAAGGTTACATACTGTATAATTCCATCTATGTAATATTCTTGAAAGGACAAAAAACAGTCATGAGGTACAGATCAGTGGTCACCAGTTATCAGGGGCAAGTGTGTAACTATAAAAGAATAGTTAAGAAGAGAAAAACCAAAGAACTTATATACTTACTAGAGGCTTGGTACACAAAATTTGTGCACTCAGGGGGGGTCCCTCAGCCCAGCCTGCACTCTCTTGCAATCCAGGAGCCCTCAGGGGATGTCTGACTAAAGGCTTAGGCCCACTCTCTATGGAGAGCTCCTGCATTGATAGTCTGCCCCCTAGTGGTCAGTGCACATCATAGCAACCAGATGTTCCACCATTTGATTAATTTGCATATTAGCCTTTTATTACATAGGATATGCATAGCACATGGACACAGGCAATAATGTAGTGAAGACCTGGATGGGGAGGAGAGGATGGGAGTAAAGGGAGGAAATGGAGGATATCTATAATACTATCAATAATAAAAATATAAAAAGATAAAATAAAAGAATAGTTCAAAGTAATTTCTGGTAGTGATGGAAATACATATCCTGGAAGGGAAGGCAGTTAGTTATACAAATACATGTTAAATTTCAGACAGTTTTATGCAAAAGAGTCCACTTTACTGAATGTTATTTTTAAAAATAAAATTTTAAAAATGAACCTGTGAAAAACTGAAAATAAAATTGTATTTAGTTTATTTTTTCTTTTATTAATTCAAAGAGGAACGGACTAGACAGAATGGTTAAATCAATAAAGTTCTTTAAATATATGATACATTCTGAGGATATAAACTAGCTTTCAATATTTTTCTGAGTTAACATGAAGAATAGTGGTAGATTTCATAGCAAGTTCTTCTCTACATATCTAAAATATAGGATTAATTTTCATTAACCTTGGTATAATCAGTCAATAATTATGAAAATATTCATTATCTCACATGATCAGCAAAGGGTTGTCATAAAGGACAAATCAGGCAACAGCAGTAGTTCTAAAATAATTTGTTTTCCTTCTATGAAGCTTTTTTATATTTTTTTAAAAATACGTTGTTTCGAAAAACTGACTTTATGTATAAAAATAGTTACTTCACTTTGTTCGGCAATGAAGGAAAGAGATAATAGGACATAATTTGGTAAAGATGTTATTAATAGATAAAATTTTATAAAATAATACTGTATTTTATGTTATCCTTAACATCTACGTTATAGCATTCCTGGGTCAATCTTTAAAATACTACTATTATAAAACCACCAGTGAAACATGACCAGCACTCAAATTCCCCTTCTTTCTTTTTTCAAAATTAAGCAAAATACTAAAAGTGACCGTGATAGTAGCACAGAATCATGTCTTTTCCTATTTACACTGGTATATTGTATTTCAGTTTACTTTGTTGTTGTTGATGTTAATCCTCACCCAAGGATATTTTTTTTTCATTTATTTTTAGGAAGAGTGGAAGAAAGAGAAAAAAACAGAGAGAAACACATTAATTGGTTGCCTTCTGCAGGAGCCCTGACCAGGGCACGGGTGGGATGGGGCCTGACCCAAAGTATATGCCCTTGACCTGAATTGAACTGGGACCCTTTGGTCCACAGGCCAATGCTCTATCCACTGAGCCAAACTGGCTAGGACTATAGAGGCCCAGTGCAAGAATTCATGCCACAGTGGGGTCCAACTGGCCAGCCCTAATCGGGGCCAATTGAGCCAGGCTGGCCAGGGCTACAGGAGGTGGGAGGTTGGCCAGCTGTCCTCATCCCCAATGACGGTGTGTGGGGTCAATTGGGGGCAGTGCTGGTCAGGGGGAGGGGCCCCAAGCTGTTGGCTAGTCGGCCCTGCTCCCTGGTTGAACTCAGGTCAAACTCCCAGTCAAAGGGACAATTTGCATATTACCCTTTTACTTTTTAGGATAGTTAAGATGAGATCATTAACAAAACAAAATATGGGTAACTGAACAATAAGTTACTAAAATAAAGCAACTTGAATACAAATATTCATGAATAACATGAAATTGTCCAGATTCTATATATAATTTATATAGATTTACCAATTTTCAAGGACTTTGAGCATTAAATATTTTTTAAAAATACTGAATTTAATTTTATCTACCTCTAATCATTTCTCAGTATCACTCATGAAGTAATTGATCAGCATAAACTTTATTTTTCCTGACTCGAACTGACAGTTAATTGTTCTTTTTGTATGAGAGCAGCAACTGTTGCCTTGACCTTCTTTGTATATTCTTCAGGAGCAAGTAGAGTATAATTTTATAGCCCATTCAATGTTTTATTTCAGGTGATTGACAACGCCAATAATTTTAATGTAAGAGCATTCTCATGAGCATGTTGTTTACTGCATAAGAAATATAATATTGTGTATTTTAAGATTATAGCTATTGGATTCTAAATAAAAATAAAGCAGTTTGACTTTTTTTAGTTGATTTCATACTTTATTGTAACAAATACAGTATAAGTCTAAATTAATTGGCTTACACCATTCAAAAATAAACTTTAAATGAACAGGAGGATATAGGTAACTATGCCTTTCCAAATATTTTAAACACAAAAACACACAGGTTGGATGGGCCGCATTGCAATAATTATTCACTAGCCAAGGTGGGTATATCCTCTCACACTGTAATAACATTTCTAGTTCATGCCGTAAAGGATAGAATGGCACCAACCTTATGAGGGTTAATATGAAAGTTACCGCCTAGAGGTATTCTCTCTTAAATGTCACCCAGAACAGTATTACCCCTTTAATTCATCAGACTCCAGACTCAGGGTCATAAAATAAGCACAATAAAGTGCCCTTTGTGCCCTCCAATTGTCAGCAGCCTCCCTCAGAACCATTCATCACCATAGGTGATAGATTCCTTGTCTTTTTCCTGTTTCTTTTGGCTCTTGACTCTATAAATAATTTCCTGTGAACAGTTTTGTCTCACACTCTGGAAATGATGTTTCCTATGTCTTCTGTGGCCTTGACTTCTGGCTTCCCTGCCTGACCACAAGAATGATATATACCCCCTTAATTACATTGCCTCTAGCTTCTCTGAGTAGACATCTCAAATGCTCTAGTCTGGGCCAGGAAGTCTACAGTTCCTTAGCAAAACTATGTAATCAGCTTTGTCATTTAATTTACCCTGAGTAAAATGTAGTGCTTTAGTATGTACATGATGTTTTCATTTACATTATTCATTTGTATTATTGTTATCCATAATAAGCAGTTTAGATTCTCAGAGTAAATATAGTATTTCTTAAGCTAAGAAAATTGCCACTTAGAGAAGTTCCCCGACTAAGGACTTACAGTAGTTTACTGAAAGGGTTAGAGCTCCTAGACAGTCTACCGCTTCCTTTCCAATACTTCTTTCACAGGTCCATACTAGCATATCTAATTTATCACCTGGGAGAATGGAACCATAAACAAAAACTGTTGCTTCCTAACATCTCTCTCTCTATTTTTTAATATCCAAATTAAAACCTTTCTAACAGTGGTACTATGAACTTACTTTTTCTTTTTTGAGTATGAATATGTAGTAGCTATAAACATGCCTTTATGCTCTGCTCTATGCCCAAGAGTTATATGACTAGGCCTACAAAATATCAGTAAGAAAATTTTATATACCCAATCCCTTATTTCTTTTCCATTCTTATTAATTTTGTATGAAATATGCCAATAAATTAACTCTTAGTACCCACTAGAGGTAGGAAATGCTAGTGCATATGTTTTCTTTCTTTTATAGAGAATTAAAAAAAACACACACACAATAGTTTAGTACAGAGAATGCCAAGGAAATAAAAGTTAAGATCAATGCCTACTTTCCAGAATGTATATACAAGTCCCTTTATATATAAATATACTTGACACATAAATACACTTTTGATAATTATTCCTTTATTCACTTAAACATGTGCTAGTTAGTCATCTCTGAGGCTATAAGATATAGTATATCATCTGTTAAAGCTTCAAAGCTTCTGATCTTTAGAAAAGACACAAAGTTAACCACATAATTGTCAAGGTAGCTTTGCCACTTGAATTTTTTGGCATACTTTTCATAAAAAGTACATATATCAAACATTACATAAATGTTTGCTATTGTAATAATTTCTAATATTATGGAAGTCAATAACATTAAGAGGAATAATTTAGCTCATATTGTACATAATGGTTATAATAATATGTATATGTTGCCCATTAAATAGTCTAAAGTTTTCTCATTTCTCTATGTAATTTCAATAATTAAAATGCTGTTAAAAGCATTCTTAGATATTCTTTCTTGAATATTTTTTTTAGTTTGTGTTTTGTAAGTAATTTTTTCAATTATTTACTTTTTAAAATATCAAAGAAATATTTATCTCATAAAATGTGAGTCATTGCTTTGGTTTCTTCACTGAGTAATTAATATTATTTATTTTATTTGTTAGTCTCTGCTTTAAAAACATTAATCAAAATCCTTCTTTAGTTCAAAATGTTTTTAAAGCTTACTTTTTAGTTCAAATTGCTATTCAATGCCATAAGATACTTTCTCTAGAATGTTTTGTCTTTATAGTCTTTTATATATATAGACATAAAGATTTATATTTGAGGCATCATCAATTGTCTTTGTTTTGTCTTATTTTATAGATTTATCACAGAACCTTTGTATATTGTTCTTAGAATATTTCCAAAATAATAGCTCCCTAGTCTGGGAAAGGCCCTGTTTTGATTTTAAGTTTGAAGTTTTGAAACACCATAAGACATAGACCAAACTCTTTTTTAAAGAAACTATCTCCTTTATTTTCTACTCTAAAATAATGCCAACCTATATTAATAGTACCCATACACTTTCTAGCTCTCTTCTAGAGATTTCTTCTTTTAAACATCTTAACAGTTCAGTATCTCTCCTTCTGTGGGGGAAAACATTTTTTTTTTATCACAGAGCTCTCATTTTACTTGTTAAACAGAAAAAGATTGATCTAAGTATTTTGCAAAGCATTTCATGCTATTTTCTCTTGTTGCAAAATTATTATCTTTTAAGAATAGATACTCAGAACCTTGTCAAAAGTGTCACATGGAGAGTTTAAGAAGTAAATGGCAGGAGTGGTCATGCATGTTTCCAAAAACCTCAGTTGCAATCTATGTCTCAAACAGAAAACAAGTACCAGGAACAGGGTCAGTTACATCACAGACATCCCATAAACGCCTCTGAAATGAGGAAATAGATAACTCTTTATGATGGACTTAAAGCAAACTGTATTATACTATCTCTGCAGGGTGTTCTTGATTACCATTTCATTCATTTAGATCTTAGAAGATATAAAAATCCCTAAAATGAGTCAGTTTCCATATTTGGCTAAGTATAGTGATGACATTAACAACCCCATGCTCTAACTCCTATGCCTGAGTAGCCTCATCCTAAGCAATGAGCAATGGTGGAAATAGTGGAAGCAGTACAGTCACAACAATATTCCTTCAAGATCACTGCAATCCCAATTTCCTAACTAGGTTATGGGGAAGAAGATATGTAGAAAGTCTAAAAATATTATTCCTCATATTATTTATTAACTTTGTGGAAAAGTCACCTTTACAATGGATAGCACTGTGGTTACTGCCTTAACCAAGTTTTTAAATTTAGTATAATATGGAACAAACTCATTTCTTATAAGCCTCTTGATATAATGTTATGTGAAAAAGACACATCATCTAATCATGAAGAAACAATAAAAAATCTGGATAATGGAAAACTCAACATGACAACTAAACCAAGGATTTTAAACTGCTCAATATCATAAAAGACCAAATATAGAAATATAAAATGGTAGGGGTACTGATCTAGGTTAAAGAAGACCAAATAGACACAAGTATCAGATGCAGTGGATGACCCTTGATGGTATCTGTCACAGTTTTAAAAGACATTTAGATATCATCTGAGAATAGGTACAGAATGAATATAAGATAATGTTATTGTATCAAGGTTATATTTCTAGAAGTATGAGATGAGCTATATTTCTGTGATTTTTGTGGTTATGTAGGAGAATGTCCATGATCCACCAGAAGATTCAGCAGAGTGGGAGAGGAGTGATTGTGACATGCATATGGATTAATTATCAGGAGAAAAAAATAACCATAAAAGAAAGGTGACTCTCTATACTTCCCTAGGAGTAAAATTCTGTATGATATATTAAATAACTTATGTATCAAGTACAATTCTAGATGCTGCAGTTACAGCAGTGAACAAAACAAACTCCTTCTTTTATCAACTCCCTTTTTTTTTACCTTATGACCCTTACTTTTAACTTGTTGGCTTGAATTTGAACTTCTCCTTGGCTTCCCTGGACAAAACAATGTTTACTTTTAAGATATAGCTTATCCTAATTTTAAAACACACACACACACTATATGCATTCTCTCTTGTCCTGGAGATTCTCAAATTTTTGTTTTTTCACTACTTCCTTTCTTGTTTCTCATTATCAATTTGCTTTTGTAATTTGATTTTTATCATTCAAGAGACTGAAAGAATGGCAAATTAATTTTCACTCCATCATCTTAAACCAGAAGATATTATCTGATAACTTCTAAAGAGATTGTCTAAGAAGATTATATAAGTGAAATTATTTAGAAAAGTTCTGTCCCTTTCATGAAAGTGGGGTAGCAGCTGGTAAGATATCTTTACTGGCTTCAGAGATCAACATATCTATTTCTAAATCAATAAGAATATGAGTGAAAGGATAATTGGGAACAAACTGAATATAATTATTCCATAGCATCTCTAATGGTCCAAAGTACTCACATATTTTTGTGACATACTTGGTTCTGAGGTATTAAAATTTCTACTCATGTACAGAAAACTCGAATAAATATAATAGTATAGCAAATTTTGTCCTTGATGCCAATTCAATTGGAAGTTTTATCTGTTATTTACCTTTGTATAAAATTAATACATTTTTATATTTATGTTTTTATTGTTTTTATTGTATATTTATAGTTCTTATACATTTTTTAACTGGCTAAATTTTTACTTGTTTGGCAATAGAAAGCCTACATGATAAAATTTAAGTTTAGCTTAGAAACTACTTAGTTAATACTATTTATAATTTTAAGAGTGTGTTGATTTCACTAGCAATTCATCTCAGAATGCTGTGGTGCATTAATTCTGGTATTATAATTAAAAGGCAGGATAGTGCTTAGTTCCTTTCATAGCTATAGTTAAAATTCTTTATTTAGATTACAGAAAAAATTCAACTGAGATGCATCAAAGCATAAATTTTGTTTGGTTAAAAAGCTTATCTACTAACAATTAAGCATTCAAAGTGTTCATTCTTTGAGATCTCATTCTAAATAGAAAAAAGTGATTGATAAAACGGGATAAATTACATCACTGTATAATATCACTTTATATATTTTTCCCATTTTTTAATCTTTCCACTGCCCACTATCAACTTTAATTCACTGCTTGTCATCATAGCCAGGACTCTGGCCCTATATTTTTCATATTTCATTCATAATCAGCGGTTATCAACCTGTGGGTCGCAACCCCTTTGGGGGTCGAACGACTCTTTCACAGGTATCGCCTAAGACTATTGGAAAACACCTATGTCCCAAGGTCTTAGGAACCAACACACTGCTCCTCGGTGTAGCAAAATGTAGCAATGTAGTTTACTGTTGTCATATTAAGACTATTACCCATGCTACACCACGATTCAAGACAAAATTTCATTTATTTGTAATTAGAAATAAATATTCACAATATATAATTACATATTGTTTTTGTGATTAATCACAATGCTTTAATTATGTTCAATTTGTAACAATGAAAATACATCCTGCATATCAGATATTTACATTACAGTTCATAACAGTAGCAAAATTACAGTTATAAAGTAGCAACAGAAATAATTTTATGGTTGGGGTCACCACCACATGAGGAGCTGTCTTAAAGGGTCGCGGCATTAGGAAGGTTGAGAACCACTGTTCACAATAATGGAGTTATCAGATGAATATGCAAAATGTAAATCAATATTCTGTTAGAGAAGGTCCGTATTTGTATTGAGGTTGCACATAGTATAGTATAAGCTGCTTTAAAGGCTTTTTCTGGGCCTCTTTTGAAAAAGTTGGTTAAAAAATAAAATAAATAAACCAAAATATTTTCTGTAATTACTTATGGATAGCATATATCTTTAAAGTATTTTGACTTTATATTGTCAACACAGATGCACCCTATAACCAGTTCATTTTTCTACTTGCTTCATTATTTTTTTTGCATTTATATAATTAGTTCTTATTGTCTTGATCTTTCTGAGTAAAGCTGCTATGTAGAGACACCTGCTGGGAACTAAATGAACAGAAGAAAATTCAAACCTGAGCTTTGGAAATGAATTTTTTAAAAAAGCTTATTTCTTATATAATTATGTATGCTTTCTTCAAATATATTTAATTTCAAGACACACTTGCCTCTTAAATATATCAAAATCCACCTACATCTGTCCTTTTGCTATTGATATAAAAACATCTGCCTTAGCATGAAGTTTCCATATCCTACATATAGGTATACCTGACATGTGCAATAGGTATATGATTCAAGAAAGGTGTATTAAGTATATTTAAATCAAATCATTTTTATATGTTCACATATGTTTTTAAAGAAACTTTAAAGGAAATTATTTTTCAGAGACCAGAACTTTCATAATTCATATTTTTATATCTTATTTTATTTAAAACATTTGCTAAAACAAGGCAAATAATTATTCTTTATGGTTTTAATGTAAATATTACAAATTAATAAAAATGATCTTCTAAAAGTCTGTTTACTTAAACTTTTGTTGTTAATTTCAATCTATATGATTTTCTAAATTGTAATCCAAATGGTTAAAAACACCAGAAATGTTATGCAAACAAGTACAGTGTTTAATAGCAAACCATCAAGGAGGTATTTTAACTTGTTCTAATCTTAAGGTCAAGCTTAACATCTTTAGAATTATGTTGAGGTACTATGTATTATAAGATGATAAAACTTAAAGATGATATGAGCATATATGATTTCTTGACTTGTTTTATCAATTTCATCTAGTGCTTTGCTAAATATTAAATTGTAGGCAAATTATATCCAGGTCTTGAAGTGCAGCCACCACAGCAGTTCTCAAGTGACATTTACCATAATTCTGCTGAATATGGACCAGTCATGTGTAGAGAATGGATGATAGCAGAATTTCCAAGCACCTGCTCTATGCTCCCAATGAGATAGGGAAAATACACTATATGGTGACAAACTGATATCCAGCCTCCAACCAAGTGGCAAAAATGCTGACATGTGCTAAGGAGGCCCACCAGAGGTATCATGATTTGAGATGGGGAGAGCATTGCATACTTTCAGAAGAGAACACACCGTGAGAAATTATACTTATACTTGCTATTAAATAACCCTAATAACCCATATTGTCCCATTCAGATCAAATTTGCAAACCAATTCCATGATATTCCACAGCATCTTGAAAGTAAGAAGAACATATAAGGTAAGAACATAAACTCTAAATCAGACAAATTCAAATTCAGTCTCAGGCACTAACTAGTAGCTGATGGAATATCCTTGGGCAAGGTCTTTATGCACTTTAAATAGCATCTTCCTCATTAGTACAAAGCAGATATAAACTATTGGGATGATTGCTATTAAATGAGATAATGCATATAAAGTGCTTCCTAGAATATTTGGCACATGGTAAGCATTCAAATAATATTAACATTTTAATGATGGCCATCAGCAACAGGATCTGAGATTTCATTAAATATCTGTACACATTGTTTCTATTACTTATATAACATTATAATGACATTAGTAGTTATATTCTTTGGAGAAAGGTGTGGTCAGAATCACAAATGTTGGTCTTGAGAACATTATCAAATACTAGAGGACTGGTGCACAAATTTTGTGCATGATTGGGGAGGGGTGTCCTTCAGCCCAGAATGTTCCCTCTCTAGGCATGATCGGACCTAAATGGGCAGTCAGACATCCCTCTCACAATCCAGGACTGCTGTTTCCCAACTGCTCACCTACCTGCCTTCCTGAATTCCCCTAACCACTCCCTGCCAGCCTGATTGGTGCCTAACTGTTCCCCTGCCAGCCTGTTTGCCCCTAACTGCCCTCCCCTGCAGGCCTGGTCTCTGCCAACTGCCCTTTCCTACTGGCCATCGTGTGGTGGCCATCTTGTCTCCACATGGGGACAGGATCCTTTTACCAAATGGGGGCAGTCATCTCATGTGTTAGTGATGGTCAATCTGCATATTACTCTGTTATTAGATAGGATAGAGGCCTGGTGCATGGGTGGGGGCCAGCTGGTTTGTCCTGAAGGGTTTCCTGGATCAGGGTGGATGTTCCCTTGGGATGTGGGCTGACCTGGGCGAGGGCCCTGTGGAGGTTTGCAGACCTGCCACGCCCCCCAGTGACCCAAGTGGAGGCCCTGGTATCTGGGATTTATTTATCTTTTATAATTGAAACTTTGTAGCCTGGAGTGGAGCCAAGCTTTCTGCTTGCTCTGTGAAGGCAGCCATTGAAACTTTGTTGCATTAAGCAGAGGCTAAGGTGTGGGAAAAGCTTGGCTTCCTTCATCGCCAGGGGCAACCCAAGCCTCCCTCCTTCTCTCTCTGTGGCCACAGCCATCTTGTTTGGGTTAATTTGCATACTCACTCTGATTGGCTGGTGAGCGTGGCTGGTCAGTGTAGCAGAGGTTCAGTCAATTTTCATATTACTCTTTTATTAGATAAGATGTTGGAATGTCAAATTGAAGGATGTATCTCAAAGGGCATAGGTTTTAGGTGGATTGGATTTTAAACACTGCAGATTCTGTGTTGTTTTCCAATAATCTCCAATAAAATTCAAAAATATTTACCAAAATTTATATACATACTAACAAAAGTAAAATCTTGCATTAATTAAGAATAATTTACTTAGTTATAGCTTCTGCCTTGCCAATGATATTTGAATGGCTTTTTGGGGGCCTCTCCCTTGATCTACTCACCAGATAGTTAGAATAATATTACATGAGTAGTCATAGAAAACCACGGCAAAAATTGCAGAAGATTTTAATTGAGTTTCTAATACAACTTAGAAACACATCACAGTATGAATCACATTATTTGGCCTCAGATTAGAAAATTAAACTATTAATCTAAAATGGAAGAGAAAAATGACAGCAGAACACTACATACTGGAGGCCTATATAACATGGACTGTATTCATTGTCTACTCTTTTGTAAAGAAACAAAGCCAGTTTTGCAGTACTTATTGTTTTATTTGTTTTTGTTTTGCATAGAATTAAAATATATGCTATTAGACACAGAGAGAAGAGGAGCTTGGAGAATTGGGACTGTTTAATTTGTATAATATTAACCTTTTTATTTTGCATAATGTTCTTCCTAGAAATAAATAAAAATAAAATACATGAGATGCATACATCAATAAACTAATTTAAACTTTTTACTATATAATACCAATGTATATGTTTGATATCCTTTGTACATTTTTATTAAATTTATTAGGGTGAAGTTGATAGTGTACAATTCTATAATATCTCATGTGTACATTGCATTGTATGTTTACCATCCAAAGTCAAATCTCCTTCTGCCACCAAGCTATGCTTTAAAAAAACAACAACCCAACAATGATACTATTAAGAAACAATAATGGATAGATAGAAAGAAACAGAATTGATAGATGTTTACCATTATGTATTCTTTTGATTATGAGGGAAAGAAAAAGATAGAGAAAGGATGATTAAAGAATAAGAAAAATTTAAGAGGAAAATATTAGGAAAACTTTATAAAAATATTACATTGGTCCAACGATTTTTCTTTAGAAGTAGAGAGCAAATTATAAAATAATAATTGAGTGTTCTGCTTATTTTACTTTAACTAAGCAACTTTTCCTGCAAGCACCAGATATAAGCAAGACTAAACTCATTATTGTCCCCTGAAGACAGCATGAATGTAAATCAGCAAATATATAAGGCTCAGGATAACTTTCAGGTTCATAAAAAAAATTAATGGTGCTTAAATTGCTCACTTGTAATGTATATTTCACAAGTCTCAGAGGAAACCTCTGAACTCATAGATTTCCCCCTTTCCTCATTACTGTATTTGATGCACTTTCAAACTCTTTAAGATGAATTTATACTTTGTATAGCACTAAACCTACAAATCTAAGAAAAAACGAAGATGCTAGAGAGCATTTTCTGTTAACAATAGTCAACTTTGAGAGAACTTAGAATAAATGTGCCCAAAGTCAGATAGGTTTAACCTTGGAAAAATCAGTCTTTACATTACACTGTGGTGCTGGATTTCCCCACAGAGTCCCTTGGTCAAATAAAATATGAATGATTCTTCACTGTCAGTATAATAGACATTTAAAGTAGATGTTTCTAAGGTAGTTACATGTTAATCCTGATCTATTTACGCTCTCATTTCTTGCTCTCTACTTAATAAAACGTTCTAGGTGTTATTGAGTAGTACCTATATTGGGGATGAATATATGACCTTTACTTCATTGTTATTATTCCTAAAGTAGCTTATCATATCAACCAGAAGAAACAAAGAAAAATTTCATGAGGATTCAGAATTGTCAGGAAAGGTAAAAAAATCTTTTGGATTCTGCTCTAGAATTTTTTCTCCTTTAGGAGAATATTAACAATTGAACTTATTATAATGACTGTGATTATATCCCACTAATTTCTATGATGAGACACTTTCATATCTTTGACTGATATCAAGATTTAAAATTTTAAATACTTTTAAAATAAAAATTATGCAACTATCAAAAGTAGATCAAAACATTAAAAGAAAAAAAAATAACTGAGTTTTTTTGTTGTGTTTTTTTTAGGGGGATGGGTTGACTATTTCATTCTTTTAAGATATTTTTGCTGGGTATAGAAAACTACATTAATAATTATTTTCTGTCAAGATTTTAAGTAAATCATATTCCTTTCTTCTATATTTCTTTATTTTTGAGAAATCAAAAATACTATCTGTATTTTTACCCCCTCTGGTTGTTATATTCCTGTCTTTCATAACAATATGTATAGGGAATTTGTTTTTATTTTTCTTGCCTGAGATCCTCTAGACTTTTATATCTATTCCCCATAGACTTTCATAATTTATTATATATTTTTAAACAATATGCAATCAAATATTGTTTATTGCCACATTTTCACAGCCATCTCTTTCTACATACTGATTAAACCTTTCACTCTATCTTCCATATTTCTCATCATTTCTCATATTTCTTTCTAACCTTTGTTTCTCTGTACTTTTTTTTAAATGATCTCTCCAAATCTGTCTCCAATTTACTAATTCTCTCTTTGGCTTTGTCCAACCCATCCTTAAATATATGCATTGGGTTTTAATTTCAATTATTTTATTTTTAGGGCATATTTTCTAGTTTATTGTTCTGTAAATATTTTCAAATTTGATTTTTATTTATTTAAATATAGTAATTATTGTTTTATAGTCTGACTATTTCAGAACTTGAAGATTTATAAGTCTGATCCTGCTGATTTCTATTCATTGTGCCTTTAAGAGATATGTTTGCTTTTCTTCTGCAATTTTATCATTTTCCTCAGAAATGTACTAATGCAAATTACTTAAGGCCAAGGATAAATTGTATTTTAATAGAGATGATTCCTGTTGCCTTTGCAAAAAAAACCTGGGACAACCATGAGTCTGGAATCATTTTAAACTGAATTTCTGACTTAAGAATTTTGAGTACATTCAGGTAATACTAATTTTGACTAAATATTTGTAAATTACCAGGCTGGTCGTTATGCTATCTGTGCTGTATTATTTTACTTCTCTGTAAAGAGAAGACCAGTTTATTTATTTATTTTTTCATCCTTGTCTTGAGAATATAGTATTTTAGAGATCCAGGTTCATGAATAAAACATTACCTAATAGACTTTTTTGGCACTAATCTCTGATCCCTCTCATGGTTTGTTTTTTTTGTTTGTTTGTTTGTTTGTTTTTCTGAAAGGAAAGCATATGCTAAGCTCAGTTTCATTAGATTCAGCAAATCTATCATGAACCATATACCTATCTTTAAGATTTATGTTATGTAATTTCTTACATTCCCTCAGAATCTAAGTGCTTTCAAAATATATCCTAAAATATCTGACCCAACATTTTTACTTTTGATAGAAGGGTTGATCCAAATCACTTAGTCTGTTAAGTATGGGCATGAATTTTTTCTCCTCTTTTTGTTTTCCTACTCTTTATGGTCAAAATATTTAAATTAAGTGTTTTGGGTTGCTTTTTTTTTTTGCAAACAAATAAAAAGTGCAACAATTTATGCTTTGTTAGGGATATATAAGTAGAACTGTAAAAACTACAATGTAAGCAATAATGATAAATTTTTTACAGAAAGATAAAATAAGCATATATTAAAAGGGTTTGATGGTTGTTTTAATTTTGACATATGAATGATATTGACCTAATCTGTGTAAGAATTTAGGCTAGATAGCACAAAGAATTTTAGCTTGAGGAGATAATGGACTTTAGAGTTCTGTCAATTTAAATGCATTATTTTACATAATTTTCACAATATCCCTAATAATGATGTCTTTTTCACAGATGGTGAAATAGGTCCAACAATCTATAATAATAAAAGGGTAATATACTAATTAAACCAGATGTCTTTCATACGTCTTCTGGATGTCATTCCCGACAGAGCCAGGGCCAGAGGGAAGCGAGTGTGGCAGCCAGGGGAGAGAAGGCCTACTTTTGCACGAATTTTCATGCATTGGGCCTCTACTCCTATATAATAAAAGGCTAATATGCAAATCAACCGAATAGTAGAACAACCGGTTGCTATGATGCACACTGACCACCAGAGGGCAGACACTCAATGCAAAAAATGCCACTCAGTAGAAGCTGGGCTTACAGCTGGTGAATGAAGCAGCAGTGCCAGGAGCCTCTACCGCCTCCACAGCAGCTCTAAGGATGTCTGACTGACAGCTTAGGTCTGCTCCCATTGGCTCCCATACTGCAAGAGGGTGCAGGCCGGGCTGAGGCACCTCCAAGTGCACAAATGTCATGCACCCAGGCCTCTGGTATTAAATAATTTTTGAAATCCATAGCTAACAAGTAATAAAATTATGATTCAAACCAGGCAATCTCATTCTAGAGTCAACTGGATTCATGCAAAACACTTTATGATAGTTTAGTTGTGCCCATGTTCTCTACAACAATATATTAGGCAACATTTCAAAGTCTTTCCTAGTCTCATAAAAATATATACTGATGTAGAAATGCAATTCCAATTCATTGATATTTATGTTTTAAAAAACTATAACCTCTACAAATATTCTACATTGTTTTATCACCCTACTTTATTTTATTATCTCATAATTTGTAGGTGAGATACTAATATGGATTTTTTATTTATTATAACTTAGCCATTCTAAACCAAATTGTGATTGACCAAGAGTCTTACTCTTTTAGCTTAAAAAAAGAATAAAAGTCAAGAGCAACATAAACAATATTATCTATTCTGTCTACACAAACACTAAATAAATTATCTCTTGTTTATGCAATTGTGAAGGAAATGAGATGAGGTATTAATCATTGACCTATTTTGTTAAAAGAGCATTTCAAGTTTATCTATAATCCTCTTTAAAAAATGTCATTTACTTATTTTCTAAGGTAAGATTGTTTTTTTGGTATTCTGCTCCATCTAAAGAGGTTAAGCATTATCTCAATACTAGAGGGCTGGTGCATGAAATCACTTGGGACTAGGGATCCCTCAGCCCAGCCTGTGCTCTCTTGCAGTCTTGGAGCCCTTGGGGGATATTCGACTGCTGCAGAGGCAGGAGAGGCTCCTGCCACCACTGCTGCACTCACCAATCATGAGTCTGGCTTCTGGCTGAGCAGTGTTCCCCCTGTTGGAATGCACTGACCACCAGGAGAAAGCTCTTCCATTGAGCATCTGCCTCCTGGTGGTCAGTGCATGTCATAGCGAATGGCCATTCTACCACTCGGTTGATTTGCATATTAGCCTTCTATTATATAGGATTCCTGGTAACAGAGTTAATCTGAAAACCTAATGAGAATGTCATGCAGCCTGTCTTGTATCTCCAGTCTGAATTGAAAGACCAAACTAAATACAGTGGTACCTCGAGATATAAGTTTAATTCATTCCGTAACCTTGAGGCATGGGAAACTATGAGATGCTTGAGTCATGGTAAACTGGTGGGTCGTGTGCAGCTGGCCAATCCTTGCGATTACTCCTATCTTAAATGTTGCTTGTATTTCAAAGCAAAAATCGCTTGCTCGATGGCGTGTATCTCAAAAATCTCATATGTTAGGGCACTTGTATCTTGAGGTACCACTGTATTCTAAAATAAAATCAGTTTGTTAATTTTAATGCAAAATATACCAAAATACTGAATATAGCCTATGAAATGATTGATGCATAAAATTACCTTTGCATGAAGCTTGATTGATATACTTAAAATTCCCTAGGCAGATAATCTATGTCAATAAGATTATTTCAAAAGTATGTAAAGAAATATGAAGAAATTGAAGAGCAGTCTGAGATGAGAAGGGAGAAGATTCCTATTTATTATGTACCAACCTAAAACGACTGGTTAGGTGAATTTAATAGGTTTGGTGAATATAATTTTCAGTTTTCAATCAGGGAGCAATTTAGAAAAAAAAATTCCTTAAATATATCAAAATATGAGAGAGAAAAAACAAAATTGAAAAGAAATATCTAACTGACCAGGTTTTGGGGTTCAGATCTATGGTCTATTTAGAAACTAGAGCCTTGGTGCACAGATTTGTGCACTGGTGGGGTCCCTCGACCTGGCGTACAGGGATCGGGCCAAAACCAGCTCTCCAACAGCCCCTGAGGAGGCCAGTATTGCGAGAGGGTGGTTCTCAGGTGACACACCCTGGAATCGGGCTTCCTCCTCTCTAGTTCCGGGTGTATCACCCAGGAATCACAGCTGCCATGTCACTGCAGCTCAGTAGCTCCTGCATTGAGTGTCTGCCCCTTGGTGGTCAGTGCAAGGTCAGATGATTGAACTGTGGGATAGTCTTTTAGGCTTTTATATATATATGTGGCTTATCTTTTTCTATTATAAAAAATGGAAAGCATAAGATTCTTTTGTTGTTGTTTTTTGTTTTCTACAAGTCCTAGAAAGGAGAATACAGTATTGTATATTAATCTTCCACATCACATGTAGAACAACAATAGACTGGAAATTTTATCCCTATTATAACCACAAGCTTAAATGAATCAAATAAGCTGTTTTAAGATACCATAACTGGTTGATTAAGATTCAAATGACTTAAAGACTTTACCAAACTTATTTGCAAAATACTTGACATGGTTCTTTAAGCCTATCCAAACCATCATTAAATGGCATAAAAGGTGTTCACCGCTTCAAAAGGCAGCTGCTGAAATGTTTTTCTTCCCCCACCTCCTGCTCTGAACTACACATTCTTTAAACAGTACTGTCTATAAATGCTGGATCTGTCCTAATAAGAAGCAATGCTTTGATCTCAGAGCATTACAACAAATCTTTGGGCCCCTGCGCTGTTTATCTAATGCTGAACTTAGACTGTATGCTTCTCCATATCTATGTTTTCCTCTGTAGAACTCATATTTGTTCCCAAAACAAGTAAAAAAATTCCCCTCATTTATCAAAACAAAAAAACTCAAAAAGAGATTATAGTCAACCCTATCAACCTCATTAGGAAGCTGCAGTGAGGGTAACTTTGAGTAAATTCAGCCCATGAGGTCTTATTGAACAACCCCAAATAGAGATAAATCTGCCCTGTGCCACTATTTCCCATAGTTCTTCCACAGAAAAACAAACAAACAAACAAACAAAAAAAACTTCTTGCCTGTTTTCTTCCCTAAGAAAGAAACTGCCAAGCATTTGTTCCTATGTCCCATGCTTATATCCATTTTCAGTGCTCCCTTTTCTAATGCAGAATAGCATTGATTTTTTTCCATCTCTTCACTATGAAGTCAACACCTGTCTCCAGCTGGTTATCCAGGGCTCTCTCAAGGTTCAGAAACTTTTTTTTTCCCACTTGTTCCTTTCTCATCAGTTTCCTCTGATGTTGCCACCTCAACAAATGCAAATTGATCTTTCGAGGTCAGCCTAAATATCACTGTCTTGGAGAAATCATTTCCCACTCCATTCCCAGAGGAAATAATCACTTCCTCATTTGTAATTCTACAATGTGCTGTTCATTTTGCTGTGTTCATGTTGTGTGTTTTTTTATAATTTTTTAAAAATTTATTTTTATTGTTTAAAGTATACAAATACATTGACCTCCCCCCGGCCTCCCTTACTTTCTGGCACACACCCTCACCCCACTCCAGTGTCTGTGTCCATTGGTTATGTTTATATGCATGCATACAAGTTCTTCAGTTGATCCCTTACTCCCCCCCAGCCCTCCCCTGCCTTCCCACTGTAGTTTGACAGTCTGTTCAATGCTTCTTGCTGTGTTCATGTTTTATTATTACATTTCTTTCACTAAATTATGAAATCATTGTGGGCGAGGGCATTGACCCTATTATCCCTCCTAACTCCATTATCTCGCAATACCTAACACATATAAGGTGCTCAATGTATATTGTCTGCAATGAACTGATTCCTTCTTCAAGAATCTTATCTAATATGTTAATGAAAATTCCATAGAATGAATGGTATTATAAGAATTCGTGATCTGAGAAAGCTAAAATGTGATTGAGGAGAAGATAATTTCAAGCAGATAGACTAGGGAACATCTTACACTGATTATACTTACTACTGAAAAAGTAGATTGAACAAAAGGTCAAATGTGAGAAGGCATAATGCTTTCTAAAAGAACAATGAACATCTAATATAGCTGAACTTTTGTAAAGAGAATTAAACAAAGTAGCAGGAAGGGTGAAGAACTTTACATTGGTCAGAAATGGTTTTAAGTACAAGTGACAAAAATAAAGTAAAAAAAAGAGATAAATATATTTCTCTCATAAATAAATGATATTCAAAGATAAACCTTCAAGAAGTAACTTATTCACACTGTGTTTCATGGCCATCAACACATGTGTTCCATGTCTCGGTCTAGGTGGTATTTTGAATCCCAACTATTCTACATTTCAATAAGCAAATAGGAGCAAGAAATAATGATGGTGCACACTTTTATCTCTGAAGATATCCCAGGGAAATTTTTAATAATTGGTCAGATTTTAGTTCCAGAGCCATATCTACTTTCAAATCAGACTAAAAAGATTATCTTTCTCCTGGATAACCATATTTTTCCCTCTTACCAAAATAAAGGTTCACTTAGGCAATTCTCACTTGGATCTTTCATGCCCTTGTAATAAAATGATAGCTGGGGCAGGAATCATATGAAGATTGGACTGGGCTGTATGACAAGATAGCTTACTCATCTGCATGTCTAGTGCCTCTAATGCGGTGACAGGGACCCCTGCAGATTGGTTAGCCATCTCCCTCTCTCCACATAGCTTCTCAATTTGATTGGCTTGGGTTACCTGATAAATATCTCCAGATATATTCTTACTTGTGGGCTAATTTTTTTTTCCAGAAAATGCATTTCAAGAAAGGGGAAAATAGTTAAGTATTGGTTCCAAATTGGCACAGGGTCACTTCTGACATAGTCTATTGATAAAAATAGTCTCCAGAGTAGTTCAGTACCAAAGGACAGGAAAATTAGTCTATTCTCTTGTTTGGGGCATGGCACAATATGAATGGGGGAAGACTTTGCAGAAAGCACTTTACTACAGATCTTCTTCTTGACTTTATTAATAACTTAGCATCATAATATTGAAAATTACAAGAGAAGAATTCTGACTTGATTTCCATGTTTCCAAAGAATTTTTAAAACAACTAAGAGGGAACCAAGTAAAAACATACATTCTCCCTGGTTTGCTCTTCAAGTGACTGGAAAAAATATTCATTTTTTAAATTTATTTTTAATAATGACATTTTATATTCCTTTTTTGGATTATCATACTCAATCATATTAATCTATATTTGTGCTACAATGGATATTTTTATATTTCTTTAGTTTGCCCATATACCATTTAATTAGTAGATTCATTTGCAGTCATAAAAATAATACAGACTGATTATTTACCAAGTTTCCTCCAATAATAACATCTTGCAAAACAGCACAATATTACAACCAGGATATTGACATCAAAAATATAGTCAATAGCTATAGCCCAGTAGTTAGCAAACTGCGGCTCGCGAGCCACATGCAGCTTGCGAGCCGCGGTTTGCCGCTCTGTTGACTAATAAGTTTGCTGACCACTGCCCTAGCCAGTTTGGCTCAGTGGATAGAGCATCAGTCTGCGGACTGAAGGGTCCCAGATTTGACTGTGGTCAAGGGCACATTCCCAGGTTGTGGGCTCAGTCCCCAGTAGGGGTCATGCAGGAGGCAGCTAATCAATGATTCTTACTCATCATTGATGTTTCCATCTCTCTCTCCCTCTCCCTTCCTCTCTGAAATCAATAAAAATGTATTAACAATATATACAACATAACATTTTCATCACCACAGGAATCTTTCATGTTATCTTTTTATAGCTACATTCACTGTCCTCCTTCACTTACCCACTCCTTAAAGCCTGTTTTATCATTTAAAAACTTTTAGTTCAAAAATGTTATTGAAATAAAATAATACCTTTTAAAATTGACTTTTTTCACTCAGCATACTTCCCAAGAGTTTCAGCCATGTTGTATATGTATCAATAGTTTATCTTTTATGCTCAACCAGATTACCATTGGGAGATGGTGGTGCTGAGTTTCTTTAATTCCTATCTGAATTTTCTGTCTAGTTGTCTCATGAATAGTTTAAAGAGAAGTATTGAAGTCCCCAGCCATAATTGTGGAGTTGTTTATTTCTCCTTTCAGTTCTATAACTTTTTGATTCAGATATTTTTACAATTCTATTATTTGGTAGATACACAGTTAAGATGCTGTACCCTCTTGGTTGATTTTTTAATCATTATGTAAGTCTTAATTTTTGTGCTCTGAAATCTACTTTATCTTATATTAATATAGCCACTCTTGCTTTCCTTGATTAATGTTTGCCTATATCTTTTTCAATCCTTTTACTTTAAGCTCTTTCATTATATCAGAAGTAGTTTCTTATTGACAGCATTATAATTATGCCATGTTTTTAAATCCAGTCTTCTGACTTGTCTTTTTTTTTTCTTTTTTTACAGAATGGAAGAGAGAGGGATAGAGAGTTAGAAACACCAATGAAAGAGAAACTGATCAGCTGCCTCTTGCACAACCCCTCCTGGGGATGTGGTGCAACCAAGGTACATGGCCTTGACCGGAATTGAACCTAGGACCCTTCAGTCCACAGGCCAACACTCTATCCACTGAGCCAAACTGATTAGGGATGATTTATCTTTAAATTGGTGTATTTAGATTATTTAAATTATTACAATTATTATGTTAGGGTTTAAATTAGCTACTTTACTCATTTGAATTTTACTTTTTTGTTTTGTTTTCTTTTTTCTGCCTTTTATCAGTCACCAACTGGTGGTCTACAGACCACTGGTGGTGCATGAGGTCCGAAAGGTTGGTGACCATTGCCTGGATTACTTGAACATTAAGAATTCTATTTTATTTAATGAATACTATTTTTGAGTGTGTCATCTCACATAGCTTTCTTAGTGGTTGCTCTGGGCATTACTTAAGGCAGTGGTCTGCAAACTTATTAGTCAATAGAGCCAAATGTCAACAGTACAACAATTAAAATTTCTTTTGAGAGCTGAAAACCCGACTTCCATGCCTGGGCCACGAAGTTTTAATTACACTGTACGTAGTATTTTTTTGAAGAGCTACACTCAAGGGGCTCGCAAACCGCGGCTGGCCGACCACTGACTTAAGGTATCACAGCTTACAGAGGTTACAATCATTTTAATTATCTCATAGTTCATATAAAGTATAGAAAACCTACCTCCCTTTACATTCCATTTACCTTCTTCCACTGTCATTCTAATTGATTTTCCACTATAGACAAAATCTTGTTTTGCTCTGGCTACTTTCAATATTTTCCCCTGTGTTTCACATTCCAAAGTTTATGTGTTGGTATGAATTTATTTGGGTTATTATTGTTTCGGGTTAATTCAGCTTTTTGAATCTGTTGGTTTATGTCTCTTGCCTAATTTGGAAACTTTTCACCCATTATTTCTTCAAGTACTTTTTATACCTTGCCCTCTTTCTGTCTTTCTGGAACTCTAACTGTATAGATTTTTTGTTTTTGTTTTATGATTCCTAATATCCTTCAGCTCTGTTCATGTTTTGTTCAGTCTACTTTCTGTCTTCCAGGATTGGGTAATTTTTATTTTCTGTTATCCAGTTCACTCAATCTTCTCCCTGGTGCCTTCAGTCTTCCATTGAGCCCATCCATTGAGCTTTTCATTTCATTTTAGTTTTCAGTTCTAAAATTATTTGGTTCTTTTATATATCTACCTTTTCAATCTTAAAACTTGCTACCTCTTAACTAAGGTTTTGTAATTTTTCATTTATTTCTAGTATGCTTTCAATTGCTCATTGATGTATTTTTTTTATCATGGCTGTTTTAAAATCTTTGTCAGATAACTCTAACATCTCTATGTTCTCAATGTTCACATCTATTCATTATCTTTTTTTCATTCAATGTGATATATTTCTGGTTTTAGCTATGAAGAGAGATTTTTTTTATTGAAGCCTAGACAATTTGGTATTATGTTCTGAGATGCTGTATCTTATTTAAACTCATTTTAAGTGACTCTATTGTATACTACTCTCACAGGAGAAGGCAGGGAGGCACCTGAGTAGTGCCAGGTAGAAGTAGAAGTCCAATTTTCCCACTTAACCTTCACTAACACCTGTAGGAGGGTTGTTCCTCTATATTGTTGCATGGGAATGAGATTTCCAGAATTCATTTACATGTCTTGGTATACTTTTCCATCCTCTAAGATCTATTTAAGAAACATCAAGTTATGATGTATTTTACGTATACTTTTTGTAAACTGATTAACAATTAATAATAAACAGCAGTTACCAATATATTTCAGTGCAACCTGTGTCCTGTAACATGATAAAATATATTTGTTGGGCTAGCTCATTGGTTGAGTTTATTTAGATAAACTGTAAACTCTGGATCCACAATGACTTTGTGGAGTAAAGAGTTAATATGATATTAAAATCCCATTGTTTTTTAACAGATCAATATTTTATATATATAAATGGTTCATTATCCTATTCTTTCTGCATTTGTATAATTAAAATATCCATAATAAAAAGAATATTCTGTCAATAAAAAATTAACCGAGATGATTCTTTGAGTAATAAACCTGTAAATCCAATATTGGAGAAGCTTAGCGTCTAGAAGAAATTTAACTAAACTCTTTCAGAACATCAAGCAACAAGACAACATTTTGGTATAATTTTTTCAATACCTCTCATATTTTATGAATTTAAAATGATCCCATTTCTAGGAATATATCCTAAGAATCTTGAAACACCAATCAGAAAGAATATATACACCCCTGTATTCAAAGCAATGCTATTTACAATAGCTAAGATATGGAAATAGCCCAAAGTGCCCATCAGTGGGTAAATAGATTTAAAAAAAAAGATGATAGAATACTATGCAGCTGTAAAAAAGAAGGATCTCTTACCCTTTGAGATAACATGGAAGGAACTGGAGAATATTATGCCAATTGAAATAAGTCAGTCAGAAAAAGACAAGTATCATATTGGTATTACTTATATGTGGAATCTAATGAAAAATATAAACTGATGAACAAAATAGATCCATAGTCATGAAAGCATATAACAGACTGGCTAATCTCAGAGAGAAGGGAAGAGATGAGGGCAGGAAGAGATTAACGAAATAACTTATATGCATTTATGCATAAGCCATGGACACACAATAGTGCAGTGAAGGTCTTGGTGGGGGTAGGAGTAGGTGGAGGAAATCAAAAGGGGGGCTAAAAGGGGGAACATCTGCCATACTTTCAACAAGAAAGATAAATTATAAATAAATAAATAAATAGGAAAATTAAAATAAAATGTACTCTACTCTTGTTTTAGTTTCATTGTGTTCGCTATTAGGAAACAGAAGGACAAAATATGTCCTATTTTAGATAAATAACCTAAAGCTCTCTACTACATAAATTTAACTTAGCATATATTAAATTATTTTTCACCAAATTATTTTCTATTTATTCGCAAATACTGTTGGAAATTTTTTCCAGAAATAAGAAGATTGCTTTAAAAGTACATATAGGAGAGAATCCAAGATGGCGGCATAGGTAAATACCTACACTGCTGCCTTGCACAACAATTTCAAAACTACAACTAAAAGACAGAATGGACATCATCCAGAACCACAGGAAAGCTGGCTTAGTGTAAGTTCTACAGCTAGAAGGAAAGAGAGAGGCTCACAGAAACCCAGAGGAGCTGCAAAAAGCTGAGGTACGGAGACAAGCGCGCTGAGAGAGCGTGTGCCAGAGTACCTGGCTGGCTTTCTCTGGCGGGAGGGAAACGGAGACTCCCAACAGCATTGAACCCCTTATCTTATGACACTAAACCACAGATCCAGCCAAAACTCATACGGGGTGAGTTTGGACTGTGAAAAGGGAGAGGTGCACGGAAATTTAGGGGAGTCACAAAAGATCAGAGGTCTGGTTGTGCACGGCACTGTGCGGAGGACAGATTGCTGATTGTGCCACTGCCTTTCGAGAGTTGGCAGAAGACAGACCCTCCCAATTGTGCCACTTCTGAGTCCACTAAGCCCCTGTTTCGGGCAAAACCCTGGAGATCTAGACTCGTGTGGTCTTGGTGCGCAGGGAAGCTGGAAATGCAGCAGTCTAGAGGCACTGCGGGGGCACGCACGCACAAGGACCACTCCAGCGATTACCAAGTCACGTGAGACTCAGGGGCCATGGAGGGTGGGGCATACTGGAAGGCAATGTGGTCCCTTAAGTCTTGAGACTCTACCCATCCCAAGCTCAACAGAGGCTTCTTCGGTTTTGCAAGTCTGATATCATAAGGCTGAATTCAACACAGAAGTTTTCCCGGCATAGTGAAAATGCTGAGACAAGGGAAGGAATCACAAACAAAAGAAATGGAGAAAAAAAATGACTGGACATAGAGTTCAAAACCACACTTATAAGGTTTTTCAAGAATATGCTAGAAAGTTGGATAAACTTAGCAAGAGCCAAGAGGAGATGAAAAAGGACCAACTAAAAATTAAACATACACTGACTGAAATAAAAAATATTATACAGAGTCCTAACAGCAGACTAGAGAAAGGCAAGAATCAAGTCAAAAATTTGAAATATAAAGAAGCAGAAAACACTCAACTGGAAAAGCAAGAAGAGAAAATAACCCAAAAATGTGAACATAATGTAAGGAAACTCTGGGACAGCTTCAAGCGTACCAACATGAGACTTGTTTGGGTGCCAGAAGAAGAGAGAGAGCAAGATACTGAAAACCTATTTAAAGAAATAATGACTGAAAACTTCCCACATCTGGTAAAAGAAATCGACTTACAAGTCCAGGAAGCACACAGAAGCCCATATAAAAGGAATCCAAAGAGGACCACACCAAGACACATCATAATTAAAATACCAAGAGCAAAAGACAAAGAGAGAATATTAAAAGCAGCAAGAGAAAAAACAGTTTATTACCTACAATGGAGCACCCATATGACTGTCAGCTGATTTCTCAACAGAAACGATGCAGGCCAGATGGGAGTGGCAAGAAATATTCAACGTGATGAATAGCAAGAACTTACAACCAAGAATAATCTATCCAGCAAAGCTATAATTCAGAATTAAAGGGCAGATAAAGACCTTCACAGAGAAGAAAAAGGTAAAGGAGTTCATCAACTCCAAACCAGTATTATATGAAATGCTGAAAGGTACTCTTTTAGAAGAGGAAGAAGAAAAAGGTAAAAGCCAAAAAATTATGAACAACAAATACATATCTATCAACAAGTGAATCTAAAAATTAAGTGAATTAAAAATTTGATCAACAGAATAAACTGGTGAATATAATAGAACCAGGAGCACAGAAAGGGAGTGGACTGATAATTCTCAGGGGGAAAGGAGTGAGTGGTGTACAGGGAGAGACTGGACAAAAATCATACACCTATGGATGAGATCAATGGGAGGGAGCTAAGGGCAGAGGAAAGGGTGGGAGAAGGGTTGAGGGGTGCTATGGAGGCGGAAAAAGAGAAACAAATGTAATAATCTGAATAATAAAGATTTAATTAAAAAAAAGTACATATAGGTTCCAACTCCCAATATTTTCTTTTTTATTACTCTATTATTTATTTGTCATGTAGTGTTGGTAGGTTTTAGAGTCTTTTCCCTTTTTTAAACTCATATCCCATTGTTTTTTTCTTATTCTTATTAATAAATAAAATTATATTTTAACAGTTGACTCATTGTTTGAAATAAAAGACACTTTGAAAGATAATAAATATTATCTTAAATTATATTTTAAAGTGTATATTTTAAAATACAATTTTATTGATTTAAGAGAGAGGAAGAGAGAGATAGAAACATCAGTGATGAGAGAGAATCATTGATTGACTGTCTCCTGCATTCCCGATATAGGGATTGAGCCCAAAACCCAGGCATATGTTCTGACTAGAAATCAAACTGTGACCTCCTGGTTCACGGATCAATGCTCAATCACTGAGAAACACTGACTGGGTAAAATGTAAACCCTTTATTCTATATTTAGTT
The DNA here is from genome assembly GCA_011751065.1 of Lasiurus cinereus. NCBI lineage: Eukaryota > Metazoa > Chordata > Mammalia > Chiroptera > Vespertilionidae > Lasiurus > Lasiurus cinereus. The sequence continues at coordinate 6,009,372 of JAAGEH010000208.1, read as the reverse complement.
CCCAGAGATGTGAATTAATTTTTCTCAAATAATAACATGATAGGATATGGTACTATTTTTCTAATCTTTAGCCAGGGTATGTTTTTATGGATTTTTAGAGAGAAAGGAAGAAAGAGAGAACGAGAAAGAAACATCTATCTATTGCGTTCCACATGTGCCCTAACAGAGGATCCAATCCACAACCTGGGAAAGTGCCCTGACCTGGAATCCAACCTGTGACCTTTAGGTGCACAGGACAATGTTCCAATCTATTGGGCCACAACAGCCAGTGTAAATTTAAGGTACATTTATGAAAAATTAACACCCTAACTTGACTTAGAACTTTCTGAAAATTTGATAAATATCTTTACCAAAAGTTAAACAGTGTTATTAGACTTATCAGGGGATCACATCAGGTTCTATAAATGTCTAACCACTATGCTATACACCTAAAACTAATGTAATATTGAATGTCAACTACAACTGAAAAATAAAAATTTTTTCAAAAGTTGAACATTTTCATAATAAGATAGACTTCAACAATTTTACTTGTTAGTACATAACAGTATTGATATTTTGTTACTATATAAAAATATCTGATCCTTGAATATAAAGCCAAAATCTAAAGTACGCCATATTTAGATTAATAATTCTAGGAGCCTATGTTGAATAAGATGTACCACTAATTATGTATTATGTAGGAACCACTTAAACATAAGTATTTTGAATCATGATATTCTACTTACAATTTGAGGATATTGAGACCTATAGTAATTTTAACTGTATACATTGCATATTTCTGACAATGTATGATTTAGAAAATGCCCAAATATTTTATCCATTTATCAGCATTTATTAAAAACTATCTTTCCAAAGATTAGTCACTCTTAAGTCCTTTCTATGGTATCATTTTATATGCATATTAGTGCATGGGGAGGTGAGGAGGGGGTGTTCCTCAGCCCAGCCTGCGTCCTCTCCAATCTGAGACCCCTTGGGGGATGTCCAACTGCCAGATTAGGCCCAATCCCACAAACCAGCAGTGGGATTGGGCCTAAACTGACAGTCAGACATCCTTCTCACAATCCGGGATCTGCCAACCTGATCGCCCCAACTGCCCTCCTCTGCTGGCCCTATCGCCTCCACCTGCCCTCCCCTCCCTGCCCAATTACCCTGAACTGCCCTACCCTGCAGGCCCAATCACCCACAACTGCCCTCCCCTGCTGCAACCCACCTCCTCCATGCCACACGGAGCTGCAGGACCCCCAGGCCTCACCACACGGAGTAGCCACTGGGGCCCACCTCTACTGAGAGCAAGGCCATCTTGTGGCAGCCATCTTGTCATGACATCAAGCACAAGGTCACGAGGACCACCCAGATTTTTATTAGTATATGTGTTTGAGTATAGCAACAAGAACTAGCCATCCTAACATTTATTGAATGTGCACTATCTTTTAGACTCAAAGCTATATATACAGGTGCACCCCCTAAATATATATACATTTTAATAACTGATAGCTCAATTTTGAAAATGAAATATATTTTAATAAACACTGTCTTTGTAATTATTCAAACTGTATGCATATATTTTATGGGGATGCCCTATATATATCATCTCATTTAGTCTTCAGAATCTTATCTTTAATTCAAAAAAGAGTAAACAGTTTTTAAAAAGTTCAATAACATGCCTGACATAAGAAAGCTAATCAGTGAACAAGCTGAGAAATTGCTGAACAGTTTCTGCATATCTACTCAATAAACATAACTTGAATAAATGAATCAAGCCTGCTAACTTAAAAGCTACATACTGCCCAATCCTCTGTAGGAGCTCAATTTCAAGGTATGTTAATGTCATTAATAGAGCACTAACACAATTAATAAAAACTGTAAATAGAGAATGAATTACACAAATTCCTAGTCTGGAACCTTTACCTAGTCTTCTCCACTCACTCCAATTATGCACTAAGATATATCTGTACCAAGTTATACCTGTTGACCTTTTCCAACTTGTTCAAGAAAAATGGTATTTTCTCTTAATACATCTCCAGGAGAAGTAAACAGCAGAAAGACATTTTAGAATCACATTTTCCACCTCTAATCGATCACTTCTGTGTTAGTAAACACATGTTCTCTGATGGAATTTTTAAAGTGACCTTATAAGTTATCTTTAACCCAACCTGTTTTATTTTATGGTTATCAAGATGAGGCCTAAAGAGATTTGGTTACAAACTTAAGGCTATGGAACCAAAACCATAATAGCAGTCTTTTCAATCTCAAGTACTTGAACTTTGAGTGATATCATAATAGTTTACAAATAAAATACCTTGGAGAAAATGAACTCTTCTTAGATGTCAAAAATTCTATGTATGCAAGAATTCCTTCCCTTTGGTGTCTGAGTAAGATAGACAAAAGTTTACACTTATATAATCATGTCCTTAATACAGATCCCATTCACCTTGGAGCTAGATAACTTGACTAATACATAAATTGAGAGCTTACTCTGATCCAGGTAGTATGTTAAGTAATGAATATACTTACATTAAATATGAAATTCCTTAACACAATTGTTTTGGAAAATAAAATATTTGTGTTATTACTACTTAGAATTATAGTTTTAAGTAGTTGGGAAATTACATGTATACAGCCTTTCATACTGTTCTAGCACAAATATAGAATACTGTGTGGCTCAAAGGAAATTGCTAATGTTAAAATAATTTTAGAGAAGTCTAAGTTTGAGTAAAGCTAAGAAGGGTTATCTAATTTAGGACCTTTCCAGGGAAACTTAACCCGGCATAGATGACATTAATAGTTCCCAGAAATTATGTCCCTGTTCCAACTAAAGAACTTTAAATTATGTGGATTTGTGTGGAGATGAATGGAATAAATAATGGATATATGTATATTATTAGTCATAACAGGATTTCTGTGTCCTCCAGCAAACTCCTGAATTTATGTCAAGAAGACTTTCATGGTTTATAAAAATGTAGCATATTTAAACTTATAGATTAAATTATCTATTTTATTTAAAAAATTATAGTTTTATTTACATGTAATGACTCAGTAAGCAACAACTACTTCGTAAAATAACAAGCGATTTAGACATGTATACTGATACAAAAAATAAAATTTTAATGTACAATTTAATAGTGAATATGTATTATAAAATATAACCATAATCAGAGAAAGTAAGACATTTTTACAATTAATTTCTCTATGGCCCAATTATTTCTATTTTAAAAATCGGAAGGAATTATATTCTAAATAATTTTTTCTTTAAATATATTTTATTGATTTTTCACAGAGAGGAAGGGAGAGGGATAGAAAGTTAGAACCATCAATGAGAGAGACATCAATCAGCTGCCTCCTGCACACCTCCTACTGGAGATGTGCCCGCAACTAAGATACATGCCCTTCATTGGAATCGAACCTGGGACCTTTCAGTCCGCAGGCTGATGCTCTATCCACTGAGCCAAACCAGTTATGGCAAAATAAATAATCTTGATAATGCAAAATAATAAGAACTTTGGTAATACAATGCACTGTATTACTCTGAATTTAGTCACACCCCAAAGAATGTGCTTGTTTACAATCCATTGCACTATATTCACAAAGCATAAGAAGAAAATCAGTTTTTCATAATCAGACCATGTGCTTGAAGAATACAAAATGACTAAAATCTGTGCTTCTGAGATCTTGCCCAAAAGGAATATGAGGAAGGAGGAGAGACTAGAAGAGCTGGAATGGGAGGGTTTGCCTTCTCCGAGGGTTTGCACTTCAGAGTGCTTTTGAGGGATGGACACATGAGAAAATGGGCTTCAGCCGTGGCTCTAGACACAACTGCAGTTTTCACAAGTACTGAGAAAGGCAACCTGAACACAGAGCAGTGTTCTTCCATATTGTTGGAGAATAGGCGTATATAAACCTCGATAGATAGAGTACCTCCCCCCGCCCATGAGCTAAACAGGAAAACTAAATAAAATAAACAAATTATTGCAAAAAAAACTAACCTGTTTGTTTAAAAGATAGTCATATATATATATATATATATATATATATATATATATATATATATATCAGGAAGTCTATATTTATTTCTCCACAATGTTAGAAACAGAGAGTAGAAAACTTACATTTCAACTCCTCAGTTATTTTTAGACAAGGAAAAAAATACACATGTGCTTATTCTTAGAAAACAAAATTTAGCACCACAGCTTTTATGGTTGTTTTTGAAAATTCAAATGAAAACAAAGCAGCCTTTGAGCATGAAGTTGTTTTGTTTGTTTGTTAAGTTAAAAGCTGTGTGTGTGCATTTACAATAAATAAATAAATGCCAGAGAGACACAATTTTATTTCTAAGGGTATGTCAAAAATATCACCTCTCAAATGTGGGAGACAGTGTGGGAATCACCAAGGAAGAAATTGTTCAATATTATACCTAGTGTTCCACATTAGGAATAAAAAGCCACGTGACATATCAAGCAGTTCTGTTGTAGTCAACCATTCCTTGATGAGATAGAGTAGCAAGCTCTAGCCAGTTTGGCTCAGTGAATAGAGAATCGGCCTGCAGACTGAAGGGTCCTGAGTTAAATTGTGGTCAAGGGCATGTACCTTGGTTACAGGCTTCTCCCCAGATGGGGCCCTGGTCAGGGCTCATGCAGGAGGCAACCAAGTAATATGTCTATCTCAGATCAGTGTTTCTCTCTGTCTTTCCCTCTCTCTTCCACTCTCTCTAAAAATCAATGGAAAAATATCATCCTAGGGTAAGAATTAAAATAAAGAGAGAGAGAAAGAGAGAGAGAGAGAGAGAGAGAGAGAATGAATCAGAATCAAATTGAATCAAGTACAAAGGAATGTTTTCCAGGACACAAATCTTGAGGAAGAATTAGGAAGTAGAGAATATATTGTGATGTTCTTGATTGGTTAAGAAGAAACATTTATCTATGCACAAAATGTTCTAGTAAAATCTATGCAGAGTGTGAGGCCCATCAATCTTTGCAGAGCCATGTTGCAAATTGTTTTATAGTGTAGGGTGGGGGAGGGGTATGAAGAGAGAGAAAATATGTGTATGTGTGTGTCTATATTTGACTAAGAGGGAAAGTAGATAAGCAGGTCATATAAGTTTAAGATCTCTATTTTTAGGCATACCTCTATGTGTGATTATCTGTTGAGCTTCAGAGATGGTATAAGGAATAAGTTCAGTGGTATAATACCAAGGCTGGATGTCAACAAAATTTTTCATTCCCCCTCCTATTTGCTAGAAGATTTGTTCAAGTAAATGAAAGAATATAGCTCTCTTGTTTAACTGTGCATTAATGTGCTTTAAATAGAATTATAAATATACATATTGAATCTACTTACTAGCCATGTAATCATCTGTAGAATATAAAACAATCATGAAGAGAACCAAAAGGATGGTAAAGTGGCTAGAAAATGGCTCTTAAAAGAGTTTCAATAGAGCTTTTGTCTAGTTTGTGGTTTCAGAGTAATTAGAATGTGATGGGGCTGGATGAGCATAAAATACTATGGGCCCAGTGCATGACTTCATGAACCTTGAAAGAAACTGTGGGCCATGAGTCTGCAGTGGGCACAGGGGAAGGTCTCATCCTCTGAGCCCCTGCCTGGCCTTCCCACTGTGGCCCTCAGCCCCCTATCTGCCAGTAGCCTCACTCCTGCTCCCACACACTGACGGCATCAGCCCTGCTAGCACCCATTGACAGTGCAGCTCTGTTCCCCACCACTGACAGTGCAGAGTGATCGGGGCCAGCGCTAGTAGCAGGTGTGAGCTGGGCCAGCGCTGCCAGCAGATGCAAGTAAGGCTGCTGCCCAGATCGCCAGTCAGGAGCAGGGGGAGGTGGAGAAGCTCTGAGGGGCGATTGGGCCCAGCAGCCTTTGCTCGCACCTGCCAAGCAATCAGGGCCAGCACCAGCAGCAAGTTTGAGCACCAGGTGGGACCATGGTACCCATGAGAGCAAAGAATTTTCAGTAACCACCAGAGGCTCGCCCTGATGGCAGCAACTGGTGCTCCACCTTGGTCTGGCACCCCCATTCACCTGCTCCACCATCCCAGCACAGCAGACACCTGCCATGTTCCATGCGCCCTCCCTGGTGGTCAGCACATGTTATAGCGACCAGTTGTTCAGTTGTTCTGTTGTTCTGCCATTTGATCTATTTGCACATTAGCCTTTTATTCTATAGGATATCTATTTTGTCACTGTTGGTACAGACTTAGGAAGTTTTATTCAGGAGGACAGAATGAAAACTATTCCTAAAGAGGACAATACACAGAATAAGAGAGACTATAACATCTCTGAGAGCAGGAAAGGGTTTTATTGGCCTTTAAACAATGATACTTGGTGTACAGTAAATGTTTTTTGGAGAGTGAGAGAGATAGACAGAAAAAGAGCAAAACTAGTAGAGAGTGGGATGGTGTCACCCAGCCCTTTTTAGACTAGTGGTTAAAAAATTGCTACTCAATGCTGAAACTGGTTTGGCTCACTGGATAGAGCATTGGCCTGCGGACTGAGGGGTCCCAGGTTTGATTTCAGTCAAGTGCATGTATCTTGGTTGCGGGCACATCCCCAAAGGGGGGCGTGTAGGAGGCGGCTGATAGATGTCTCTCTCTCATCGATGTTTCTGGCTCTCTATCCCTCTTCCTTCCTCTCCATGAAAAATCAATAAAATATATTTTAAAAAATTGCTACTCAAGATAATTGTTTAAAATGTTTTTTAAACATACAGGATTCCAGAGTAATACTCACAGAATTAGGAATCTGAGTAATATTTTCAGAGAAATGTTCACAAGTGTTTCTGATCAAGTTTGGCAGCCATTGGAGTAGGCAATAAATTATTAGATCAGAACTCCAAATACCCTTAGATAATGAGACTCAGATATTTGATTATAGCCTAGGGACACACAAGGTGGAGTTTTTATACAGGCAGGAGCTGGGACACTACTATAGGATATTCCTGTTAAACAAGAATTCAAGTAACTTGGAAATGCTTCTGAAGGCTCAGTAAAATGCAGAGGTTGACTGGTCTCATACCCTTGTTCCTAGTGAAAGAAGAAAGCTATAAGAAACAGCAATGAGACTATTCCCCAGAGACTCACACTATAAAAGTAACCAACTAACGAGGCCATTAGACCGAGGTGTCTCTCATGCTTTGGTAGCCTGGTAAGCACACTAAACCTAAGCTGGAGTCAATGCACCTATAGGTGAAAAAAATGAGACTTGAGAACATCCAACCACAAACCATCAATAGGCACTCCCAAACAAGGAAACTGCTTAAGCTATTGCCAGTCAAAGAATGTCCTCGATTTTCTTTACATCTGCTCCATAAAAACTCTCTCTACCCATCTCCTGTCTGGGAGTGCCCATAATTACTTTCATTTTAGCACTGTCTGATTTGAATTAAAGATTGCTGAAAAAAACTTTGAAATTTTAATGTTACTTAGTTTATTGTTTAACAACACTAGGCCTTTATTTGGAACTTGACTGAACTTTTTATTCCAGAAATACCATTCATTTTGCAAGGAGAACTATTGAACTAATTTACAAATCTTCATTCCCCTTCTACATCTTGGGGAGTAACCGTTTGTCTCTATAGCAATATGAGGTTATTCCTATATCATCAAATGTAAATATGCATTAGGATCATGCTAATTTGCTAATACCAGCTACACATTAGTAAATTTAGTCTGGTGTAATATATATATATATATATATATATATATA
>JAAGEH010000208.1:5901028-6001563 GCA_011751065.1 Lasiurus cinereus | reverse complement strand
CTCCTAGAAATAGAGAGTGCTGTATCATGAGAAGAGGAGTAAAGCAGAGTTGCCAGCATTGCTTTTTCTTTTGCCAACATGTGATTAGTGAGACTTCTGCAGAGACTTCTCAGGGGTGCAAAATACATTTAAACTAGCAGGTAGGACAACCTACTAACTTTTTTTTTCTTTTCAATAGATAGAAAAATTTGATTAGTAAAGTTACAGCTTTCTTAGATAAAATTTCTTCTATAGTTATTCCACTGGCATTCATAATTGTGCATTTTGGCCTATCTTCTAAAGTTATTCAAAGAAGATCATGTTTAATTTGATTGGTTTCAGCAAACTGAAATTGAACTTAACAGAATGTTCTGATATAGATAATTTTTCTTATTTTTTTCTTTTTGTTTATTAGTGTAACATTGGTTAAATAATTATGTAGGTTTCAGGTGTACAATTCTATAATACTCATCTACATATTTTATTGTGTGTCCACCACCGCAAGTCAAGTTGCCTTCCATCACCATGAATCATTTTTTTTCAAACATTTACCACTACCACCATAATTACCACAGCTACCACTATTTTAATTCCCAAAGCCAGAGTTATCTCAGAAAGGTTAGAAAATGAGAACCACTTTCTATATATGTTAGATTCTAAGTAACTTCTACCTGAAAATCTTTTATGTGTTCAGTATGCTTACCTCTAGAGTACTTATTAAAATGAAATTGACTACAGATACTAATGTCATATATAGTATTTGATTCTTACATACGATGCACACAGTTTTCTCAACTCTGTAATAGCCAAATGAAATCTTTAAGACCTTAATTTAAATCCAGACCCTGCTAGCTACTTACTGTAAGTATGGTGAGCAAGTTCCTTTAGTCTCTTAAAATTCAGTTTGTTCTGTTAGAAAATGCCAATAATGTCCCTCTACATTGTGATGTTGATTTAGAAAGCAAGTGAAATGAGACTTATAAAATGAGCTCAAACAATACCAGGCACATAGTGCTCAATAAGTTTATCTTACCTTGTGTTATATCTCAATAGCTAATGCAGGTACTACACAAACAGTACTTTAACTACCTGAGCTACCATAAATATGGTTTCCATTTCTTAACATAGTTTACTGAATCACCTCTCTGTATCTCAGGTTCTAAAGAGACCCAATTCTGGGTCGTGAGATAAAATTGTTGTGGATTTCCTCTCATCAGATACCAATGCCAAATGTGTTTTTTAAAAAAAAAAACTCTCAACGTTCATGGAAGAGAAGCTTAAAGAAGCATTTGCAAAAAAGACTTTTGGCATGGAAGATGATCACAGATGAATACTGGAGAAAAATATAAAAATGGAGATGATCAATGTAGCTAACATTTTCAAAAATAGAATTATAGGTAGATTCTGTTTGAAAAAGTTCATGGAAAATACTACAGAGAACTCAATAAAAGGAATTCTTAGATGAAAAAAGAGGTGAGTCTTAATAATCTATGTACACAGAGAACTAATACTAACAGTCTATCTTGTATGTCTTTATTGCAAATGAAATAACTCTCCAGGATAGCCATGTGAGAAAAAAGAGAAAAATTATATGAATGTCATGGCAACTAGCTATGTTTCTAACTTAAAAAAATATATATGCCTAATATTTTATTAAATTGAGCCACACCGATTTGAACAATATCTAGAAATATATTAAAAGAGCCTGGCCTTGTTTCACTATTAATAAGCATGTTGGTCCTCAATTTGAATATAAGAAGGGTAGTAATAGTAATAATAATTAATATTGACATTTATTAAACCCCAGGTATACGAAAAACACTTTTCAAAGCATTTTTCTACATTATATCTGTAGTTCTGAAAACCACTCTATGAAATAATTCTATCATCAGCTCCATTTCTTATAGATAAAAAACGTAAACTCTAAAAAAATAAAACAATAACATAATAACAAAGAGAATGGTAGGAAACTTTGGGAAGTGACGGATATGTCTATGGCCTTGATGGCAGTGATGATTTGTTTCACAGCTACATATATCCCCAAACTCATCGATCATATCAATCATATCTTATGTCAATCATATCTTAATAATGTGGATTTTAAAAAATGACTACTTGCTTCTTATGGCATAACAATTTGGAAAATAATTCAAAACTTATCCTATACAGGATGGAGTAAAAGTAGTTTTGCAGCTGTTGCTAGGTAAAACATTGCTTCTTCTTCTATTATTATTTACTATAGGCCTAATGTATGAAATTCATGCAAGGGGCTCAACCCTCGCAGCCCCTGCTTCATCTGGAAGGTCATCTGGAAAGATGCCAGGAAGGATGTCTGGAAAGTCATTTGGCTGTCCATCTAATTAGCATATTATACATTTTTATTATAGATTAATTATTATATCATTTTCCATACAACCAACTGGAAACCTACTCTTGCCCCACCCTGCACATCTTTTGGTTAAAAAAAATAAAAGGTTATACTAAGTTTAGAGGAAAAATGTAGAAACTTTACCATATAAAAGAAACAAAAAATTTTAGATTCAGAAAGAGTCTTGTAATTAGCTCAAAGTCTCAACAACTGGCTATAGAGCAGTGCCAGACAGGGACTCAGGCTCATCACACCCACTATGCCACTTGAGTACTAGTCTACTAGCTCTCAGTATACTTGTACCAATTACACTTAAAGGTTTCAAAGAAAGAGGATAGAATAAATACCTTGGATATCAGATTAGGATAAAAATATTTTGATAGGCTAATACAGGAAGCTGGAGATGGACTTTAACAAGATTCAGTAAATGATTCATCTTATGTCTATGCTTCAAACTGTATAAGTCAAGGAAAGGAGAAAGGTGATTTAATTGAGCTCAAATTCATAATCAGAGCCTAGCAGCCATTGCTGATAAGAGTCTCACATAAACTCTGCATTTTAGGGGAAATCCAGACTGAACTGCCAGCCTCCTGCACTGTGTTCCTGTCTCTGAGGCAAGCCTTATAAAGGAGTTCCTGAAATCATCTTTCAACTAAAGAGCTGAGATCTGCACTGTCCAATGAGAACTAAACAACTGTATCCGCATTTGCATATTTACTGACCAATTGGACTAACTCCACAATGACCAGTCAGAAGGTATGATTCTGACCAATTAGAACCAATCAGAGTGAGAAAATTTGGATTCCTTATTTACATCTCTTTAAAAGCAAACCTACTGCTCCCTCACCATGTATCTTTGTGGAACATATTTTTGTTTACCACCAGAGGCTATTTTCCTGGATTGGAAACAGTTCATCTTAATAAAGATTCTCTTTTTAATGTTCCCCAGATTAACAACTCCTGTAAGCATTAGCTTGGTGGCAGCCACCTTTTGTTGACAGTGACAAGGGTTTTTTTGTGTGTATGTAAACATGTATGAATGTGTATGTGTTAGAGTAGGGGCAACCTATATAACAGAATTAACCAATGACAAAATCATCTGCTTTTTAATAGCCTAAGTCTCTTGGTTCTGAAAGCATTCAAACCTAGACTAGATGACATTTAGAAAGGTACTATGGCTAGGATTTAATCAACAGATGGATGTATGAACAGGACATTTAAGTATTTTTCACATCCTGATATTTTGCTCTCATGATATACTCAGATGTTCAGATAAAAAAGAGACCAATGAAGTTAGGAGGAGAATCTCTTCAGCTTGTAGAATTATTAGGACTTGCAAGGCAATATGTAATTCTTAGCAGTCATTTTGTAAGCTTGTCCCTCACAGAACAAAGACCAGAAAGACTTGTTGGGCAGGAAATCAAACCATATATGGAACTAAAACTTCCAAGAAGCACCCACTTGCACATCCACATTCCTATTGACTCAACCCCACTGCCCAAACCCACCAACCAAGCCCCCAAAACCCACTGATGACATAAGCTTCCTGCAGTGGCTGCATATTAGGACGGGACTGCAACTCCGAGGGGTTGCCATCACCCACCCAATACCCTTTGGCTTGCTGCTGTATAGCCCTTCACTTTGGATAGCTCCACCCCAATTTCTTTAAATAAATTCAATTTTTCTTTATTCACCACCTGAGATTGCTATTTAGCCTGCCAATGCACCACCAATGCTAACCTTTCAGGAACTAGTTGGAAAATCCATCAAAAGAGCAAAATTATATCTCAACTGACAAGCCTCACCCAGTGCACACCCCAGGCAATGCTCTCATGTCACTGAGAAACAAACTGGCCCACCCAGAAGAGAGCTTTACTTATCTTGATGCCTAAAAGCTGGAAGTCTCGCTGGAGAAGTGAGCAGTCAAACAGGGCTTGTCACTGCTTATTAGTTAAATATTGATAGATGCTGCTTTTTATAAAAAAAAAAAAAGAAAGAAAAAGAAAAAGAAAAAAAAGAGTCTATTTCTCTGCCAAGATGGATGAGATCCACCAGCTGAGCTCTATAGCTGGAGGGTAAAGGTAAGTTGCCACTGTGGGCGATGGTCACTTTTAGGAGAGTATGCAAACAGTATGTAGCCCTTAAAGCAGGCATAAGGGAGCCTCTTTCTTTTCCCTAACAAGATTGCTGGCTGAAGAAATAGTGTCCGCCACCTTCCAGGGTCCCTCCCCCCAACATATGTGGACTATGATCACCAGCAGCCAACCTGGGCTTTTCTCCAGTCAGGGGCATATGGTGAGGTCACAGTGGCTAAAAGGGGCTAAGATAGAAGATTTGATTTCAGAGCCAGCAAGAGAAAGCCCATTAAATGCAGGTGCACAGAAGTTAGGTGACAACAGCTCCTGGCATTTTTGCTGCTTTTCCAGTGTTTCCCACTCCCATGCTCAGAGACTTGTCAGTCCAAAATTGGGGTTTGAAAGGAAAGGAGCAGAAAGCTACTAATATGATGGAGATATTTTCAAATAAAGCTATGAATTCTGCAGAATGCAAGAATCATTTTACACAGAGCAGTTGTTTATGATTATTAAGGCGCTAAGGAGTAGCATTGCCAAGAATTTACCATGCAGGAGGGCTTCTCTGACAGGAAGTATGCAGCAGTGGTCTCCCAGCAGCCTGAGGTCACTCTGCCTGGTGAGTGTGGGAATGGGTAGAGTGTGGCTGAAGCTGACAGGAAAGAGATACAGGGATGTGAAATTTGGGGGATGTAAATTACACACTGTTCCCCATAGGCCAGGAGTGATAGTTCAGATGAATGTTGCAGCTTTATTGTAGCACAGAATTCAGGATGTAAAATACATTTTATACCAGGGAGTAATATGCTGCAACTTTGACCCAATTCGCCGCCCCCTAAGTCCATTAGGAAACAAATGAAACTGTCTAAATAAAGAGAGTCAACTAATTGAGGTTAGGATTTCCAGAACAGACAGAGCTGAGACTCTAATTAAAGAAGTCTCTCAACCTCACACTGGAGCAAAGGACCTGAAATAGAAGGACATGAATTCCTTCTGCTTTGCACCACAATAGCACCATCTGACAAGCCAAACAGCTGTCCAAGACCAAACATATGCTCAGCCCAGTTTAAAGCGACAAAACATAAGCATTTAATTTACAGGTATTTGAAGTATTGTTAGGTGAATTTAAGAGAGATCCAGAGCAATTCAGATAGACATTGAAAACTAGGATACTGGCTTTGGGGCTAACCTTGAATACCAACCAAAAAATTAGAGGCTTTCTTAGATTCCTGAAGTAAAAAGTAAGTATTAAGTTTAGAAAACTAAAGACATGAAAAAGATTCCCTGAAACACTTACCAGGAGACTTGGCCCCAATATTTTTGCTCCCCACACTCTAGTGTTTAAAAAAAGCGATGGGTTGCTTATTTGTTGGTTTACTTTTCACCTCAATATATTCATTCAAATCTTAGCAGAATCTATATTTTCCCTTTTGTTTCAATGGCTAACCAGCCATGCAAAGTAATAGTTCTTTGCTATTAAATTAAAAATTAAAGTAAGGAACAAAAGCCAAAATAACATAATGAAAACCCACCAAATCAGATGCACAAAGAAACCTCTGGTTTATTAGGAAATGTCACTTTCCAACAGCTAACATTTGGACCAAGTCTTATATCACTGTCCTGGCCAAACTATGACAAAGCAGAGAAATTGCTTAAGCAAAAACAAGGACAATAAAAACAAAGGTTTTCTAAATTACTGTTGCCTGTGTCATTAAATTCCATATTGTGCATGGAATATAAATACATCACTTTGTTCTGCATGACAAGCAGAAGTGAGCATTCATACATTACTCAGCCACTTAATTAAGTGCCTGGGATATTTGCAGTTAGCAGAAACTAATAAGGGAATCACATTTAAATTCAAATCACTCCTCAGGGTAGCTGTCTGCAACATAAGCAAAGCTTACTGGGTAGATGTTCCACTAAATGCTCAGCTAACAGCTTAGATTCACTGTATTTGTGAATAAAGAATAATTCTACTTGTGATTAAAGGTGAGATTAAAATAAACAAATCTGTGAGGGATTTTTGAGTGATGTTTTATTTCTCCTGTTTTAAATACACATTTTGTCTATTACTTTGTGTAATAGAACAAGGGTATGATTTAAGGCTTTGCCAGCATAGAGAGGAGGTTCCATAAAAAAACAAATGACTATGCTGGCCCTTTTCATGGCAGTCTTTCAACAGACCTGACAGTACAGTCCCTGCACCAGAGACAGTAAACAACAAATTATAAAGTCCCCATTCAGGAAAAAAAATGCAAGCAGGAAATAAACAGGAGGGTCACTGGAGGCCAAGAAAGGGAAGGAGAGGAGAGACATTTTTATAACAAGTAGCCAAGAAACCAGTATTCCAAACTCTGAGAGGATGCTCCTCCCCTAGTCACTGCCCAGGAGTGGGTTTATTTTTAGTCATTTATCTTTATAAATTTTAACTTTTCTGGACTAAAACAGTCCCATATGGTTTCAAATCTGCCCTTGATTTCAAACAGCCTGCACACTGAGCTTCTTCAAAATTTCAAAGCCATCTGGATGTCAGTGGTACAAATGACCTCTCACAATTCCTCACACGGTGTGGTTTTCAGCTTCAAGAAACTCAACTCTCAGGCCCCAGAGCAGAGGTAAAGGTGCACAGAAGACCCTGTCACTTGAAGGAAAATATGCTCTAACCCAAGGCAGTTACAGAATAGTGAGTGGAATAACTTTGATTCAATCATACACCCTTGTTCTCCTACTCACAAAATTACATAATTTTACCTGCAATCATGCATCATTTTGCTTCAGAAAACATAAATTCCAAAATTCCAGATTGCATTCCAAGTAGAAATAAATCAAAGTAAATTTGAATATTTTAACATTGCATTTAGAATAAACATAATATTTTTTGGTTAGATGGAAATCTGGCATCTTCTGCAAGTCATAAAATCTTTGAAGCATAAATTCTGAGCATCACAATAGGTACTGTCACACAGCATCACCTCAGATATTGTCAAGGTACCATCTGGCATTAGTTATATAGCAGTGGATGAAAAAGGTTTAGGTCTAGCCTCAATTCTTGAATCTATAGGGATCAGGATTCATACCAGCACCAAAAGTCAGGGCTAGACAATTCATATGCTGGATGTACATACAGAAACATTTTTCTGATGGTTCATATAGGAAATCAATAAACTGGTTATATCTGGAGAAAAGACAAGGAAATAGCTTTTAATTGTATATCTTTCTATACAATTTGAAATTTTTCCCATATAATAGGTATTAATTTTTCTGTGAGGGAAATTAAATTTAAAAAGTAAATTTACCCACAGCTCTTCTAATTGATTCCCAACCACTTCTTTCAAATAACTCAGTGTGAGAACACCTTTAACTGTGCAAACCCATCCTGAGTAACAGCCTTCTACGTCTAACCACATTTTCCCCTCCATCTGCCAAATGAAGTGGCTTCTCAGACATGTCCTACTACATCCACCTCATTCTTGACAGAGTTGCTGAAAATGATCTCTATGTCTTATTTGAGCCGTGATTAAAATTATTTTGACACTTGAATATTAATGACAGATTTTAAGACATCGCTGAGTGAAATATGGTAGGCTGGCTACTATCACATACAATGCCAAAAATCTGAGAAGGTTCATACAGTAAAAGATTATTTGTCCCTGATGGGCTACATAGAAATCCCATTTATAAAATGAGGCTCCCGATTCCTTCCATTGTGTAAATCAGGTATATTATTTTAGGGCCGAGAGTCCTTCCACATTCAGTCAACATAAGAATAGAGATCATGTATGAGAGATTTTACACAAGCCCAACCATGGAAATGGCATTCAACACTCTATCCACATTCTACTGGCATCACTCAGTAGCTCAGGACCAACTATCTGCAAGGCAAATACTATAATTGCTTGCTTAAGAATAAAAGATTAGTGAACACTATACTAGATTGAATCGTTCTCATGTTTTCACTCCATGTATCCATCTTTCACTATGTGACTTTGCAGTACTTTTCATGAAAGTGAGCAGTGTATATTTCCCCATCTCATTGGTATTGCATTTGGCCATATGAGTTGATTTGGTAAAAAAAAAAAAAAAAGTTAGCAGAAATGACAAGAACAGAAACTTTAAATGTGCTCAGGGAGTTGGGCTTGCTGCTGTACTCCTTTTTTTAACCTTGAGAAAAACATATCCCAAGAAGAATGAGGCACATGAGAAGTAGACTAAAACCTAAGCAAAACATGACTCTGGAAACAAACCCAGACAACACAAGCACAGCCTGAAACAGAGCCACATAGGTTACCCAGCCTAGATCAGCTGGACAGCAATTTACCCACAAACCTGTGAGGGGGAGAATCACCTTGTTATAAGCTACTGAATTGAAGGTTGAAGGTAAGGGGAGGCGAGGGGGCCAAGCTGTTTTGTATATATCGTTACTAGAATCCTGGTGCATGAAATTCATGTGGGGTCGGGGGAATGGGAGGGAGGATGTGTCTTTCAGCCCAGCCTGCTCCCTCTCCAATCTGGGACCCTTTGAGGGTGTCCTAAACGGGCAGTCGGACATCCATCTCACAATCCAGGATTGCTGGCTCACAACTGCTCACTTGTCTGCCTTCCTGATTGCCCCTAACTGTTCTGCCTGCCAGCCTGATCATCCACTAATCACTCCCCTGCCAGGCTGATTGATGCCTAACTGCTCCTCTGCCAGCCTGTTTGCCCCTAACTGCCTCCCTTGTGGGTTTAGTCACTCCTAACCATCCTCCCCTGCAGGCTTGATCACCCCCAACTGCCCTCCCTTGTAGGCCTGGTCCCTGCCAACTGTCCTTCCCTGTTGGCCTTCTTGTGGTGGCCATCTTGTGATCTTTTGACCACATGGGGGCAGTAATCTTGTGTGTTGGAGTGATGGTCAATCTGCATATTACTCTTTTATTAGATAGGATTATAACAGTAGCTCACTGGTACAAACACATAGTAGTCTCTTATTCAGTTGGTGTCTATGAACAATTATAATCTCAAACTATCTCACTGAAAATCATTTTTAAAGGTGATTTTTATCTGTATTGTAACTCTAGACATTGTTGTACTTTGATAAAAGTTGCAAGAATTGTGAAGTCTAGTAAAATTTGCAGTAGGAAAAAGAGTTAACACTAAGAATGGTACTCTAGAAACATACTGTTTTAAGAGAGTCCTTGAAAGAAGCAGTCTGGGGCTAGAGAATTTTTATTACTTTTATGGAAAGGTAAGTTCTTTATTTCTGATTTGATTAGCCAATTCACATTTTATATTTCATTTTGTTTGATTGCTTTTTCTTTGATTCAACATATAAGAGAAATCAAAACAATTTCTGTCTTTCTCTGACTTATTTTATAATACACTCAATGTCCATCCATGTTGTCACAAATAGAGAGATTTCATTTTTTTATGGCTGAATAACATTCCAGTGTGTGTGTGTGTGTGTGTGTGTGTGTGTGTGTGTGTGATGATTTCTTTATCTATTCAGCCATCATGGATTGTTTCCATATGTTGGCTATTGTAAATAATGTAGCAATAAATAAGAGGGTGCATATATCTTTTGGGATGTTTTTGTTTCCTCATATAAATAGCCAGAAGTAGAATAACTGAATCATGTGGTAGTCCTATTTTTAATTTTTTTAGTAACCTCAAGACTGTTTTCCATAGTGGCTGCACCAATTTACATTTCTACTAAGAGTACAAATGGGTTTCCTTTTCCTGACATCTTCACCACACTTACTTTTGTCTTTTTGATAAAGGCCATTCTAACATGTGTGAGATGATATATCATTATGGATTTGAATTGCATTTCTCTGATGATTAATGATGTTGAGCATCTTTTCATGTACCTGATGGCTCTCTGTATGTCTTCTTTAGAAAATGTCTATTGAAGTCCTCTGCTCATTCTTTAATTGGATTGTTAGTTTTTTGCTATTTAGTTGAATATTAGCCCTTTATCAAATATACTGGAGGCCTGGTGCATGGATTAATATACCGGTGGGGTCCTCGGCCTGACTTGCACCTTCTTGCAATCTTGGACCCTCGGGGGAATGTCAGACTGCCGGTTGCAGACTGATCCTCACAGGCCAGACTGAGGAACCCCACAGGTGCACAAATACATGTACCGAGCTTTTAGTATTCATATAAGATCTTTGGTTGATCTCTTCCCCCTTTCCTCTGAGATTCATCAGTCTGTTCCATGTTTCCATGCCTATTCATTGAGCATCTGTCAGTGCACAGCATAGATAATAGTTGAATGGCACACAGTTGGTTAGGCTTTTATATATAGATAGTTTCCAAATATTTTCTCTCATTCCATATATTACTTTTTAACTTTTTGATGGTTTCCTGTACTAAGCAGATGCTTCTTAGTCTAATAGAGACCCACTTGTTTATTTTTGCATTTGTTACTTATTCTTTTGTTGTCAGATTCTAAAAATTATCTCCTAAACCTATATGAAGGAGCTCACTATCTTTGTTTTATTCTAAGAGTTTTATGGTTTCAGATTTTATTTTCTAGTTTATAATACATTTTAAGTTAATTTAGATGTATGGGGTAAGACAGTGGTCCAATATCATCTTTTTGCCTGTGGCTATCTAATTTTCCCAGAAGGATAGAGAATCAGAAACATCAATCAGCTGCCTCCTGCACACTCTCTACTGGGGATGTGTCTGCAACCAAGCTACATGCCCTTGACTGGAGTCAAACCTTAGACCCTTCAATCTGAAGGCAGACACTCTATCCACTGAGCCAAACCAGTTATGGCCCAACACCATTTTTTGTAAAACTGTCCTTTCCCCATTCTTGGCCCCTTTGTCATAAATTAATTGACCACATATGTGTGAGTTTATTTCTGGGATTTCTATTTTGTTCCATAGTTATATGTGTCTGTTTCTATGCTAATATCATACTGTTTTAATTATTATATCTTTGAAATATAGTTTGAAATAAGGGACCATAATGTCTTCAAAATAGTTCCTTTTTTCTCAAATTAATTTGGTTATTCTGAGTCTTTTGTGGTTCCATATATATTTTATTTACTCTACTTATTTGCTTTATTTCTGAGAAAAATGTCACTGGATTTTTTTATAGAGATTGCATTGAATCTGTAGATTCCTTTGGGTAGTATGGACATTTTAATAATAGTGATTCTTTCAATCCATGAGCACAGAATATCTTTCCATTTAGTTGTGACTTCATCAATTTCTTCTATTAATATCTTGTAGTTTTTAATATGCAGGTTTTTCATCTCTGGTTACATTTATTTGAAGGAATTTTATTATCTGATTTAATTCTAAATGAGATTGTATTCTTACTTTTTCCTTTTGATAGTTTTTTCATGGTATATAAAATGCAACCATTTATTTGAGTATTAATTTTGCATCCTACAACTTTACTGGATCCATTTAGTAGCTGGAACATTTTTCACGGGGTCTTTAGGGTTTTCATATATAATATCATGTGATCTGCAGATAGTGACAGTTTTACTTCTTCCATTCCACTTTGGATGCCTTTCACAGCAGGTCCTCAAATACTGTCCATTCATTCTATATAGTTTCATTAAAGCTTCAAAATATTCTTATGAAGTATTTATCTTTTTCCTCATTTACAGACGAAGAATCTAACTTTTGGGTTTATTTCACAATTTTCCCTACCAATATGTGATAAAGTTGTATGGTGGGGAACTAAGGAATTCATTCTGCAGAGTTTTGTTGCTTCCACTTCAGCAGGTTACCTCCACAATTAATGTAAATTCAAAAGCTTTAGTCAATAAAGTAGAAGCTTAAACCATGGACTAAAATTAAGTTTACTAATGAGCAGAAAAAGAAATGCATTACCTACATATGTAGATCTATGTGATTTCACTTTATTTTATTAATAATACAATTAAGTTTCATAATAATGTTTAACCTGCATAAGAGAAAAGAATTAAATAGCATAGGAAGTATAACTGAAGAAATAGGACATTCATTTTAAAAATAAGAATGAATACATTTGCCTTAGCTGGTCTGGCTCAGTTGGTTGAAGTATCCTCTCATACACTGAAAGGCTGTGGGTTCCGTTCCCACTCAGGGTACAGACCTGGGTTGTGGGTTCAGTCACTAGTTAGTAGGGACCATGCAGGAAGGAGACTGATCAATATTTCTTCATCTCTTCCTCTCTCTCCCTTCTTCTCTCTCGAAAATCAATAAGCATGTCCTCAGGTGAGGTTTAAGAAAATAATTATTAATTATTTAGTAAAATAAAAGTCAATGAATTTCAAATTAGGAATGTGCTACAACTTTTTAGAAACAAATATAAGAAGATATCTAAAGACTTCTCAAACTTTCCCTAAAACTTTGCATGGAAACACTAATTTTATATATGATACAATTGTGAAAAAGTGCTCCAATTGCATAAACTATTTAACCTTAGTAAGTAGAATGAAACAATGTAAACTTCAAGAAGTTTTCTGTACCTGAACTCTGGTCCAAAAATATCATGATCTCTCTTATCCTCAGACTCATTTACCGTACTAATCAAAATAATAAGAAATAAAGTAGCTCAAAATGAATGTTGTTTAAATTCTTGTACAACTAAATTTTTGGTCAACTAAGTGATAAATCAACAGAATGTTGAGTTCCCACAGGGCCCGGAGAATAACAGTTCAATGGTGACTTGTAGTGGGAATAACAATCACCACTTCATGAGCTCACTGGAATTCATGACACCTGCTCCACCTATTGAGTCAGCCTGTGGTGAGTGGGTGCTGGAAAGGAAAAGGAGGGTGACAAATGCAGTTTCCATGACCAAAATAGGTCTGGCACATTTAGCTCATATAATTTTTTTTTCTATTTAAATCTTCTGAGGAAAATTGACAATAAAAAATGTTTATCAGACAAGTTTTTTTTCATGAAGAGTATATAAATGATACCACTTTTTCATATGTCTCGTTATAATGTTTAATTTATTTTTAACTTAGTGCTATATTGTACAGATAATGGTAATACTCCTCTTTTTACTTTCACCCATCAAATAGCACATAGGTAACAAGTTAATAAATATTTTTGAAGTTAAGCTTGAATAAGATAGTTCAACATAAAAGCTGAATAAGACACCATTGTCCTCTAATGAAATAGTTTTTACTTCTAGTCCTTATTGCTTAAATAATAACTTAAACTGAGAGATAAGAAATAACCACAGCATAATGTACATATGAATAAATGGGGAGAACTTTTAGACCTACACAGCATTTAGATCTTTTCTGCCATTAAAGCCATTATCTCACTCATATGTGGAATCTAATGAACAAAATTAATTGACAAATAAAATAGGTCCAGAGACATAGAAGCATAGAAAAGACTGATGAATCTCAGAAGAAAGGGGAGAGAGAGGGCAGGAAGAGATTAACCAAAGAATTTATAGGTATATATACATAACTCATAGACATAGCCAATAAAGTGGTGGAGGCTTGGGGTGGGGCAGGATCCAGGTGAAAAGGGGATATGAGGGAAAATGGTTGATATCTGTAATACTCTCAACAATAAACATTTAAAAAAAAAAAGCCAGGAAAGTCTCCTAAAACTCTCCTGCTTCAGGCAACAGCCACAGCATTGAGTTTATATAGAAGGCCCTTTACAGTAAGTATAAAGTTATTTGTAGAAAAGGAGAGATAATTCTCCAGGCTTCCAAAATTTCTTGCATTATGTGCATTTATGAAATAGCAAATAGCATTAGGTAAACCTAGAACTCTATTAGCAGCATTGATGAAATCTGTGTTGATGAGACAAAAAGCCCATGCAGACTGCATTTAAAGGTGTAAGACTCTCAGAGGAACAACTTAGTATCATATTGAGAGAAGAAAATTCATATTGGACGGTGACATACAAGAAACCAGGTCCAAATATAGGAATGTCCCAACTACAGTTGGCCAGAGATCTCAGCTATATCCCAATAAGGAGAGTTCAGTCATTAATACTAGCTAAATAATGAAGACTGAATAGCAGAACAACCTTCTGGACAACCTTCCTGATGAAGCTGGGGCTGTGAGAGCTGGCTGAGGCAGCTGGAGCTGAGAGGCCTGAGCCTCTTGCACAAATTTCATGCAAGTCTGACTTCTAGCCTATATTATAAAAGGCTAGTGGTCATAACACCATAACACAGAAATGACCAAACGACTGGTCACCAGGAGGTGCATTGATGTGCCCCATGGCAGTGTGGCGGGTCTGGAGTCCCATGGCAGTTCTTGGGGCCTGTGGCAGGTCTGGGGGCCTGCGGCAGCATGGTGGGTCTGGATCTCACGCAATTTTGCACACTGGGCCTCTAGTCTGTATAATAAAAAACCCAGTGACTGTCATGGCAGAACCACTGATTACTATGACACGCTGACTACAATGGCCACCACCAGGGCTGCTACTGAGCCCAAGGGTCCTGGGGACCATTGCATGGCTGTCACCAAGATACAGGTTAAAAAGAACACGAAGATGGTCAATATGAGCATGCAGCTTGAGATAAAGGCTTTGTGGGATGAATTCAATCAGCTGGGCACCACGATGATCGCCACCAAGGCTGGCAGGTCAAGGCATCCCTCTCCCTGCTGCGATCCTCTCCACATGGTGCCAATGTCAGGCAGCGGGCTTTGGCCCATTCCATGCATGCAAGACAAAGAAGTGGAGTGGGGGGGATGGAGCCTGGCCACTTACAGGTCCAGCCTTCGCTCTCTGAGTCCCAGCTCTAGTGACAGCTGCCTGGCATGCCGAGCCAGTGGGTACTGCTCAGGAGGCCAGAAAGGTAGCAGAGAGAAACCCTGAGGATCTGCCACCCTACCAGCAGCCCAGGACCCAGCACCATCAGAAACGGACTGGCTCAGAATACATGGAGCGTGGGGGGAAGGCAGCTGCCTGTTGTGGCCTTGCCACCAGCTGGCTCCCAGTGGATCCCACCTCAAAGGAAAATCAGTATTTGGTTCCTTAGTTCAGTCTATCCCAACTAAAGAGGAGCAGCTGGGCATATTTTAAGGGAGAATTAAGACTTTAAAACAGTGTGTTCTATTCCACGGTGATTGCTACTCAGTTGTCTTAGGCCTCAATTCCAGGTGATTGTGGAGCCTGGCTCTGCCACTGAGGCCCACATCTTCCAATTGGCCTGTATTTATTGTAAGGGCCCAAAGAGAAGAAGGGGAGCAAGTTTTTTTATGCAATGGATTTGACCAATAAAGGTGAGTGCCAGGCTGTGTCTAATGTACATACAGAGATACCAATACCAGCTCTGAGACCATCTAGCCAAAGGGAGCTCAGAGCCTGCTTGCAGAGCCTTCTGGTGGTTTCTGTTTCCTTGCTGAGGACATTCTCCCTGGGAATCCTGGGGCCCATTCTCAGATCCAGCTCAGTGGGTTTCCCCAGGTCCCTTCCCCCAGCTGGCCCTGCCCCTGATCGGTCCTCAACCTGACCTAGGATGGGGCTGGCCGGCCAACCTCCCTTAGCCCATCCCCCTGTCCTGTATAGCCCATTTGCCTCAATCAGGGCAAGGCTGCCAGACCCCACCCATGCATGAATTCATGCACTGGGCCCCTAGGTCTATCTAAAAAAAGAGCAATATGCAAATGAACCATCACTCCACTATACCCACAGGCCATGCCCACCAGCCAATCAGGAATGAGTATGCAAATTAACCCCAACCAAGATGTCTACGGCCACAGAGAACAGGAGGGAGGCTTGGGTTTCCCCAGTGATAGAGAAAACCAAGCTTTCCACACTCCCTGGTGGGCCCAGGCCTCCACTCAAGGCTACAAAGTTTCAATTATAGAAGATAAATAAACTCCAACAAAAATGGCAGCAGCCACAGAGCTGGAGAGAGCAGGAGGCTAGGGTTGCCCCTGGCAATGGAGGAAGCCAAGTTTCTACAGCCCTAGCCTGTCTTAGCCTCCACTTAAGGCTACAATTTCAATTATAGAAGATAAATAAATCCCAACAGAAATGGCTGCCACCAAGGAGCAAGCAGGAGGCTTGGCTCCACTCCAGGTTACAAAGTTTCAATTGTAGAAGATAAATAAATCCCAGATACCAGGGCCTCCACTTGGGTTACAGGGTGGCGTGGCCGGCCTGCAAATCACCACAGTCCCCTTGCCTAGTCCACCCCACATTCCAAGGGAACCCCCACCCTGATCTGGGACACCCTTCAGGGAAAACCAACTGACCCCCACCCATGCACCAGGCCTCTATCCTATCTAATAAAAGAATAATATTCAGATTGACCATCACTCCAATATAAAAGTTGGCTGCCACCATGTGGTCAAAGATGGCTGTTCCCATGTAGACACAAGATGGCAGCCACAAGATGGCCAGTAGGGGAAGGCAGTTGGGAGGGACCAGGCCAGCAAGGGATGGCAGTTGGAGGCAATTAAGCCTGCATGGGAGGGCAGTTAGGGGTGACCAGGCCAGCAGAGGAGGGAAGTTGGAGGCGACCAGGCCTGCAGGGAAGGGCAGTTGGGGAGGTATCCAAGACTGCAGGGGAGAGCAGTTGGGGGGACCATGCCTGTAAGGGAGGGCAGTTAGGGGTGACCAGGACTGCAGGGAAGGACAGTTAAGGGCAAACAGGTTGTCAGGGAGTAATTAGGCATCAATCAGGCTGGCAGGGGAGCGGTTAGGGGGTGATCAGGCTGGTAGGCAGGTGAGCAGTTGGGAGCCAACAGTCCTGGATTGTGAGAGGGATGTCTGACTGCCCATTTAGGCCTGATCTTACTGGGATTGGGCCTAAATGGGCAGTCGGACATCCTTTGAGGGGTCTCAGATTGGAGAGGATGCAGGCTGGGCTTAGGGACAACCCCCCCTCATGCAGAAATTTTGTGCACCAGGCCTCTAGTTTAATATAATATGCTCAGCTATTTCCACCCCATTCTCTGTTTTACTTATATATCTCATGCTTAATAGAACCTTTTCAAGTACACTTAGTTTAAATTGGATTCTGATACCTAAATGCTGAGACTGAGCTCTTTAGGAGAATCCTTATTCTAAATGAAATTAGTGATAAATTGAGGTTCTGCCTCTATAATCCAACACAGACTTTTAGCATGCACCTCTGTGAATCTGCCCAGTGGTATAGCTGTACAAATGCTATTCTTGCTGAATAATCTAGAGTTTTAGAGTCTATGTATAATATCCACTGGGAATTGTTCCAAGACCTAGATCTAAAATACTATACACCAAAATAAATTGAGTATTATTAGATTACTAATGACCTAGTTATTTTCTATCTTCATTTCTCAATGGCATTTAATGAAATGATTGTAAGCAAACATAACAATGCAGAGAATAAGGCACAGAAATCCACACATCTGCCCATTTCTTTCTTACCATTTTTGTGTGTGTCTTTGTTTTACTTCATTAAAGTTCTATGAGTTATCATTCCCAAATATTTGCCAATATCAAATACAAAATTTGCCCGCATTTACACTACTCGACAACTCTTATGGTAAAATAGGTCATTTTTTTTGTCCTTTCACCCACACAAAACCATTCCATAAATCACTCTTGATGTTTTCCTTATTCATTACCTTGAGCCTCCATATCCCCATTCCTGAACATACTACTTTTACATATGAAAACTACTGAGACATTGAAGACACAGGGATGCAGTTTTACCAAAACTTTACAGTTATCCATAATCTTCATTGTGTTCAATAGGCAAAAAATATAAATATTCTGAAAAGCATGAGGTAGGATAAGTTAATGCTATCTTCTAAAGGATAGGCTTGCGTATTCTGGTACCAGCTCTTCATAAATTTACTGTGCAACATTTAGGTAACCTAAGAGCTTCTGTACATATTTATTGCTTCATGAACAAAATGGGATCAACAATAGTAATAAGAGTTTCTACAGAACAACTAATGGAAATGTCACCAAAGGAATACTTGAACTTTGTAAACAGAAAATGATCATATAAAAACAAACTGAGTATTTAGAGAATAGTGCAATTGTTTGCATTATGTTTTAAAGTAAGAATGATTTTGCTTGAAAATATGATAATTTAATATAAAAATTTATTTATATGCTAGTAAAATAATTGTGTTTAAACAAAATAGATATTCTCAATTCATATGTAAAAAATGTAAGGGGCACATTCCTATGTACAAAAGCAATAATGGAATCTACATTATAGAAACTTAAAAAATGGCCATTGCCTTAACTGATTTGGCTCACTGGATAGAGCATTGGTCTGTGGACTGGAAGGTTCCAGGTTCAATTCTGGTCAAGGGCATGTACCTTGGTTGCAGGCACATCCCCAATAGAAGGTGTGCAGGAGGCAGCTGACCAATGTTTCTTTCTCATTGATATTTATGACTCTCTGTCCCTCGCTCTTCCTCTCTGTAAAAATCGATAAAATATATATTTTTAAAAATATCCATCAACATAGTAGTGAATATATCATAGCTATAAAACTCCTATAGTGATATACTTGTTATATTTTCTGTTGGAACTCTGGGTAGAAAATGTTAATTCTACACCGAAGTTCATAAAACAAGAAAAAAAATTTAGCAAGGATCTAACAGTAAAAGGGGAAAATAGCAAATAAGACTAAAACACCTGAAACAACACAGAGATCCTCCACTGCCTTACCACAAAACTAATTACAGAAATCCAAGAGAGTTTAAATCCCACCTCTGACAATGCTATACACAACTTGTATAAAATCTGTTCTCAAGCCTTGAATTGAAAATTTGCTTCTCTTCAATTGTTCTCATGGCTGAAAATACAAAAACTAGAGGGAAAAAAAAAGTGTAACTTGGATAATAAATATTATAGATTCACTAGAGGCCCAGTGCATGAAATTCATGCATGGGGTAAGGGCTGTCCCTCAGCCCAGCCAGCACCCTCTCTAATCTGGGTCCCCTTGAGGGATGTACGATTGCCTGTTAAACCCAGTCCCCATGGGCAGTCAGATATCCCTCTCATAATCCAGAACTG
The DNA here is from genome assembly GCA_011751065.1 of Lasiurus cinereus. Lineage (NCBI taxonomy): Eukaryota > Metazoa > Chordata > Mammalia > Chiroptera > Vespertilionidae > Lasiurus > Lasiurus cinereus. Next base: position 5,982,201 of record JAAGEH010000208.1, on the reverse strand, counting down.
CTGTTTCCCAACTGCTTGCCTGCCTGCCTGTCTGATTGCCCCTAACCACTTCTGCCTGCCAGCCTGATCACTCCCTAACTTCCCTCCCCTGCCAGCCTGGTTCACCCCTAACTTCCCTCCCCTGCTGGCCTGGTCCCCCCAACTGCAATCCTGTGCTGGCCATCTTGTGGTGGCCATCTTGTATCCAAATGGGGCAGCCATCTTTGCCCACATGGGGGCAGCCATCTTGTGTGTTGGAGTGATGGTCAATTTGCATATTACCTCTTTATTATATAGGATTGGTATTTCCATCCATACATTCTGCATGGATAGTATACTTTCTAACTCTGGGTTTCCAGAGAGTAGAATTTTTCAAAAGCCACACTGGTAGTTGAAATAAATATTGCACAAATATAGAAGTTCATTTGAATTAGGAAAGAATTATGTTCAATTGGCAGTTCACTCAGCTCTATAGCTATGTTTGTACTCAATTCAGCCATCAACTATCACACTTCTGTTTCTTAGAGATACAATACAGAGACCTCTTTGTTTCTAAGCAGAGACTTTCCAAAAAGCCGAAAGAGGTCTCTCAGACCTTTTCAATAGGGTTGAATAATGAAACACAGGTGATTGAAGACCAAGGCAGGAATGGTAAGAAAGACTATGTGCTCCTAGCATAGTGCTGGGTTCTTAGTAGATATTCCAAAATATGCAAAGTTAATTAGTAAAAACCATTCCCATATCATATGTTTCCTATAATCAGCATCACTAGTTTAGGAGTTTTTCATTTCTCATTGTCCTTACCAATCATCAGGATGACATTTAAAATGAATAACATGAACATGCACTTGAGTTGATTAGTATTTAATGTTAATAATGTAATTTGTAAGTACCAGTTTCAATTTATGATATAAAATAATATTACATAGTACTTTCCTATAGGTGATATGCATGATCACAAAGACTCTTTTTTTTAAATTTTGAACCTGTTTTGAAATTCATGTTGGCATTCCCCTTTCCCTCACACTCATGACTTAATCCAAATTTTTCAGGGAAGTCCCTGGAAGGTAACAAAGGCACAAAGCATAACCATTCTAGAACATAGTCCCACTAGTAGGGGAAGGGACCTGTTAATAGAAGGAGGGCAGAAGATACAACTTCTTGCAATTTCCCCTTTAATTACATCTATCAGTTACGGGAAAAGAAAGTATGTAGCTGCATAGTCCTATCCTTAAAATTCACCCTGGTTCAAAGAACCTAGGAAAATAAAAAGGAAATAGCATATACTGAGTTTCAGCTATGCCCAGAGCACAATGCTTCATGGCTTGTATATTATGAAGTTAATCATTATCTTATTCCTGAGAGGTAGATGGTGGTAGATCCAGTTTACCTTTACCAGTGACAAAATTGATGCTCACATAGGTTAGGTAACCTGTTTAAGAGCACATCTTTAATAACAAGAAGAACTCTGTTAAGTGGCAGCTCTTGACAGTGAAGTAAACTGGCTCAGAAACAAGAGCAGTTGCTGGAGTTTATCCTGGCTTCCGGGACTTATGGAAAGAGAAGCCTAGACTCCTTTTCAGAACTCTGTCCAAAAAACTTTAAAGAAGGAAATTTTTCTTAAAGCAAAACTAACGATTAACAAAAGATAACAGAGTGAGATGTTACATGAAAGAGAGAAGCAGAAGCCAGAGACATGAAAAGGGGGAAGAAATAGGAAGTCCTTAAACTTAGGATGTCTGTCTTGGTAAATAAAAATATAAAAAGAAAAGGATATCATGAAGATTCCTTTCCTCACTGAAGGACTCCATCAGTCAAAGGAAAAATGTGGCCCAAACTATTAGGGGTTCAAAATGGAATTCAAAATGAGCCAGTTACTCCATTGTTCATGTTACCAACTGACTGATAAGTTCATGATCAACACAGAACACTAAAATATGAATTATTTAAGCAGTTTTAGAAATCAATGTTATTAGGCTGAACTATTTGAAAATATCACCTTTAAAAATCAAAAATGATTAAATAATAAACTTCATATGGTTACACTTAATATATTATTAAGTTCTTAACACCAGTTCAAACATAGGAAACCCAAACAATGAGTAGTTAAATAGGATAATAACCATAAGTCATTGTAAAATACAGATTCGGACCCCAAAGTCTCTCGATAAGCCAATTTGCATGTGGATCTCTCTTAAATGCCAATAGCCCAGAGCTCTGAAATATTATTCAGGAAACAGGCCTTTGCCATGACAGTAATTTGACACAGTGCAAAGCAAACACATGTGAACAAAGTCTACTTCCTTCATGCCATGGGCAGTTTTTCAGGCTAAGCTAGCTGATTTAGGCTTAACTATTCTCACAGCTGTGGCAAAGCTTTAGTTAGAACCTCAGTCTAATTTATATTCAGCCAATAATTGTGTGAAAGAACAGATTTAATTTTAAAGGGCAGGCCTTCGAGGTTTTAGCATAACTAAGCCTGTATTAACATGTTTGCAATAAGGGCTGAAGCAATCTGTTCACTACGGCCAATTCCAGTGTACAAGCAACCCCCTTAGGTTTTCTACCACATGCTTGATAGGCCTGTTCTCCATGGCAAAGACAGAATGTATCCTGTAGGCTCCCTATGCAACAAGAGGCTGAAGCAGCATTTAAATTTGATCCTTAGAGCCAAGGGGGAAATACAAAGCTTTCCAATTTCAGGAGAAGAGCTGGAATAAAATTCAGCTGATATCCCTGTTACACTTAGAAGAACGAAGAGACAGACAAGCCCAAGAGGAGGTAGTTACAACTAACAAGAACTGAACTGTGAATCTCTAAAGTGGAAATCTACTGCCAATCCTCATTGTCTAACAGCACACAGTGTGGTGTACTCCTGGGAAAATCCAGGTTCTCCACACATGGACACTTATCGAATGCTTTCCCTTCAGAGTACACTGGAAATGCAGACTTTTAAAAAAGTATTTCCCTATTTCTCTAAAATTTAAAGCGCACACACATTGCACTAAACACTGTCCTGGAAGTTAAGTCCATATCCGATATTAAAAAAACTCAAAAAGAGAAGCCAAGAAATATTTAAGAAGAACCATGTCACTGTAGGAATGTAAGCAGGTATTAGATGGACAATATGTCCAATACGGAAAAATTCCAGTAAGGATAACAGACCTCCAGTATATAGAGTTCAGGCCAGTAAGACACTAGCCAAGTAAATTTAAAATCATTTCCTTTTAAGAGTTTGATTTTCTCCTTGAAGGGATATGAGCCTCAGTGTGTTTTTCTATATGTTACTTTCTCTTTCCCACTTAAATTCTTAAATTTTTTTTTTAGTCTTTATTGTTGAGAGAATTAAAGATGTCCCTCTCTCCATTCCCACAGCCCCCTCCACCCATTCCTCCCTACCCCTGGCCTTCACTACACTATCCTCTGTTTCTTTGGGCAATGCATATATGCATAGAAATTATTTGGTTAATCTCTTCCTGCCCACCCACTCCTGCCCCTTCCCTCAGATTTGTCAGTCTGTTCGATCTTTCCCTGCCACTGTTCTATTTTATTTGTTAGTTTATTTGGTTTCACTAGATTCCATATATAAGTGGGATCATGTGACATTTGTCTTTCTCTGATTAGCTTCTCTAGGTCCCTCCATTCTGTGGTAAAGGGTGATAGGTCCTTCTTCTTTATAGCTGGATAATATTTCATTATGTAACTGTACCACACAACCTTTTTATGCACTCATCTATTGATGGGCACTTGGGCTGTTCCCAGGTTTTATCTATTGTAAATAACACTTCTATGAACATAGAGAAGCAGATATTCTTTCTGGTTGGTGTTTCAGGATGTACAGATGATATAATATTGTACACAGAAAACTAATGACTCCACCAAAAACTACTTGATTTAATAAATAAAGTAGGCAATGTAGCAGGATACAAAATTAACATTGAGAAACCAATGGCATTTTTATACACTAATAATGAACTCTCAAAAAGAGAAACTAAGAAAAAAAAATCCCATTTACAATTGCAACAAAAAATTGAGATACTTAGGAATAAACTTAACCAAGGAGATAAAAGATCTTTATTCCCATAACTACAGGCCATTGAAAAAAAGCAATGCAGGAAAGATATAAACAAGTGGGAGCATATACACTGTTCATGGATTGGGAAAATTAACATGATTTAAATTCTATACTACTCGAAACAACCTATAGATTCAATAAAATCTCTATTAAAATACCAAGAGCATATTTTACAGATCTAGGACAAATACTCAAAAATTTACATGGGAGAGAAATCCAAGATGGCGGCATAGGTAAACACCTATACTGCTGCCTCGCACAACAATTTCATAAATACAACTAAAAGACAGAACAGACATCATCCAGAACCACAGGAAAGCTGGCTGAGTGGAAGTTCTACAACTAGAGGGAAAGAGAGGGGCTCACAGAGACCCAGAGGAGCTGCAAAAAGCTGAGGTACGGAGACGCGCGCTGAGAGAGCGGGTGCCTGAGTACCTGGCTGGCTTTCTCTGGCGGGAGGGAAACGGAGACTCCCAACGGCATTGAACCCCTTATCTTACGACACTAAACCCCAGATCCAGCCGAAACTCATACGGGGGGAGTTTGGACTGTGAAAAGGGAGAAGTGCACGGAAATTTAGGGGAGTCGCAAAGGATCGGAGGTCTGGTCGCGCACGGCACCACGCAGAGGACGGATTGCTGATTGTGCCGCTGGCTTTCGTGAGTGGGCGGGAGACAGACCCTCCCAACTGCGCCACTTCTGAGTCCACTGGGCCCCTGTTTTGGGCGAAACCCTGGGGACCTAGACTCGTGTGGTCCTGGTTCGCAGGGGAGCGGGAAAGGCAGCGGTTAGAGGTGCTGCGGGTGCGCGAGCGCACAAGGACTGCTCCAGCCATTACCCAGTCACGTGAGACTCAGGGGCCGTGGAGGGCGGGGCTGACTGGAAGGCAAGGCGGTCCCTTAAGCCCTGAAACTCCACCCTTCCCAAGCTCAGCAGAGGCTTCTGCGGCTGAATCCAGCACAGAAGTTTCCCCAGCATAGTGAAAATGCCGAGACAAGTGAAGGGATTACAAGCAAAAGAAATGGAGGAAAAAAAACGACTGGATATAGAATTCAAAACCACGCTTATAAGGTTTTGCAAGAATATGCTAGAAAAGATGGATAAATTTAGTGAGACCCAAGAGGAGATGATAAATACACTGACTGAAATAAAAACTATTATGCAGAGTACTAACAGCAGACTAGAGAAAGGCAAGGATCAAGTCAAAAATTTGAAATATAAAGAAGCAGAAAACATTCAACTGGAAAAGCAAGAAGAGAAAAGAATCCAAAAATGTGAAGATAATGTAAGGAGCCTCTGGGACAGCGTCAAGCATACCAACATCAGAATTGTGGGGGTGCCAGAAGAAGAGAGAGAGCAAGATACTGAAAACCTGTTTAAAGAAATAATGACTGAAAACTTCCCACATCTGGTAAAAGAAATAGACTTACAAGTCGAGGAAGCACACAGAACCCCAAAGAAAAGGAACCCAAAGAGGACTACACCAAGGTACATCATAATTAAAATGCCAAGAGCAAAAGAGAAAGAGAGAATATTAAAAGCAGCAAGAGAAAAACAGTTTATTACCTACAAGGGAGCACCCATACGACTGTCAGCTGATTTCTCAACAGAAACGATGCAGGCCAGACGGGAGTGGCAAGAAATATTCAACGTGATGAACAACAAGAACCTACAACCAAGAATAATCTATCCAGCAAAGCTATCATTCAGAATTGAAGGGCAGATAAAGACCTTCACAGAGAAGAAAAAGCTAAAGGAGTTCATCAACTCCAAACCAGTATTATATGAAATGCTGAAAGGTACCCTTTTAGAAGAGGAAGAAGAAAAAGGTAAAAGACAAAAATTATGAACAACAAATACACATCTGTCAACAAGTGAATCTAAAAAATTAAGTGAATTAAAAATCTGATCAACAGAATAAACTGGTGAATATAATAGAATCAGGAGCACAGAAAGGGAGTAGACTGATAATTCTCAGGAGGACAAAAATCATAAAGCATCAAACAGACTGAAATTATAGCAGAAAGATTAAAGTTAGGTGAGGTAAATAAGTGATCAATCAAAGGACTTGTATGCATGCTTATAAACATAACCAATGATCACAGACACTGGGGGGTCGGGGTACGCCTGGGAGGGAGGGGGGCAATGGGGAGGTATGTATAAAAAATTAATAAAAATTAATAAAATTAAATAAAATTAAAAAAAATTTACATGGAACAAAAAAGACCTCAATTAGTTGCAGCGATCTTAAGAAAGAACAGAGTTGGAAGTGTCACAATACGAGATATGAAATTATATCACAAAGCCACTATAATCAAAACAGCCTGTTACTGGCATATGAACAGGTATATACTAGGTGTACCAGTTAATAAAGCAGATTTTTCAATACATGGAGTTACACATATGTTGATATATATGCGTTTTGACATGTATGTTATTTTGTTGTATTATCAACAGGCTTCAAAAATTCCTATGTTAAATTTGCTGAAGGTGTTAGTATCAGAGATATTTTTATGCTTAAAATGTTGAATTTCGTACCAAAAAAGGAGCATTTGCGGAAAGTTTTAATTTTTTATTTTATCTTAAGGAAAAAATTATCGTATACTTTGGGAAGCTTATGGTGAACATGCTCCATCTGAAGATACTTGTGAATGCTAGTTTAAATGCTTTAAAAGTAATGATTTTGATGTAAAAGACAAAGAATATCCAGGTCAACCAAAAAAGTTTGAAGACCAACAATTACAGGCATTATTGGAGGAAGATGCATATAAAACTCAAAAACAACTTTCGGAAAGATTACACATTACTCAGCAAACAATTTCTAATCATTTACAAGTAATGGGACAGATTTCAAAGGAAGAAAAATGGGTGCCACATCAACTGAACAAAAGATAAATGGAAAACTGAAAAGTCATCAGTAAAATATTTCTTCAATGGCATGAAAGAAAGTTTTTTTTTTTTGCATCAAATTGTGACTGGGGATGGAAAGTGAATTTATTTTGAGAATCTCAAACACACAAAATCATGAGTTGATCCAGGTCAACCATCAACATGGACTGCAAGGCCAAATAGCTTTGGAAGGAAGACAATGCTTTGCATTTGGTGGGATCAAGAAGATGTGTATTATGAGCTTCTAAAACCAAGTGAAACATTAATACTGATTGCTACTGACAACAAATAATCAATTTGAACCACATTTTGATCGTAAAACAACTAGAATGTGCCAGAAGACATGGCAAAGTAATTTTGCTTCATGATGATGCACCACCACCACACATTTCAAAACTGTTAAAGACATGTTAAAAGATCTTGCCTGGGTAGTATTAACCCACCTGCTGTATTCACCAGATCTTGCTCCTTCAGATTGATGGCACACACACTTTCTGAGCAGCACTTCAAAAGATAAAAGAAGTGGAAAATTGGGTCTCTGAATGGTTAGCCTCAAAACAAGAAAAGTTCTCTTGGGAGGGTATCCACAAATTACCTGAAAGATAGGGTAACGTGTAGCTAGCAATGAACATTACTTTGCATAAAGTACTTTTGATGTTTCTCTTGAAATTATCATGTTTACTTTGATTAAAAAATCCACATTATTAACTGGTACACCTCATAAATCAATGGAACAGAACAGAGAATCCAGAAATCGACCCAAGCCATTATGTGCAATTAAAAGTTGACAAAGGAGGCAAGAGCATACAATGGAGTCAAGAGAGTCTCTTCAATAAATGGTGTTGGGATAATTGGGCTGGTATATGTAAAATAAATAAACAACTTATACCATACACAAGAATAAACTCAAAATGGATAAAAGACTTCAATGAAATTGTGAAACCAGAAAAATTCTAGAAAACTTTATAGACAGCAAAATATCAGATATCTCACAGAGCAGAGTTTTCACTGATAAATCACATAGGACAAGGAAAAAAAAAGAAACACATGGGACTATTCATAATAATAAAAGCATAATATGCAAATCAAACAAATGACCAAACAGCAGAAAGACTGTCCAGATGACCTTCTGCACGAGCACACTATGGCTTGCACTGGTGCCAGGAAAGCCGAGGCAGGAGCAATTCTATTGGTTGGGGGGCCTGCCATTGCCCACTGATTGGCCTGCAAAGGGAGACCCAGGCCACCCCCTGCAGAGCTATTGATTGGGGGAGGGGGAGTCTCCATGGAACTGGGGAACCTGGGGTGTGTGGCATCAGATACAGGCAGCTCCAGGCCAAGGTGGGTGTGAGACAGAGGTGGGGCCTCAAGGTAGGCAGGGCCACAAGGGCCCTGATAGTCAGGGCTGCAAAGGCCAACCCTTGCATAAATTTTGTGCATCAGGCCTCCAGTTTCAAAATAAAATGCTTCTGCACAGTAAAATAAACCATCATCAAAATGGAAAGGGAACCCACTGTAGGGGAAAATATATTAGCCAATGATACATCTGATAAGGGATTAATTTCCAAGATATATAAAGTACTCATGCAACTCAACAAAATAAGACAAACAATCCAATTTAAAAATGAGCAGAGAACTTGAATAGACACTTCTCATAGATGACATAAAGATGGCCAAGAGACATATGAAAAACTGTTCTATGTCACCAATCATCAGAGAGATGCAAATTAAAATGACAATGAGGTATCACCTCACATTTGCCAGAATGGCTACCATCAATAAGTCAACAAACAACAAGTGCTGGCAAGGATCTGGAGAAAAGGGAACACTTGGTGAGAGTGCAGACTGATATAGCCACTATGAAAAACAGTGTGGAGTTTCCTCAAAATATTAAAAATGGAACTGCCATTTGATCCAGTGATCCCATTGTTAGGAATATAAACTCTTAAACTCTTGTCCTTCACTTTACTTAAAAGATGTAATTCTTAAAATACTTCCTTAAAGAGTGGTATTCATATATTACTTTAAATGCAAGTCATCATTTTTCAAAAGTATTTCTTTATACTGACCCTATGTTTTTGTTTTGTCTTTTATGCATACCATTATGAATTAGGAAACTAAAGAATTGGTGAATAAAGTTAGTGTGTGAAATGACTTCTAAAATTATACCTCAGAGCTCCTCCAAATATATAACCATTCTTTTTGTTATTATGATTGAAAACATGTATATGTTTTCAAATCTGACTTATTCAGATTAAATGAAAAAACAACAAAGGTGAAACTATTCTAAAGTCCTCTAAATTCAAACCTGTGATCTTTAAATATTCTATTATCAGATTCCTCCACACCAAGAGACTAAGCTGAAATCTGATTATGTTATAAAATTAAATTATGCATGACTTAAAAGTAATAAACATTTTTCCTTTTTAAAATGTAGTTAATAAAAATTGGTCTTCCCAATTTTTCCCATATTGACTTCTTTTTTTTTTCAGTGAATTTTAAATTATATTTTAGGTATGGTATACATACAAAATTTTTCCTAGTCAAGTATATCTTTGCCAGTATTTTGATAAAGCACCCACATTATCCTTTAGGAAACAGGAGCAGATTATGTTCTTATTCTGTATACTAGAGGCTCAGTGCATAATATTCATGCATGAGTAGAATCCCTAGGCCTGACCAGCAATCAGGGAGGATTGGGGCCTTCCTTCCCCTAGCTGCTGGTCAGGGACTTTCTTCATTCCACACTGGCCTCTGGTGATCACCACATGTCATAGCAAATGGTTGAACTGGTTGGTCAAACTCCAAGGGAACAATCTGCATATTAGCCTTTTATTATATAGGATTCTCCCCTCCCTATATTCTTATCCTTGGTAATTCTTCCAGTAGTGGACAGAGAATACTTCCCCACCTCATTGATGGAATATTGGTTGTGTTATTTGCTTTAGTCAACAGAATCTTATCAGAGGACAGAGAGCCTTGAAATGTACTAGCATCGTGCTCTCTGTGCCCTTCAGCCATTGCCATAAAAAAAATGTCCCCAGGCAATGCACAGGTTCTGTAAAAATGAGAGACATGGAGAAGAGCTAAAAACTCTTGTCCTGAAGTCAAGCCCAGGTAAGCCAGCCAGCATCAGCCACCAGCTGACCCATTGAGACATGAGCAAAAATTAATTATTTACTCTTATAATGAAACTAGAGGCTTAGTGCATAAAATTCATGCATGAGTGGAGTCCCTAGGTCTGGCAAGTGATCAGGGCCTATCAGGTTCCCGGCCTCCCTGATTCCACCTTCACTCTCCATCCACACATTACCACCACTCGGTTCCCCACAGCCCCATCTCCCCCCTCCTCCTTCCCTTGCCACCCATGTCCACTTCTACCCACCTCCAGTTCTCCATCCCAGCCAGGGGCCTGGGACAATTGATACCTGCCAACTGGGGGAGAGGCCAACTGCCACCATGGCAGGTGGGTCACAGGCCAATCATGGCCTCCTGGACAGGGGGAGGGACCCAGGAGTTTGGATGCTGGCCCCAATGAGGGAGCCAGCTCTGAGCCCCCATGGAAAGGGGCTGTATCCACCACCACACACCCTCAGTTCCCCATTTTAACAGAGGGGTCCAGCCCTGATCGGGCAACTGGGGCTTGCTGGCCAGGAGGAGGGGCCAGGAGGATGGCCAGCAGGCTCCATTAGAGATCAGAGTCTGTGGGCTGGGGGAAGCTTCTGTGTTTAGTGTCTGCTCCATAGTGGTCAGTAACCATCACAGAGACCAGTTGTTGTGGTCATTCCATCTTAATAGTTGGAGCTATTTCAGCCAGGAATTCTTACAAACTGAGTGCTAAAATTGCTATGGCTATTGGGTTTTTAAAGCCTACTTCTTTAGATTTTTCCTTCATTCTGGTAAGTTATTATCTATTCATCAAATTCACTCATTTTTTAAAAAAAAATATCTTTATGATATTACAAATGGCCCCCTTGTGGTTTTTTGTTGTTGTTGTTATTTGTTTATTTTTTCCATTCATCCCCTCTTCCTTGCACCAGTCCCTCTCAAGTCTTCACCACATTATCTGTGTCCATGGGCTATGCATATATGCATATAAGTTCCCCTCTTACTCTCTTCATTAACACCCCAACTTTGCTCTAAAATTCATCAATCTGTTCCATTGTTTTATATCTCAGCTTCTATTTTGTTCATCAATTTGTTTTATTAGATTCCACATATGAGTGAGATCATCTGATACTGTATTTCTCTGACTGGCTTATTTCTATTAGCATAATACTCTCCAGGTCCATCCATGCTGTCGTAAATTCATTTATTCATAAATTAACAATTACTTTGTTAGTAGATATAGTCAAATAGTTTTTTAAATTGGTTCTAGTAATTTACATTTTCTCTACCAGGATATGAGAATTCCAATTGCCATACTTCTCCAATATTAAAACTTGAGAGTTTTTATCCATTTTTTCTCCATTGTGATGAATGGGAATTTTACAGGGGTGAGTAAAAATAGGCACACAGTTGTAATACAAATAATGCAAAAATAATAACAAATAATAAAGAAATAAACTGTTTTGAGTACTCAAAGTTATAAATCTACTTTTGTACACCAATATATTTTGATTTGCCTGTCCTAAAGTTACAAATCTAATCTCCATGTGCACATCCTATCTAATAAAAGAATAATATGCAAATTGGCAGTACTTCTTTCACACCCACAAGCCACGCTCACCAGCCAATCAGGAGTGAGTGTGCAAATTAACCCAACCAAGATGGCTACAGAGAGAGCAGGAGGAAGGCTTGGATTGTCTCGGTGATGCAGGAAGTCAAGCTTTCCACATACCCTGGCCAGCCCAGACCTCCATTTAAGGCAAAAAAGTCTCAATTATAGAAGATAAGTAAATTCCAATAGAAATGGCTGCCACCATGGAGTGAGCAGAAGGCATAGCTCCACTCCAGGCTACAAAGTTTTCATTTTAGAAGATAAATAAATCCCAGATACCAGAACCTCCGTTTGGGTTGCCATCGGGGGTGGGGTGGGGTGGGGCATGGCTGGCCTGAAAACCACCACAAGCCCCTCACAAAGGCCACCCAATGCCCTAAGGGAACCTCCACCCTGATCCAGGACACCCTTCAGGGCAAAGCAGCTGGCCCCCACCCGTGCACCAGGCCTCTATTCTATCTAATAAAGAAGTAATATGCAGATTGACCATCACTCCAACACACAAGATGACTGCCCCCATTTGGACAGAAGATGGCCACCACAAGATGGCAAGTAGGGGAGGGCTATTGGGAGGGACCAGGCCTGAAAGTGAGGGCAGTTGGGGGTAACCAGGCCTGCAGGGGAGGACAGTAAAGGGTGACCAGACCCGCAGGGGAGGGCAGTTAGGGGCAAACAGGCTGGCAGGGGAACAATTAGGGGTTATCTGGCTGGCAGGCAGAGTGCTTAGGGGGTGATCAGGCTGGCAGGAAGAATAGGTTAGGGGCCATTAGGAAGGCAGACAGGCAAGCAATTGGGAGCCAGCACTCTTGGACTGTGAGAGGGATCCCAGATTGGAGAGGGTTCAGACTGGGCTGAAGGACACCCCCCCAGGCATGAATTTTGTGCAGCAGACCTCTAGTTCTGTTTTATAAACATTTCCAAGATCCTTCTCCATTTGTAAGTAGGTGTTTTTTTTCTTATTGTAGTTCTTTTTAAAAAACTATTTTGAATAGATTTATAACATATCCATATATACCATCTTGTGCCTACATGGGAGCAGCCATATTTGACCACATGGGGGCGGTCATCTTGTTTGTTGGAGTGATAGTCAATTTGCATATTACCACATTATTATATAGGATCTCAGGCATTAACTTTTATGTCTTATATAAGACAGAGATACACTGAAATGCATTTTTCCCCATTTTTGTACCAGTTGACATAGCACCAATTATTAAAAAGACTATCATATCAAAATGAACCTGAAAGTTAATTTTGTCATAAATCTATTGATCATTCATGTACAAGCCTGACTTTAGGCACTCTACTGTTTTGTCATGTATTTTCCATATCATTTTGCCTATATTATTAAATTATTATAGCCTTAAAATGTGTTTATATCTCATCATGTAAAACATACAATTTTATTATTCTTTTTTCAAGTTTTATGGTTACTTTTTCTACTTACTTTTGCATGTAAATTTTATAACCGATTTGTCAATTTCTTCAAAATAGGAATTGTATTGAATCTAGATGACTTATGGTAGAATTAAAAATCTTTATAAGGCCGAGACTGGTGTGGTTCAGTGGATAGAGCGCCAGCCTGCAGACTGAAAGGTCCCAGGTTCGATTCCCAGTCCAGGGCATGTATGTTGGTGGCGGGCACATCCCCAGTAGGGGGCGTGCAGGAGGCGGCTGATGGATGTCTCTCTCTCGTCGATGATTCTAGCTCTCTGTCCCTCTCTCTTCCTCTCTGTAAAAAATCAATAAAATATATATTTAAAAAAATCTTTATAAGAGTCTTCTAATGTATGAAGATGATATATCCTTTATTTAGTAAGGTATTAAAATTTTATCAGTGCTTCACATTTTTCAATGTATAATTCTTACATATTTTTTTATATTCATTTTCAGGTACCTGATGTTTTATGTTATGGTAAATACTACAATTTGAATTTTTATTTTCCATTTGTTGCTGGAATGTAGAAGCACAATTGAAGTTTTTTACATTGACTTGTATTCATCAAGCTTGTTAAATTTACTTATTTATAGTAGTTTGATTGCAGAGTATTTAGGAATTTCTCTATATGCAATCATGTCATCTTCAAATAGGTCTGTGTATTCATGATTGAGAGGTGATTGCCCTAAAATTTTCATCTCACAATCTCTTTGTCACATCTTTAAATCAAGTTATTAAAATTCCAATCTTGTTCTAATTTCTGAGTTTGTGCAAAATGGATATGTTCTTTCCTTAAATAATAAAAGAAAGTTATTTAGTCCTGAGAATGTGGGGAGATTTTTCATAACAGATATAATCCTTTCACAGATATCAGAGAATACAGATGAGATTTTATTTCTTCTTCTGGAATTTTAATAAGTAATTGTCAATTTTATTATTGTACAGCTATTCATAATATTCTCTTATTGTCTTTTTGATGTAAGAATTGGGGTTATGTCCTCTCTAATTCTTGACATTGGTCATTTATGATTTTACCCTTTTTTTCCTTATTATTCTTGTTAGGGTTAGATCAATTTTATAATTTTTTTAAAGAAATACCTTTTTTCTGTGTTTTCTTTATTGTACATTTCTTTTTCCTTTAATGTCCTCTGATGTTATTTCTTACATCTTATATTCATTAATTTTGAAGCAATAATGTTCTAAGCTGTAATGTAATAAATTTACATCTCATCTGTTTTATCTATATCTCATAAGATTTTCTATGCTATATCATCATCCATATTCATTTCAAAATAATTTACAATTTTGGCTCTGAGTTAGTCTTTGACTCATGGATTTAGAAATGTATTATAGTATCTCCAAGGAGTTTTTCTAGTTACATTTATGTTATTTGTGCTAGTTTAATATCATAATGTCATGGTCATAGAACATAATCTATACCATCTTAATCTTTTTTGTTTTGTTTGTGTCAGTATATAAACAATTTGGGTAAATGTACCATGTAAGTTTGAAAAATATTTGTAAAAAATGTCATCATTAGTTGTTGATTTCTAAATATATATCAATTAGGACAACTCTGTTGTTAAAATCTCAAATATGCTTATTTTTTATTCTGATTATCAGCCATTGACAGAAGTATGTTAATATCTCCCAATGTAACAGTAGATTTGTTCATTTATCCTTTTAGTTTTGTTAATTTCTGCTTTGTATATTTGAAGCTAAATTTTTTTGTTTCATACAGACTTAAGACAGTGATATTTTCTTATTGAATTAATCCCTTTATTCTTATGAAGTTTCCCTCCTTAATTCTACCATCTATTGTATTAAAATTTAATTTCTCTAACATTAGTATAGCTAAATCATGTTAAATTCATTTAGGATTTGCATGATATATTTCTTTTCCATTAATTGGTTTAAATTATTTGTGTACTTATATTTGGAAATTTCTTCTCTTAAGGAGAATATAGTTGTTTTTAATCCTATCTGAACAACATTTCCTTAGTACATTTAACATATTTACATAAAAATAATTATAATTTGGTTTGTACATTCCCTATTTCTTTCTATTTAGTCCATCTGATTAAAGTTCTCTTTTTTATTAACTTCTTTTAGATAAAATCACGTTTTTATTACTTCTTTTGCTTTTTCAAAATAACACATAGATTATTATTCTTTTACTATTCTTAGAATAGTCTTACCAAATAGTATAACATGCATCACAAAGTTATTAAAACCTAATAAAATTTTTATTCTTACTACTTTCCTGAAACCACCTGAATTCAGAACTTTTAAATTAGTTGTTTTTATTGCTTTTATATTATAGTAGTATTTTTAGTTCTATATATAATTTAGCCCTACAATATATTATAATTATTTTATTTACTCTATAATCTTTTATATTTGCTTATCTATAATAATAAAAGCATAATATGCTAATTAGACTGATGTTCTTCCAGACAACCTTCCAGATGAAGCCAGAGTTGTAAGGGAATCCTGAGTCGTGGGTGCCAGAAGGAAGCCAAGGCTGGCAGCCTGGGGAAGGAAGGCCTTCTCTTGTACGAATTTCATGCATCAGGCGTCTAGTCTATATATATAAAAGGCTAATATGTTAAGTCTCCAATTGTCTGACTGGTCACTATGACATACACTGACCACCAGGTGGCAGATGCTCAACACAGGAGCTGCCATAATGCACACAGAAAAATGGCACTGTGAACCTGGTCCCCACAAAGCAACACTTGGCTTCTTCCAAATGAGTCATAGGCCCTGCTACCACCCCAGAGCTGCAATCTACCAAATTACAGCCAATGCTGCAAGAACCCATGGCAGAAAATATGGCCCACTGCACAGCCCAGAAACAGTCACTGAGGGCACTGGTTAATGATGTCATGTAGCAAACACCTGGCTTCCTCTCTCTAGCAAAAACTATTCTCCTTGTAGTATCATCAGCCCAGGAACACAACTTGTTTTAGAGCCAGGTGCAAACATTTCACACTTTAACCAGATAGTCTGTGAAGCATTTTCCTGTACCTCATCTCATTTGATCCTCACAGAAGTCTTGGAGTAAGTGGATAGGAGACTCAGTAGAATCCTATTTTTCTTTCATTAGCTGGAAAATAGAGACTTAGAAAGTTAAAAAAAAAACTTGACCTGAGTGAAAAGAAGTAAGAAATGGTGGATCTTGAAAATAACTTCAGGTTTTCTCACTGCACAGAATATAGTCAAATGCTGCTGCAGTTAAATATTTTACCCTTTGTTCTCTCTGTGTGATATATGTGTGTGGTGTGTGTGTGTGTGTGTGTGTGTGTATGATGTGTGTGTGTGTGTGTGGCTAAGTTGACTCACAAATGAAAAGTACATAAAAAGCTCTTGTGCCATTCACACGTATATGTTTCTATCTGTCATTGTTGATTGTGAATTTGATTGACACTTCTATTATAGAGAAAGGGCAAATAGCAATATTAAAATATTTCTTCTAATTAATTTCCTCTCAATGTGCAAAAATTTGTGCACTGGGCCACTAGTGTATTTATATTGTCTGGTGTTATTTATTCCCTACATCCCTTCCACATATCTATTTGGGATCATGTTCCCTTTCCTTTTAATTTGTGTTTTAATGGAAGTCTGATGATGGTCAATTAGCTCTGCTTTATTTGTCTAAAAATTTATTATAGGGGAATACAAGATGGCAGCATAAGTAAACACTTACACTGCTGCCTTGCACAACAATTTCAAAACTACAACTAAAAGACAGAACGGACATCATCCAGAGCCACAGGAAAGCTGGCTGAGTGGAAGTTCTACAGCTAGAGGGAAGGAGAGGGGCTCACGGAGACCCAGAGGAGCTGCAAAAAGGTGAGGTACGGAGACACGCGCGTGGAGAGAGCGGGTGTCGGAGAACCTGGCTGGCTTTCTCTGGCGGGAGGGAAACGGAGACTCCCAACGGCATTGAACCCCTTATCTTACAATACTAAACCCCAGATTCAGCTGAAACTCATACGGGGGAGTTTGGACTGTGAAAAGGGAGAGGTACACAGAAATTTAGGGGAGTCGCAAAAGATCAGAGGTGCTGGTGGCACGCATGGCACTGTGAGCAGAAGACCGACTGCTGATTGTGCCGCTGGCTTTCGCGAGTGGGCAGAAGACAGACCCTCCCAACTATGCCACTTCTGACTCCACTAAGTCCCTGTTTTGGGTGAAAGCCTGGGGACCTAGACTCGTGTGGTCCTGGAGTGCAGGGAAGCCGGAAAGGCAGCATTCTAGAGGCACTGCAGGGGCATGCGCACACAAGGACCGCTCCAGCAATTACCCAGTCACATGAGACTCAGGGGCCATGGAGGGCAGGGCCGACTGGAAGGCAAGGCAGTCCCTTAAGCCCTGACACTCCACCCACCCCAAGCTCAACAGAGGCTTCTTCGGTTTTGCAAGTCTGGTATCATAAGGCTGAATCCAACACAGAAGTTCCCCCGGCATAGTGAAAATGCCAAGACAAGGAAAGGGATCACAAACAAAAGAAATGGAGGAAAAAAAAACGAATGGATATAGAGTTCAAAACCACGTTTATAAGGTTTTTCAAGAATATGCTAGAAAAGATGGATAAATTTGGCGAGACCCAAGAGGAGATGAAAAAGGACATACTAGAGACACTGACTGAAATAAAAAATATTATACAGATTCCTAACAGCAGACTAGAGAATGGCAAGAATCAAGTCAAAAATTTGAAATATAAAGAAGCAGAAAACATTCAACTGGAAAAGCAAGAAGAGAAAAGAATCCAAAAATGTGAACATAATGTAAGGAGCGTTTGGGACAGCTTCAAGCATACCAACATCAGAATTGTGGGGGTGCCAGAAGAAGACAGAGAGAGCAAGATACTGAAAACCTATTTAAAGAAATAATGACTGAAAACTTCCCACATCTGGTAAAAGAAATAGACTTACAAGTCCAGGAAGCACACAGAATCCCAAATAAAAGGAATCCAAAGAGGACCACACCAAGACACATCATAATTAAAATGCCAAGCGCAAAAGACAAAGAGAGAATATTAAAAGCAGCAAGAGAAAAACAGATCATTACCTACAAGGGAGCACTCATATTACTGTCAGCTGATTTCTCAATAAAAACGATGCAGGCCAGATGGGAGTGACAAGAAATATTCAACATGATGAATAGCAAGAACCTACAACCAAGAATAATCTATCCAGCAAAGCTATCATTCAGAATTGAAGGGCAGATAAAGAGCTTCACAGATAAGAAAAAGCTAAAGTTCATCAACTCCAAACCAGTATTATATGACATGCTGAAAGGTACTCTTTCAGAAGAGGAAGAAAAAAAAAGTAAAAGCCAAAAAATTATGAACAACAAATACATATCTATCAAGTGAATCTAAAAATTAAGTGAATTAAAAATTTGATCAACAGAATAAACTGGTGAATATAATAGAATCAGGAGCACAGAAAGGGATTAGACTGATAATTCTCAGGAGGACAAAAATCATAAAGCATCAAACAGACTGTGAAATTACAGCAGAAAGATTAAAGTTAGGTGAGGTAGATAAGTGATCAATCAGAGGACTTGTATGCATGCATATAAGCATAACCAATGATCATAGACACTGGGGGGTTGGAGTATGCCTGGAGGGAGGGGGGCAATGGGGAAATATGTATAAAAATTAATAAAAAATCAGTAAATAAAAAATAAAATAAAATAAAAATTTATTATACCCTATTTAAAAAAAACATATTTTTGGATATAGAAATCTTAGCTCTAAGACAGTTATTTTCTAGAAATACTTTTTTTTTTTTGGCTTTCATCATTTCTTCTGAGAAGCCAGCTGTCATTCCAATATTCCTTTGAAAGCCATGCTTTATTTTATTTTCTGAATGCTTTTCTCCCTCTCTCTCCCTCCCTCTCTCTTTTTGCTTTACTATGATGAGTTTTGATGCAGTTTTCCTTGTATTTGTCTATCCTAGAATGTACTATTTTTTTTTATCAAGTCTTTAAAATTTTCAATTATTTACTCTCTGACACCTTTCTCTCATCCTTCTTTCTAGGATTCCAATTATAAGAATATATTAAGGCTTTTTAGTATGTCCATGAGTTTCTTATGCTTTTGTATTTTGTTTTATTTTTCTTCTGCATGCAGTACTTTTTATTGACCTAATTTTGAATTAACTTATCCTGTGTTTTGCCTTGCACAATCTCTTACTAAATTCATCTTTTGAGTTCCCTAGTTCTGTATAATAATGCTAGCTGTGAAATTTCCATTTAATTATTTTATATATTTCTCTTTGCATTGATTGTGTTGATATACTTTTTAGATTGTTTATTTTTTATTAATCCTCACTTGATGAGATTTTCTCCATTTTTTTAGAGAGAGTGGAAGGGAAAGGGACAGAAACATCCATGTGAGAGAGACACACTGATTGGTTGCCTCCCACACACACCCTAATCGGGCCCATAACCCAACTAATTACCCAGGTATGTGCCCTTCACCAGGAATCAAATCTCCAACCACTTAGTAACACTGGCCAAAGCTATTCATATATTTCTTAATTTTTAATATTTTAATCCTAATTAAATTTCTTGTTTGCCAACTCCAATACATGAATCACACATAAGTCAGTTTCTAGTGTATCAATTTCCCTTTTTTATCAGCATGTTTAATTTTCTTTGAATACGCAATAATTTTTTATTATTTCCAGATATTATCTCTAAAACAACTATAAAAACAACAGATGTATTATCCTCCATCGGAGACTTTTTTCTGTTTTTGTAATGTGGTTTCAGAGTTGGTTATATCAATATAACCAAAGAATTGAGCTGGCATTAGGCACTACTGCAGATTTAATGAGACTGAGTCTACTACTGTTCACCAATTCTGGCAAGACCTTCCTATGGTTTGATGGATAGATTGGTAAGTGTTTGTTTCCTTTGTCCTAAAAAATGCAGATGATCAAGTTCGGCCTCTAAGAATTCTCAAAATTCATCATCCTTACAAAGAATCCAGTAAGTGCTTGAAGCCACCCACTTTCCCATAAATATTGGGTTCCCCAATAGATAGTGCAAAAGATTTCCCTGAACTCTCTGATGGAGGATAATACCATCTGTTGTTCTTATAGTTGTTTTTTGATTCCTCTATTCCTTGTACATTGTCTGTATTAAGAAAATATTATATTGTTAAAATGTGTTGTGTACCTAAGGCCCATTAAATTTTCCAATTGTTCCAGTCTTACTTGATACCTAAAGGCCTTCCTAAATTTTCTTTCCTCCAGTATATGCTCCCTCCCCAGTCTAAGCACAAACTTTATTGTACTTTCAAAATTCCCAACTGCTACATTGAAAATAATGGCTAGTGATCATCACCTCACTCTGGAAAGGTGTTTCACTATATACAATTTTATTTAATTTTCATTGCTTTCAAAGGCCAATATCATTTATAAGTAGGATTCTTTCCATTTTTCCAGGTGTTTCTTTTCCCCCCCTATTTGTATAAAAGAGATCAATGGCCTGCCATGATCTATAGCACCTTTCTCAGAAGTAGAAATTCTGGGATACTTCTCAAGTGTTAAGAGAATCATTACTAGCAAGTATGCTGTGTTAATGACAATTGCTGAAAAACAAGGAGGTATGATCACTCTAAAGTTATAAGCATTCTCTTTAAAATTAAAAAAAAAGATAGGGCCGAGACCGGTTTGGCTCAGTGGATAGAGCGTCGGCTTGCGGACTGAAGGGTCCCAGGTTCGATTCTGGTCGGGGGCATGTACCTTGCTTGCGGGCACATCTCCACAGTGGGGTGTGCAGGAGGCGGCTGATCGATGTCTCTCTCTCATCAATGTTTCTGACTTTCTATCTCTCTCCCTTCCTCTCTGTAAAAAAAATCAATAAAATATATTTTTAAAAAAAGATAGGAAAAGAAGCCTAATTATTATAGTACTAATGGCCCGGTGCACAGATTCGTGAACATTGAAAGGAAATTGGGAGCCCGTGCCCACATGCCCAGGAAGTTTCCATGTCCCTGTGAGTCACCGGGAAGTCACATGGGGAGTCAGTTTTCCTCCCCACAGTTTCCTGAAAAAATATTACCAAGTGTCCCTTCCGCAGCGAGGGTCACATCTTGCCAGATAAGAGGTCCCAGAGGATGCCGTGGGCCGTGCTGGACACTTTCCACTGCTCTGAGCTGGATAAGCTCAAGGTCATCCTGACCCCACGGCACCTGCTGCTGGGGCAGCCACTCAGTAGTGCTATAACGATGGCAGAAGGAAAGGCTCCTGCCACTGTTGCTGCACTCACCACCCATGAGCCTGGCTTCTGGCTGAGCAGTACTCTCGCTGTGAGAGCACACTGACCACCAAGGGCAGCTCCTGCATTGAGCATCTGCCCTCTGGTGATTGTGCATGTGATAGCGACTGGTCGACCTGTTGTTCTGGTTGTTTGGTCGAAACAGTAATTTATGCACTTATATATATATAGATCATCTATTTCAACATTGAAAGACAAACCCTAGCAAACTTATATAAAAAATAAAAATAAATTTCAAGTGAAAGTATTGTAAATGGACAGAACTCCCATTATTTAAAGGAAAAAAAAATTTTAAGAGAATAGCCTACCTAAAAAAATGCAAGGGGATATAAAGGCAAAATATTATAACTTATGAGAAAGCTCTGCATTTTTGCCATGAACTGGTAACTCATAAAAAAGTTCATATGTAGAATTCCTATAAGCTAGTACCAAGCAATAGGAAAATGTAATTTCAAAATATATGATATCGGATATTGAATTTTTGTCTTTTTAGACTAGAGAGTAATATAATAGATCTCCCACAAAAAATTATAAAATGGGGCAGGATCTGGAGGGGGTATTAACCTTGAGAGAATTTAGGACTGGCAAGAGGTCAACCTTTACCTGGATTTTTTTCCTGAGGATATATTCCAATTCACACAGATGAGAGAAAATGTTGCCTTAATAGAAAATAGTGATCTTTCTTGCATAAGGAAACATAGGTTGGACTTTGTAGTCCAATTGACTACAATATTGGGAATAAATTCCCAGAGAGAAAGGAACCACTGAAAAGTGAGTTCCAAAACCTGACTTCAAATTCTTCTGGATTCATTGGCTAATATCTAAAACTGTGCATACATTTGCTGAGGGACACCACAAGAAACACAACAAAAAACAGCAGGTTATAAGGAGGAAAAAGATTCAGTATCTCCACATTTAGCCCTTATTTATTTAACATCTTAGCTAATGCAAATGTTGTTAATGTTATAATTTGATTTAAAAAAAAGCTTCATGATAGCTATACATTTCTTTATATTCCATTATTATTTATACTTTTGTAATTGTTGTAAAATATTTATGACTTTAAAAAATAAATGAAAAATAACTGACAACAGAGGTGAAAAGAAGTTATAATTGCCATTGCCTCACTGGTTCAATTTTTTTGAGATGAAAAATTAGTCCATCCAAACCAATTACAAAATAAACTCTTCAAAAGACATATACAACTTATAAATACTGCCAATGTCTCAACTAATGAAGCAATAATTAGATAATTATGTATTGAGTACCTGTTTTATGCAAAGTTTAGTACTAAAGGAAATGAGAAAATACATAATAAAGAATGGTGCAAATTGAAATTATGCAGAAAATTCCCTTGAGAATTCAGAGAAGTCAATTATTTCTGATGGGGAAGAGCTGACGGAAGAACAAGTATTTTGGTATTTGAACCAAACCTTTTCAGATGAGTTGCATTTAATTAACCTACTGGGGGGTGAAGGGTAAGAGAAATGCATAATACCAGCACTTATAAATCTTTCTCCCAACTCTCCAACTCCTCAGAAGAAAAGTTCAACTCTACAAAAAGAGACAATTATATCTCTTTTAGTTCACAAAAAGTTATAATTTAAGAATTTTTATGGTTAAACTTAAGCAAATTTTCATTCATCTCATTTTATCATTGCTCTATAAAATATACTATTTTGTATCTTTAAAACACTGGTTAATATCTACCCAAAAATTTATTAAATGTTCCAGAAATTATCAATAATCCTATAATGTTTGTATTTAGGAGTTCTAGTAGAGTTGTAAAGTCAATGATATCCTATACCACCACAAGGACTCAAATGCCATATTGACTTTGGTGAATAGCATATGATCCCTCATTAATGCTAGCAAATTCTTACCCAATAAAGATGCTCCAACTTAACGATAGTTGGGTTTAATTTATATTGTAAAACCTACACACAGAATATTACATTGAAATAGTAGCTATCACACAGTTCAGGGAAGGCACATGAGAAAAACAAAATTAATTCAACATGATTTAAGGATGATGACTGTGTTGCCATGAACTAATAACTCATAACAGTGTGTGATTCAGAGCTGTGTGCCCTTCATGATACATGGTATATGTATAAGAGGATAGAATTGCTGGGCATAGGTAGATTCTTAAGCATTTTTATGACCAGTTTGTAAATTCTTCACTTCATTATTGAAACAGAAACAAAAACACCACATAGTAGTAAGATCCAATTTACCCAGAACAAGTACCTGGATTATAGGTTGACACCAATTAACTTTGAAGCAAAACTAACCCCTACACAATTTGTCCATGCAGAATAATGTCTACACATCTGTTTCTAGGTAGATTGTAGTTAAAGATCATAAACTTGGTGAGCAAGACTAGTTGTAAGAGGATCTTAGTGAAACGGAATTTTTGGACTGGAACCCAGATTCTTTGTCCACCAGAATCAAAGAATGAATCCACAAACAGAAAGTGGTATAGCAAAGGTTGAGATTTATTGAAGAACAAGTTTAGACTCCCACATGGGGAAAGGGAAAGAGTCCCACCAATTGGACTCCCACATAGGGAGTAAGAAATGGTCTCACAGAGTTCCTTTTCCCTATGGCTTATGAAGGCTGCAGATCCTGGTGCCTTGATATCCTCTCTGATTGGTCATTATTCCCTTAGACTGGGACTGGTTACTACAGTAATTCCTGAGCTCAAAGGTCAGTCTCACATGTGATGTGTGAGGTTCTCCCCTCCTTTCCTCCTTCTTTATTGTTTTCCTATTCCCTCTGGGCTTTCTTTTTCTGGATGAAGGACTTCTTTTTCTATTTTGTAAATATAGACCTTTTGCTGTTTCCAGCTCCCCCATTCTATGGAAATGGGTACCTGTTGCAGCTTTCCAGCTCCCCCATCCTTGAAAATATACTTTCTACTGCTCTGCAGCTGTGTTTCCTCCATGGTTTCCCTAATTTCCAAAATTTGTAATATTTCCTAAACCTATCCTATTTTACCCCCAAAATTCTTGTTTCATTAGTGTATGGCAATTAAAAATCACATGGTACTTTGAAAGAGATAAATTAAAATATGGAGTCATAAATGGAAATTGGAAAATAAAGTATTATCTGCATCCTAATAAAATGCCTATGTTCATTCAGAATTGAAAAAAGCAAATACTAATCATATTTTCTCAATAATATATTTTGAAAGTGAGGACTGATACATAATGCCATGTCATATGAAATACATGCAAGAGAAATAGGTTTAATGATGTTCAGTTCTACACTAATGAATGAATAATTAAGCAAAACAAAACAAAACACTTAAACCTCAGTTAATTCAATATCATTAATTATTTTTGTATTTGGATGTGCTTTTTGCAGGCAATACACAGTTTAATGATATTTTAGCAATCATATTCCATGAATACAAGCCTATCAATTGATCATGTCATTTTCCTACTGAAAAGCCCTCAATAATTCCATTTTAGCTTTCTAGTAAATGAATTTCAAAATTTGTAGCAGACCACTCAAGGCTCCTAGCAGTCTAGCCTAGTGGTCAGCAAACCGCGGCTCACGAGCCACATGCAGGTCTTTGGCCCCTCGAGTGTGGCTCTTGACAAAGTACCACATAGTGGGGGTACACATATAGTGCGAATGAAACTCCACGGCCCATGTGCAGAATTCAGTTTTGGGCTGGGTGAGTCTATTTTGAAGAAGGAACGTTAGAAGTAGTGAGGATGTTGGTTGGTCAGGCAAGGGGAGATGCAGTGCAGGTGGGCCACGGAATATGCAGCGTGGCGGCGGGGGGAGGGGGAGTGGGGGAAGCGTGTGTGATTCATGCATGAGTTCAGTGAGCCGGTCAGTCAGCAGTCTCACGTGCAGTGGTTAGTGCTAGTCGAGTCTGCAAATCGCACGTGCGGTTGACAAAAGTACCTACTCAAAGCATAAAGTTACCTGTATTTTTCCAACCAGTTGCAATCCTACAGGTATTTTGTCATCAATTTAAGAATTGTAATTATTTTGTGTTGGTGGCTTTATTATTATAAAATTAAACTTTTTAGGTGCCTTGTTTGACATGGTTACAAAGGAAAATGGAAGACGAAATCGTAAATTTAAAGTTGAATTGACTGAGACTTTCGCATTTATTCAAAACTTAAATGTCCTTCTGACCTGTCTTATTTGTCAGGAAAAATTAGCGCATAACAAGAAATCCAATTTGGAGAGACACTTTACAACTAAACATGTGTCAATTAGTTCTAAATATCCTGTTGATGCAAGGAAGAAAGCAGTTGAGGAACTTCAGAAGAGTCAAGAAAAATCAAGTTCTGTATTTAATTACTGGATGCAATCTTCCAACAATGTCAATATTGCAAGTTTTGTGTTTAGTCATTGCTAAGAGAGGAAAACCATATACAGATGGTGAATACATAAAAAGTTGTTTTATAAATGCATCCGAAGAGCTATTTCGAGATTTTAAGGACAAAGTAGCTATTCTAAAAAAAAATTAAAGAGTTACCACTGTCTGCTAAAACATTGAGAAATAGAACAGTCAAAATGTCTTTGAATATAACTGACCAGCAAGTTGAAGATCTTAAATTGGTTTCAGCTTTATCAATAGCAGTTGACGAGTCTTGTGACATAAATGATACAGCGCAAGTTTCACTTTTTGTACGATTTATTTCATCTACAGGTCCTAAAGTAGAACTTTTAGGATTATTGACACTCAAAGGTCAAACATGTGGAGAAGATATAGCAAATGCTGTAATTGAATGCATTGAAAACATCATATTCCACTCGATAAAATTGTCTCAATTTCAACAGATGGGGTGAAAAGTATGACCAGCATAAGAAATGGGTTTGTTGCTATTTTGAAAGAAAAAATTAATCATGAGATACTTACCATTACATCATTCATCAAAAAGTGCTTTGTGCACAGACATTTCCAGAAGAAATTTGCAAAGTTATGGAATTGGTGATTAACATTATCAACTCCATTATAGCTAAAGCTCTTAATCATTGCCAATTTAAAGAATTTTTAGTTCAAATGGTGAGTACGCAGATTTCAGCTGCATAACAAAGTAAGTTGGTTATCAAGAGGAAACATTTTGAAACGTTTCGCTTCCTTATTAACAGAAATTAAACCGTTTCTCCTTGAGAAGGGTGTTCACTATCCAGAACTAATGAACGATCAGTGGATCCAAAAATTTTATTTCATGGTAGATGTTTCATCTCATCTAAATCAGCTTAATTGTAAACTACAGAGAAAGGAAACACAATTTTTTCGATGTTAGAAGTTATTTCATTTGAAAACAAATTATCTCTTTCTGCTCAAGATTTTGAAAGAAACTTTTTTTCTTTTTTTAAAATATATTTTATTGATTTTTTTTTTTTTTTACAGAGAGGAAGGGAGAGGGATAGAGAGTTAGAAACATCAATGAGAGACATCGATCAACCACCTCCTGCACACCCCCTACTGTGGATGTGCCCACAAGCAAAATACATGCCCTTGACTAGAATCAAACCTGAGACCTTCCTTTCAGACCGCAGGCCAACGCTCTATCCACTGAGCCAAACCAGTTTCAGTTTGAAAGAGAAACTTTGTTTCACTTTCCAAGCCTGTTGAAACATCCCCAAGAAAATAATTCTGATATTGACATTTGCTGTTTCAAAACAATACTTTTAAATATGAGGGAAGCTTTTCTCAACAGGTTTCAGGAATTCAGAAACAGCAAAGCCATGTTAGCCTTTGTTAAAAAACAAAACAAAACAAAAAATACCTCTTAATGCAACTGTAACATAATTAAATTTTTCTCTCTTTAATATTGATATTGGCAACTTTGAAAGGCAATTGCTGGATTTAAAAAACAAAGAATTGTGGAGCTCGAAATTTGAACTGATATCTTTGTGCTGACATAGAAATATTGGAGAAAAACAAATGTGAACTTAGTTCACAGCACAGTGGTCTGCTTTGAATAGACCTGGAGAAGGAAGACATGTTGATTTTTAACACCTGGAATAGTGTTCCTGACTCATTTATTCAACTGAAAAAACTAGCGTTTGCTTTTCTTTCCTTATTCGGATCTACATATTTATGCGAACAATCATTTTCAAGCATGAACCTTATCAAGAGTAAATTGAGAAGTCTTTATTGATGAGAACCTGGAATTGTGCCTAAAATTAAAAACAACATACAAACCTGACTTACCCAAACTTTCCAAGGAGATGCAAGGCCATTGTTCACATTAGTGTTTGTCAGTCATTGTCATTTAATTTTATGAATATTTAAGGTAAATTGTAAAGAATTTAATTTTATCAATAAATAATATTGTTATTAAGTATGACATCAAGTTTTATTCAATGTACCTATAGTTTAGCTAAAACTTAAAACTTTAAGTGAAGTTTATTAAGTTAATTTTAGGGAATGTTTTGGTGTGAAAGAAGTTGTAGTGTCGAGGATTGACAAAGGTATGTTGAGATGGTTTGGACATAGAAAGGATGAATGAAAGGAGATAGACGAAACAAGTATACAAGATGAGTGTGAATGGGAGAGTTGGAAGGGGTCAACCTCAGCGAACGTACCTATTCAGACTGAGGACGTTTTTAGCAAAGGCCAGCTTAGGAGTACCCTAATTAAGTTAATAACAATATACCTACCTATATAGTTTAAGTTTAAAAAAATTGGCCCTCAAAAGAAATTTCAATCATTGTACTGTTGATATTTGGCTCTGTTGACTAATGAGTTTGCCAACAATTGGTCTAGCCTAACCTTTTTTTCATTTTTCTTTTTTAGAGAAAGAGGAAGGAAGAGGGAAAGAGAAAGAAACATCAATATGAGAGAGAAGCATGGTATTTGCCCCAACCAGGGATGGAATCTGCAACCTGGGTATGTGCCCTGATCTGGAATCAAACCTGCAACCCTTCAGTGCACAAAATGATGATGCTCCAACCAACTGAGACACACTGTCCAGAACTAACCTAAATTTTAAACATGATCTCCCATTGTACTTGGATATTTCTTGCTTCAGCAGTCAAAAAACTACTGAAATAAAAATTGCCCCATAACATCCTATACTCCCCTTACACTTGCCCATGTTATTCCCTGCACGTAAGAATTTAAGATGATGCCCTTTCTTCTAATCACTACCTGGACATATGCCTTTTAACTATCTTCTGTGTCTTTGTCTCTCCCATTCCAATTGAAGCAGGAATTTTAGGGGGACACATAGGCAGGCTTAGGTTTTTTAGAATTAGGGTCCATGAAAATCACGGGGTTGCAGACTGGGAGAAGGTACATTTTCATAACACAAAAGCCAGGTGCAGTCACATCTCCATAAGACAAGGGAACTGGAAGTAGGCAAGAAAGGTCTTTACAAAATAAAGAGAAGGAAACCCTTCATTCAGATGGAAGAGAAGGAAGCCCAGAGGAAAGAAAGAGGGAGAACCTCCCCTGTCAAAGGGGAAGAGTGACCAATCAGAGGGGACATGGGGGCACCAGAATATGCAGTCTTTATAAACCCTGGGGAAAGGAACCCAGTGGGACCCTCCCCCACCCTATCTGGGTTTCAGTCCAAAAATTTGGTATCACAATCTATTGTACACATTACTCCAGATTAGACAAACATCATACTGTTCAATTCTATCACTCTCTTATTCAAAAATCTGAAAATAAACATCTCAAAATTACAAAAAAACCTTTTATTTTTTTTAGATTCCACATATAAGTGAGATATGATATTTATCTTTTACCTTTTATACATGAATCTAATGATATCTGGACCATGAAGTCTTTCTGCTCTGTAATTAGATTCATTTTTAGCTCAGTAATGAACATGAAAAGTACCTGAAAAATTATACTTAGTATATATTTAGTTAAACCCTATAGAATTGAATTTGTAGCTCTTTATTAGCTGTGTCTTATATTAGAGGTAAGTATAATTCTAATAATGTTCCCTTTGCTAGAAAAATCCTTGGAAAGTAGAAACTGTTGTCTATATTAGTACTTTCCCAATAATATATGTAATATAATAAAATATCAAGAAATAAATTTTAAAATGAATAAAAGAATTAAAAAATTAAACAAAAAAGTATAAGAAGTCAATATGAGATGTAAAGATCTGTCTAATCCTAAGAAATAAAGGAGAATAGTTGTTACATAGAAAAAGTTATTATTTTTACTGATGTAATTTCCATATAAGTTTCTATCTAATAGTTCATGAAAGTTTGAGATTTATGATGAAAGTCTGAAAGCATGACACAGAAATTCCTATTGTGTGAATAATGTCAAAAAATTCAACCCTATATATATTTCAAAATACAGCATTAATTTCCTGAAAGATTTTAGAAAATAATTTTGGTGTTTATGCTCCAAAATATGGTGGTATAATATTTCTATGTAAGTTAATAGGAAAATATAATAATAAGCTGAGTTATTACAAGTAAAAAAAAATATGAATAATTAATCTTCCCACCAAAGCCATGAGCAGCTACATCTTTAAATTTATATTCATTATGGACATGACTAATGTCTAAAACCAGTTTTTTACTATGACTCTGTACCAAACTGCCACAAAACTTTGTGGAAAAACTCTTTATTATGCTTATAAATTCTGTAGATCAGGAAATCAAAGAGGATACCACAGGGATGGCTTCTCTCTTTTCCTATCAATGGCTTCAGTTAGAATCTTTGAAGGCTTGGAGATGAAATTGGCTGAAAGCTCATGTATGCACATGTTTAAAACTGATGCTTACTGTTGGCTGAGATTTTAGCTAGGGTCAATAATCAAAACACCTATAAATGGCCTCTCCATGTTGGGTTTTTTTTTTTTGAACATGCTGATTAAAATGCAAAGGTAAATGTTTTGTAGGTGGTGGAGAGAGAGAGTAAGAGAGTGAGTGAGCAAGCGAGCGAGAGGAAACACCAGATAGAAACTACTATTCTATTATTGTTTTTTAACTAGTGGCCTGGTGCACAAAATTCATGCACAAAGGGGGCAGTTCCCTCAGCCCAGCTTGCACCCTCTCCAATCGGGGACCCCTGGTGGGATGTCTGACTGCCAGTTTAGGCCCAATCAGGATAGGGCCTAAATCGAAAGTCGGACATACCTCTTGTAATCTGGGGTTGCTGGCTCCTAACCACTCACCTGCTTGCCTGCCTGCCTGATCACCCCTAACTGCCTCTGCCTACCTATCACCCCTAACTGTTCTTCCTTAGCAGCCTGATCTCACCCCCAACTGCTGTCCTCCACTGGCCAATTTGTTTCTAATTGGTCAGCTTATATGCCAGTCAGTGTCTCTGGGCCTATCAACAGGGCCTGATCAGAAAGGCAGGGCTGATCAGCAGCCCCAGTGGAGGTTTGAAGAGAAATGGAGGCAGGGCTGCTGGCTAGGCTCCGAGGGAAAGAGAGAGGCAAGTGCTGGTCAAAAGCTGCCTCAGATGCTACAGATCAGCCCCTGCTTCTCTCTTCAAAGCCTCTCAGCAGTCAAGGCTGGGTCACTGGGCCTGCAGCCATAGTAGTCAGCACTGGATCCCCATGGCAACCCAGCACTGACTTCTGGATGGTCAGTCTTTGGTCATGATCGGTAGTTACACTCTGGCTCTTTATTATAGAGATGACATAGCCTTGCATCACAAAGCATCCCTTCAGGCCCATACTATTTACTAGTACAGTGATAGCCACCTATTTACAAGGAAAAGGATATAGATTCCAAATCTTGCCAGGGGCATGGCAAGATTCTAAAAGAGACTTGAGAATCAGAAATACTGCTATGGCCCTTTTTGAAAAATGCAATTTGCCACATGAGTAATGTTTTAAATCTGTGAAGTATAATTAATGAATTTAGTAGATCTATCCCTCATTGCTGTATCTCTTAGCTATTGCTGCATAACAAACAACCATGAAAGCTCAGCTGCATTTATCATTCTCAGAGATTTATGACTCAGTTGTTGCTCTGCTTCAAGATGTGGGTCTGCAGACCACCTGGAGTGACTCGTCAGGACCAGAGAATATTTTCAGAGTGTCTCTTATTCATGGCATAGACTATAGGAGTGAATGAAACACATGGCTTCTTAAGACCTCCTAGTAGGTTTGTAATTGCATACTTCATGATCTCCACATTTCACTTGACAATACAACTGGCCAATGAAGTAACAGGTATGCTTTTTCTCTAGTGGGAGTAATTACAAAGGCACATGAATAGGGGTTTGAATTCAGGAAGGGATAAATAATTGGGAGCAATAAAGCAATCTACATTGTTACTTCCATTCAGGAACAATAGTATAAATTCCTGTATCAGTCAGAGAAGGAGAGTTACCAATGAACTTACTTACATTATGGTCATTATATCATGCTCAATCTTTGGAGGAGCTGGGAAAATAAAGGCTAGTTATGAGACCTGGAGGAACAGAGAAAGAGTTATCAACTTACCAACTTATTAAGTCAAGCTTAATAGTGGAGTCGCCAAGCTTAAGAGTGAGCTCACCAAGTGGGGAGCTTATGGGAGGATCTATGGAAAATTGTGGATTTCGTATAACTACCACCACAGTGGTCGACTGCTATACAGTTAGTAGTAAACTAAGCCCATTTTTGGACAGTAGTTGGGAAGAGCAGGACACCTAGCAGAGGAAAAAAGACAGGGCACCTTTATATCTGTCTGCAATGGCATCCTCCCACAAAATGACCTTCAGAGAGGAATGGCTACTATTTCACATTTACCTTATCAATTTTGCAAAGATTTACATTTTTACCAACTCTGAACTGGACCCCTATGCAGAAGGAAATTCTGGAAATGTAGTCACCAGAGTAGTCAAGTTAATAAGTAAAATATACTACAGTACTTATCAAACCACTTCTACCTTTCATAATATTGCAAACATATTTTCATTTATAATGTATATTACTGATTCAAACAGGAGTAAGAATGCTAACAAAATTTCTTACAGTCTTATTTTTTTAAATATATCTTATTGATTTTTCACAGAGAGGAAGGGAGAGGGATAGAAAGTCAGAAACATCAATGAGAGACCTCAATTAGCCGCCTCCTGCACACCCCCTACTGGAGATGTGCCTGCAACCAATGTACGTGCCCTTGACCAGAATCGAACCTGGGACCTTTCAGTCTGCAGGCCGACGCTCTATCCACTGAGCCAAACCGGTTTCGGCTACAGTCTTATTTTTAATGAAGTCAGATAAAAATTACTCTTACAATTTAAAAATTTAAAAATTTTAGATTATTTTGAATTAAAATGCTTCTACTTATTGGTTTATAAAAAAAGCAAAATTTCTATTTATTTTTATGTTATCTTGTAAAAACTAAAAGTTAATTTCAATCCAATTATTATTTAAAGCCTTCCTTCATCTATAAATTAATTTATAATGCATGATTGATCAATAATATATTAGTAGGAGAACATGTTTTTTGTAATCTTTAGGACATAACTACAGAATATTATTTTTATAATTATAGCATATTAACTTTGCCCCTTGGAGAAAATCTTGTTGAATTTTAGAAATGTCTTATTCGGTTGACCTTGACTCTATTTACTTGAAAAAGCATAAACATCTGAACTGTTCCTATTGAAACCCACAGAAAGAATAAACCAAAATATCTAAATTTGATTCCAGCATATAAATTGTAAAGGTCTCATCATGCACAGGCAGCATTTTTGCTACACACAATGTACTCTTTTCATTCAAGTTTGTATTTGTTCAAGAAAAGGAAATGAAAGAAACCCCATGCACCTTGTTGCTCTGTGAATTCTCTAGCCTGCCAATGTCTGAGAAGCTGAGAGACCTTTGATATGTTTTGCAATCTTTAGGCTCTTTAAAGGACTTTGGCATTATGCTTACCTTCCTCAGTTCAGCTACTCATTAGGCATCAGATTTTAATGAATTTCTAACTATATCTGTAAAATTACTTTACTCATTCTCTGGATGTTACAATCTTTTTCATACAATTCTTCCCTTTCCTTATATGCTCTAGAGTGACATTGAGGACCGACATCAAAATACATTTTTTTGTTTTCTATTGGACTCCCTGGACACATAGTACTTCTTACAGCATCCTTATGTTCCCTCAAATTCATCAAATTGTGCCCGGTCTGAAGTCATGCCCCCAAACAAGTAATTTGGTGAGCTGATTTTCTCTCTCATGCACAGTGCATACAAAGCACCTCATTACATCTTGGTATGATCTAGTAAACTGCAGAGATGTGATGGCCACTCAGGAGCCTCTGCACTTCACAGCCCCAATTTCTTCATTCTTTTATTTAAATTCCTCTAATGAAAATAATCTCTCCAATGCAGAAATATTTTAGATAAAATTGAACTCCCTCTTCCTCCACCCCCTACCCCCATTACTATAACCTACCTGTCAGTTTAATCCTACCATTACCCAACAACCCTCCTTGAAATAATTCTCATACAAATCTCTTACTTATCCACTGAACCTTTAAGAGAAATCCTTTGAATGTAGTAAGCTCTTTTTATATATTTCTCATCATCTCTGGGAAAGAATTTTATTGATCCATTAATGTCATGACATTTCCAAGATGATGGCAGTTATAGAATTTTTAACATGGGCTAGACTTGGTTTGGGACAAGACAGATGACAAATGGCAAACTGATGATGATATGCATTATACACCACAAAATATTAGGGTTTAAGATAGCACATGTGTATGTGCCAGGAAGGTTCAGCAATAGACAACTCCTTAAAATAAAACTAAATTAAGAATGAAGCAATGAGAAAACAAGGGCATATGTTCTTAAAAGAAAAATGAAACAATCATTAAAATTGTAAAAGAAACATGATTTATATCAGGCATTTTGTGTCAATAAGCAGTAATTATGGTAGACTGCATCCACACTGTCTGTAGTTAATTTATGCATGGATAGTTATTTTGCATTACACAGTATTATGCAATGGGAGGTCCATATGTAGTAAGGAAATAGAGGTTTTGTAAGGAAGATCAGTAGAATGGTATATGAAATGATGGTAAGAAATATTCATTTGGAAAGCTTTGGTTGCTAAAATAAATTGAGAAAGAAAGAAGAATGAGGTAAGATATTAAAAGTTACTCAAGAAAGGGACTGAAAAAAATTGTGGGCTTATAATCAGTAAAATATATGAAAGAAAACTCACTTTTCTAAAGAGTATTTTATTTTGATTTCTATGGGGGGAAAAAAGAAAAAATATATATTCTTGATTATAGTTTACCCAAAGGTTTACTGATGTTAACTCTATAGTATTCATCTAGAGAGCTTACAAAATGCCTATCATTCACTGGCCAAGGAGCAAAACCTCCTCTTCCTAGGATAGTAACCCAGGTATATGCAGTTGACAAGGATTGGCTGCTGGATCCCTTAAAATGCAGTTTAATTAGATCACTCTGCAAATTACCTGGTCCTTCCATGTCTATGAGTAAGGCATTCTCAAACAAGAGGTCAAAGTGTTAGTAATTTTCAGTGAGTAAGCAGTCTTGCAACCAAGTGAAAAAGAAAAAGTAAGAAGGAGAGAGCCAATGGAAAGAATGCCAATGCCCTCAAATCAATTCTGCTCTGTAGCTGCATCTCCTACCTAAATAATATGAGAGTTAATCAACATTTCTAAATGGCACAATATAGAAACATTTTTTATCAATTTTTAATTGCAGTTTGGATATCAAAGCTCAGCTATACATAACATGAATATATAGTCACCACGGTTATTTAATTTAGCCATCACTCTATTTTTAACTTTGAAATAAAGAAACATATGCTGTCTGATATCAAAGCCAAAGGCTATTTTTATATTTTATTTTATTTTTTATTTTATTGGGGTGACACTGATTAACTAAATTATACAAATTGCAGGTGCACAATTCTACAACACGTTGTCTGTACACTGTGTCCTGTGCTCACTACCCAAGTAAAGTCTCCATCCATTACCATTTATCTTTCCTAGGCTACCTCCTCCAAGGATTCATTTCCTCCTCAATGTCCTGGCAATCACCATACTGTTGTCCCAGTCCTCTTATGGGTTCTTTCCAATTTTTTTTCCTCAATCCCTCTATTTAGGTCTTTTGATCATTTTTAATTGGAGTGTTTGTTTTTTTGGTGTTGAGTTTTGTAAGTTTTTTATAAATCTTGGATATTAATTCCTTATCAGATGTATCATTAGTGAACATGATCTCCCATTGAGTGGGTTGTCTTTTCAGTTTATTGATGGTTTCCTGTCATGTACAAAAACTTTTTTAGTTTGATATAGTCCCATTTGTTTATTTTTTCTTTTGTTTTTCTTGCCTGAGGAGATATATGAGAAAAAATATTGCTATGAGAAATGTCTGAAATTTTACTATCTATGTGGTCTAGGATTTTTATGGTTTCAAGTCTTAAAAATTAAGTCTTTACATCATAAAAACTGTAATTTATTAATAAAGGTAAAATTTGCAATCTGGTTAAATAAACAGGAATATCTCCTTTTTAGTATTCAAGTTTCTCAGTTTTTTCCTGGTAGATTATAAATACAGTTAAAGAGATCTTCCTCAAAAGTGACCAGGAGTCAGACTGGGAAACAGAACATTCCTGAAATAGGTTTTGGAAGAAAACTTCACATTTTTATTCGAATAGTAGTCAGCTGTGAAAGAATTGTGAATGTAGTTAGTCAAATATAAATGAGCATATATTATGTGCTAAGCAATTTAGTAGTGTTTGATCAGATACAATGATGAATATAGCTAGCTTCTAGATGATAATATAGAAGGCTTCTGTCATAGAACTTCTCATATTGTCCTGTCTTCTTTTCAGTCAGTTCTTATATTTATAAAGGGTTTATTCAGCAAGTTGTAAGAGATAGGACAGATAGTCCTATTGAATTTTATAAGTGTTAAGAAAACAATCCTCTAATGTAAGTATCAAAATATTATGAGCTTTAAAGTCATATTGCAAAATCACAAGCATATTATTTATAAGAAAACAACATTTCTAAAAAAAATATTATATATTCTAAGCCGTGGCCTTTTAATAAACTGTACCCATTTTAATTCTTAGAATTATTAATCCAAATCTAGCTTTTTTGTCAACCCAAACTGAAATATTGTATTTGGGAAAATATGTTGCCAATTTTAAAGGGCAGATTTCTATCCAGTAGAAAAAGCCTTTTGCAAGCATTTACTTTGCCAATTGGAAGCTCAGTACACTTGCCTATGAATAGTGCCACAGCAAGCCCAATTTGTCCAGAATGGGAAAGATAAAATTTCAGCTCTCACCTGCTGGAATAGAAAAGTCATTGATGGTCAACATAATCAGGCAAATCTAGCAATTTCTAATTTCATATGTATGTGTGTGTATATATATATGTATATCTATATATATCTCCTATCTAATGAAGAGGGAGTATGCAAATTGACTGTCATTCTGCCACAAAAATGGCAGCACCTGGCCACGGAGGGTCTCTGGCAGGGGAGGGCATTTCGGGGGATCAGGCTGGGGTGGGTGGGCTGTTGGGGGCAAGCAGGTAGGCAGGCAGAGTGGTTAAGGGCAATTGGGCAGGTAGGCAGGTGAGTGGTTAGGAGCCAGCAGTTCTGGATTGTGAGAGGGATGTTCCACTGCTGGGGTAGGCCCAATACCCCAGGGACATTCCTTGAGGGGTTCTGGATTGGAAAGGGTGCAGGCCATGCTGAGGGACACCCGCTGCCCCTGTGCATGAATTTTATGTGCCAGGCCACTAGTGTGTGTGTGTGTGTGTGTGTGTGTGTGTGTGTGTGTATGTGTGTGTGTGTGTATCTCAGATATGAAGAACCCTCATTAGACTGCCTTCATATGTGGTGGATGTATTAGAGGGAGAGTTCTTTTCTAGCTAGCTGCATGGGAAATATGTGTTGACCAGCCATCTATGCAGAACAGCTTCATTGTTAAATCCCAAACCCAAAATTTAGAATTTCCAGTTTCAATGCAATTGAGCAAAATCAAATACACAACTTATTCTCCCCTAATTTTTCTCTATTTATATCCTCCGTCAATGACAGGTCTGATGCACAGGAGTGGGCTCTTACTCAACACATCTGCTCCCCATGTGTTGCTGAGTCACACATACTTTTTTCATTACCAAAAGTAACAAATATTTATTTTCTCCTTGACAGTCCCACAGAGTTGTTGCAGCAGAAGGAAAAACAAGTGAGATTCCATTCAGCTTTGCTCATAAAAAGATCACCACTATTGGTTGCTTGGGCCTCCACTACTAACAGAGTTGTGGAAACTTTGGAATATGTGCAGAACATACCAATGGAAATTATTAGGAAAGAGGATTTGTGAGTAAAGGTTAAAATAATTCATATGGACTCAGAAATAAAATTATGTGAATTACTGATTAGATCTTATAGGTAAACATATATATTTAAAGATTGGCCTACATCTGAGTTTTCTCTAAAGTAAATATTTGAGAATATGAGAGAAGCTTCAGGAGACATCTAAAATCTTTACCCCTCACATATAATATCTATGTTGAACATTAATTTTCATATGAGCCTAGAAATGAATCATGCAATATTATCTAAAAGTAATTAATGGCATAAATTATATTTTTCTCATGACAATGTCAAGAGGGCAGGAGTACAAAGCTAGGATTCTTTGTTCTTTCTTGTGATTTTATATTAGTAATTATTTAAATGGCAATTTGCAACTTTGGACTTACATATAAAACCATGTCTCACCTAGAAGACAAGAAATAAAAATGAATAGACAAGTCTACATCATTTCTCTGGATCAGTTTTATAAATGAATTAAACCCATCTTTAGTCTTCTCAAGTCTTGTAAATGAATGTCATTCTGATTTGACTAACTGATCATTGTTTTGCATCCTTCCTAAACAAGCCTAAAATAACTGCTAGAAAACACTACAAATTTTCTGAGTTTTAACAATCATCAATTTTATATTGTCATATTTTTTATGCGTGAGTTAAAATGAGATTTACTTATATATAATAATAAAAGCATAAAAAGGACGAAGCTGAGGCTGCGAGATAAGCCCAGGTCCCAGGTGCCTGCTGGTAGCCGGAGCGAAGCCCAGGTTCCAGGTGCTAGAGGGAAGCTGGTACCAACAACCAGGGGAAGGAAGGCCTATTCTTACACAAATTTCATGCATCAGGCCTCTAGTTAACTATAAAAGCTCTGGAAAGAAAATTTCACAAATCATGCTGTTGCCATCTTATCTTGTTAACTGCCTCTCTCTCTCTCTCTCTCTCTCTCAAAAAAAAAAGGAACACTTCTAATTCACTCTCATTAAAGATATTTGCTTAGAAAGTAAGTTTTATGAACTAAGAAGTTTGACTTCATACTGTGACAACAAATTTGCCTTATCTCCAGACAGGCTTATTTGCTATCTTAATTGCCTATGTGTGAAATCACAAACATACACAGAATAGGATCTACAAAGTCATATTTGTTGGCATAATGAACACTTTCCTTACATAATCTTGTAATGGGCTTAACACAGTTACAAATACTTAGGGAAAAATCTTTTATTTTGATTTAAGGTAGCCTAAATCAAAAAGAATGCTAGCAGACAGGAACATTGGCTGCTGCTTTGTAACCTTGATTACGTTTAGATCACCTACATTTCCCTTGCCTCAGAAGAACCCACATTATGCTAATGACTCTACTTCCCAAAATATCTAACCTTCTCATATCTAGTTAAGCTACTGCTACACCAAAAGCAGAGCTCACCCAAATGCTCAGGTGCTAACAGAAAATGTATCCTTTCCAATAAGTCATTTTGGCATGCCACTGCAAGTGTTCATGCATAAAACATACAAACTAGTTCAAGAATTTCTAGGAAAGTATGCGCTCTTAAATATTTTTCATAACTTTAAAACCATGTATTTTAAATTGCACACCCAATGTAACATAGGCTGTGTTAAAATATACTTAAAACATTAAAGAATTATTTTCTAATTATGATTTAACTAATGCAACCTGAATTTATCTTTCCAAAAATCATGTCATAAAATATGAGATAAAATTTTTAAATTCCATTTACTTCTATATGTAAAACCCATCTTTTCTGCTAAAATGTAAATTCTCGGTGGAATAGGGCATTCAATCTTAAAATCTAATCTGTTTTCTAGTCTTAAAAATCATTTGACAGCTCTCCAAATGCAAAGTACACATACATTTTGAAAGTTAACCTTCAGGGAATATAAATAGAAGAGAGAGAAGCACCTTGCTGTCTCATTATGTGTGGGAATGGCATAAATTGATTCAACATCTATTAAGATTTATCTTTCAAAACTAATACTCTGCAGTTCGAAGGTTACTGAGATAGGTTCTCTTCACAACTTGACATGTTTTATCATATCTCAAAAGTGTCTTAAGAATTCACATATTACCTGATGTTTATCTAGGTTATTGGCCCTTTCTATTCATAGCCAATCCAAGCTATTTCTTGTCAGAAAGAAACTGATAAAACCTCAATAGCATTCAAGAATCATTTTCCAGTAATGTGAATATCCCAAAGGCCATGCAGTAGTAAATTTTTGAAAACTGTTGTATTTAAAAAATGCTTATCTTCAGAGACAAGCTTTCTCAGTAGCCAGCTAGGTACTAAGAAATATTTAACTCTAGGTAAAATAGTGTCATTAAATATGTCAATTCAAGAAATGCAATGTGGACAGAAAAGTAATTCTAGAATGAGTATGAAAATAAAGGCAGCCAATGTGGATAACCAAGATTCCAAATATTTTGCTCTAGAGTAGAAATTTGACAGAATTTCAAGATTATAACTTTAGCATTTTATTAAATTTTGCATTCATAAATAGATAAAAATGATAATAGATTGCCTTTTTCCCCTAAAGAAACATCCATATATAACCGGCCAGATGCATCTGTAGGTTCTGTATCTGCAGATCCAATTAACCAAGAGTCAAAAGTCCTTTTCTTTTTAAATGTTGTATTATTACTGACCTTTACCATGTAGTTAGGCCTACTATTATTGAATTTATACTGAACATGCAAAGACTTTTTCTTGTCATTATTCCATAAACTATATAGTATAATATCTATTTACATAGCATTTATGTTGCATTATACATAATCTAGAGATAATTTAAAGTACATGGACTTGAGCATCCTAAACACAGTATCAGCAGAGGGTCCTGGAACCAATCCTCTGTAGCTACTGTGGGACAAATATAATTATTTTTTGTCTCAAGTAAAAGAAGTTCTGATAAATGGTGAAGACCTGAAAAAGAACATGTGGAAGAAAAATTTGATTCTTTAACTTTATCCCTGTTATCATCTCAAGAAATTAAATTGATAATAAAACCCTTGATCACCTATACTTTCTTTAAAAGGCAAGGGAAAACATTCATTAGGAGGGTCGTCATCACCAAGAAGTGGTTGTGATACTAATATTTCCTAAATGTCATAGAAACTTAGAAACAAACAAAGATTAAGTTCTCTCTTCCAGAGATTTTTGAGTTTTCATTCATTCAACTAATCCAGATTTTGTAATGATTTCATTATTTTTATCCTTAAACATTATCCATTCCTTCTTCCAGGGAATGATGAATGCTGCTCAGAAATGAGTTCTTGAAACCTTGCATCAATTGGAATAGAGATGTGTGTTTAGCTGACCCAGTGAGTAAGGACACTGCAGTCAGTCCCAACATGGACTAAAGAGATCAATTTCCTGTCTTCAAAAATAAACATATTCCTCATGTTCACTGCAGGTACCATAATCAAACGTTAGGGAGAGAGACTTAAACAATTTTCTAAGACATAATAAGGTTTTTGTTAATAGCCATTTGAGATCGAAAAGGAATGTTCTTAGGAAAAAAAACATGTGGTTAAAATAATGAAACA
Source organism: Lasiurus cinereus (assembly GCA_011751065.1). Taxonomy (NCBI): domain Eukaryota; kingdom Metazoa; phylum Chordata; class Mammalia; order Chiroptera; family Vespertilionidae; genus Lasiurus; species Lasiurus cinereus. The sequence goes on along the minus strand of JAAGEH010000208.1, from coordinate 5,940,976 downwards.
ATTTTATAAATAAAAAATGTCAAGAATAATCTTCTTTTTGGCTGTTCTAAGTATCCAAAAAAATTTATGTCTAGATTACTAACCAATAGCATATACATCTACAGTAAAAGTGTTATATAGAATTATTCTATATCAGTTCTGTAGGTAATGTATTTATATATTATATATCTATCCAGTTATTCTTTTTCAATATCTCTTATGTAATATTTTTTGAAATGTATTCAAGAATTAAAATATTTTCAAAAGAAAGACCTAATAAATAAGAGAGTAAACTCTAATAGCAAGAGCTCCATTCCAGTTACCTTCCTATTGGAAAAACTTATAAACATGTGTATTTAAAGCCATTTGGCAAATATAGTAAAAATGACTGGTAATCCCTTACTTAGGAGTATAAGAGTTTAGAAATGGAAGAGAAAAAGAAGTTAAAAAAAAAAAAGGATGGGGTTTCTAGAAGGAATTAGAGCTAGTAAGTTATGTGCCAAATTTTTACTCTATGGAAAAAGTAAATTTCATAATATTTTTAGCAATTCTATATCCAAATATCTGATCAAAATTAAACCTTGAAGTGGGTAGATGAAACTAGGATATGAAACCAGAAGAAAAAAAAATTCAGAGATAAGAAACTTTATATGCTGATATAATTCATCTAAAAACTCAGTTATGTTGAGATCCCAATTCGGTAAGAAATGTTAACTCTGTTTAGTTAAGAAAATATTAGTGCATTCTAACAGATAAGAAAATTAGAGCTCACCTAATATCATCCTATCTTATAAAAGAATAATATGCAAATTGACCATACATCTGTTACACTCACAAGCCATGCCCCACCAACCACGCCTACCAGCCAATCAGAGTGAGTATGCAAATTAACCTAACCAAGATGGCGGTTAATTTGCATATCCTGGTGCAGAGCGAAGACTGAAGACAGTGTAGAAGGAAGCCAAATGCTGCAGAAGGGAGGAAAGCTGTGAGAAGCAAGCAAGTGCGATGGTGGAGAAGGAAGGGAAGCAGGCAGGAATGCTGAGAAGGGAGGGAAGCAGGCAGGGCTGCAGAGAAGGGAGAGAAACTGGCAGGGCAGCAGAGACCACAGCAGGAAGCCCTATTGCAGGAATCTTCCTGCAATGGGCCTCTAGTAAGCTAATAAATGGCAGAGCTGAGATTCATAATTATAATTAGAAAACAAGTGGGCTCCCATAATAGAAACCAAGTCTTCCTAAGACTGTGCCGTTTAGTTTAGAGAAAGGTTAATCATTAAATGTAGATGGACAAAAATAACTCAAGTCCCAGAAATACCATTTGAACATCAAGGAAATCAAAAGATTTATCCAAATCTTTAACCATATCTCCTCCATAACTCATGTAACCTAAGATTTCATTTTTTTCTTTGTATGAAACACTACTTTCAGCAAAGTTAAATAACAAAAAAGAAACCTTTCAGATTACTGGCCTAAGCATGTAATAATATACTCTCATGAAACTCCCCCTTGATGGCTAACCTCTCCACTTCTCCCAGTGATTTCAACTGGAACAAAATTTAAAAGCATTCATAGTGTGTCAAATTAAGGGACTCTATTTTTAAAGCTAGGAAGAAGCATATCTGTTCCTTGGTGGCTTTATGTTAAGTTTTCTTGAAAAAATGAATTTTCTTTTTTTGTTAAGTTCTACCATTAAAAAAAAACCCACACATTTACCTTTTAATAATTGAGATAACAAAGGGATAGGAAGAAAAATATAGTGACATTCTGTATTTTTATTTGTTACATGTGGCGATCCAATTCACTAGAGGAAAATGTAAACTCTTTGGGAAATGTAGTGGTGAGTATTCAAGGTAATTTGGATTTTTATATTAGACTATGTGCCTGATGCACAAAATTCATGCACTGGGAGGGGTTCCTCAGCCCAGCTTACCACTTTCACATACTGGGAGCCCTCAAGGGATATCCATTTGGGAGCGGACCTAAGCCGCAGTCTGGCCTCCATTTGCAGGAGGTGATTAGGCTGATCAGGGGAAGGTGCCAGCCCCATCATCCCCTGCTGCCAATCACCACAGCCACCAACATGTTTTCATCAACACGTACTCCAGTCCATTCACCAAAAAAATGACAAGTTTCTTTAAGCATTTTCAAGATGTGTCTTTCAAAGGATATGACATTTCTTTCTTTCTTTTTCTTTTTATCCTCACCTGAGGATATGTTTCCATTGATTTTTTTCCCCTTTCCTCCAAACCCAGGCTCGGCTCTGCCCAAGCCTGAAGCCTCCACCCCAAGCTTTAGGCTTGGGAAGCAGGGTACCCCCTACCCCTCGGATCGCAGGCTCAGGCCCTTCCCAAGCCGAAAAGCATCCACCCAAGGCTTTAGGCTTGGGAAGGGACCCTCCCTGCCTCTCTAATGGCCAGCTGGGATTGACCTGGGTGCCAAGGAAGTTCCCTGGACCCAGATATGTATGCAAATTAACTGCCAGATTTATTGGGTTAATTTGCATATTCCTTCTGATTGGCTGTGGACATAGCAGAGGTATGGTCAATTTACATGTTTTTCTATTATTAGGTAAGATATCACAGATGTTAAGTGAATGCCCAATAGGTAATAATTTATTTAGGAAATACACACCAGCCTGTTTTTTAAATATTTATGTTTCACTTTATGCCTAACTATTCTCACTGAGCTAAAATAATTTATATAGCTACAAATATGCAAACTTTACCCATGGATGTAATTCAAGCAAATGCAAGTATCACCTGTCAGTTGGCTGTTATGAAAACAAATTATAATTAAAACAAAACTTAAATTAATTCAATTGCTTTAAAATTCTCTGCAAACACCTTCCAGGTTTTTGAGAAATAAAAACTAGTCTGACTTCTATTACTCATAAATAGCATTTGCTAATAAGGCAAAAACTTTTATACAAGCTGTAGCATCTCTGCTCTTAAGAGTGGAAAAATTGACTATTATTAAATTTAAAACAAAATTAGTTAAACTTAAGTGACTTGCCTAAAATGACCCACAATGGCCAATCTAGAATGTAATCTTACTGAAGAAAAAATGTCTTTTGTTCTCAAATATCCCATCCCAAGGACTGTCAAAACTTAAGTTGATATTTCATGATAGCTTGAATATTTTTTCTTCTTTTTATATAAAAATCAACATGTGATAGAAAAAGTTTTGTCAGCTCCTTCAATTTAGCAGATTGAAAGAGCTGACAAAAGAATAAAAGGTCTATATTTTCAGAGAATAATGGAAAAGGAGAGTCAGTTATGCCTAATACCTGGTTAGATTTTAATTTCCATTTTATATTTATTTTGGGCAAATGAAACAACTTAAACATCCCATGCGAATTCACAGAATTATCAGATTTCCCTCCTCTCTCCAAATGTTGCAATCACAGCATTCAGGAAACTGTGCTTACCACTTTTGTTGCTCATTCACATAATTCTTCCTCTCTTTTCCTGTTCAAAGGCTTTTGAAATCCTCTTCCTTAACACATTTTCCCATGACTGAGAAATATAAAAAAAGAAAGTTAATCTCTCTGCCCCTAGTATTTCTCTTGCTAGCACATTTCTCCCATGAAGAAAAATCACTCCTGGATTAGTGCTTGTGGCACTTACCTATCAGCGCTTGCATAAAGTGACCTATACACTCATGCAAAATAGATGCTGATTTTTTAGACTGAAGAACCACATTGAGCTTATACATTAAATCTAAATAGAGCAAATACATTTTACAATATCAGGATTCATGTCCCTTTATTGCTCCATCAAGATATGAGAAAGAAGACCACAGTATAAATTAAGAAGTTATTATTTGACAAATGATCCTTTGATTCAACTTTGGTAAATTAAAAAAATAAATTAAAATATATTTCAGCAGGGACATGGCACCTGGTCTATGAAAAATCCTCACCCCCCAAAAAAAAAAAATTATTTCAAGGATCTCATTTCAATATCTTCAACATTAAATACTTTATCTGCATACTTTAACCAACATAAACCCTATCAGAATTTCTATAAATTTACATTAATCTTAAATTGAACATCATTTGAACAAATATATGATTTTTGCTTGGTATTAAGATACAGAACTGAGACATTAAATGACAGAACTAAGTCACATTCTTATAAATATATTATAGCTCAAATCTTGCTAAAATCAACAAAAAGGAAAGACCACATTACTTATAGTCATGTTAATTTTGTACTAATTTCCAAAGCTATTCATTTTTTTAAGAAAGTAATAATTATATTTTATTTATATATGCATATTAAATAAATTCTGATATACTTTCATTTATAACTATTATTAGTTATATTATTATTGTTATTATTTTTTAATTTTTTTATTAATTTTTTAAAATTTTTTTATACATATCTCCCCATTGCTTCCTCTCCCTCCCAGGCATACCCCAAACCCCTAGTGTCTGTGATCATTGGTTATGCTTATATGCATGCATACAAGTCCTTTGATTGATCACTTATCTACCTCACCTAACTTTAATCTTTCTGCTGTAATTTCACAGTCTGTTTGATGCTTTATGATTTTTGTCTCCCTGAGAATTATCAGTCTACTCCCTTTCTGTGATCCTGATTCTATTATATTAACCAGTTTATTCTGTTGATCCAATTTTTAATTCACTTAATTTTTAGATTCACTTGTTGATAGATATGTATTTGTTGTTCATAATTTTTTGGCTTTTACCTTTTTCTTCTTCCTCTTCTAAAAGAGTACCTTTCAGCATGTCATATAATACTGGTTTGGAGTTGATGAACTCCCTTAGCTTTTTCTTATCTGTGAAGCCCTTTATCTGCCCTTCAATTCTGAATGATAGCTTTGCTGGATAGATTATTCTTGGTTGTAGGTTCTTGCTATTCATCACGTGGAATATTTCTTGCCACTCCCGTCTGGCCTGCATCGTTTCTGTTGAGAAATCAGCTGACAGTGGTATGGGTGCTCCCTTGTAAGTAATGAACTGTTTTTTCTCTTGTTGCTTTTAATATTCTCTCTTTGTCTTTTGCTCTTGGTATTTTAATTATGATGTGTCTTGGTGTGGTCCTCTTTGGATTCCTTTTATTTGGGGTTCTGTGTGCTTCCTGGACTTGTAAGTCTATTTCTTTTACCAGATGTGGGAAGTTTTCAGTTATTATTTCTTTAAATAAGTTTTCAGTATCTTGCTCTCTCTCTTCTTCTGGCACCGCCACAATTCTGATGTTGGTACACTTGAAGCTGTCCCAGAGGCTCCTTACATTATCTTCACATTTTTGGATTCTTTTCTCTTCTTGCTTTTCCAGTTGAATGTTTTCTGCTTCTTTATATTTCAAATTTTTGACTTGATTCTTGCCATCCTCTAGTCTGCTGTTAGAACTCTGTATAATATTTTTTATTTCAGTTAGTGTCTCTAGTATGTCCTTTTTCATCTCCTTGGGTCTCACTAAATTTATCCAACTTTTCTAGCATATTCTTGAAAAACCTTTTAAGCGTGGTTTTGAACTCTATATCCAGTCGTTTTTTTTTCCTCCATTTCTTTTATTTGTAATCCCTTCCCTTGTCTCGGCATTTTCACTACGCCGGGGAAACTTCTGTGTTGAATTCAGCTTTATGATACTAGACATGCAAAGCCACAGAAGCCTCTGTTGAGCTTGGGAGGGGTGGAGTCTCAGGGCTTAGGGGACTGCCTTGCCTTCCAGTCGGCCCCGCCCTCCACAGCCCCTGAGTCTCACGTGACTGGGTAATCACTGGAGGGGTACTTGTGTGCGAGCACCTGCAGTGCCTTTAACCACTGCCTTTCCGGCTTCCCTCGCACCAGGACCACAGGAGTCTAGGTCCCCAGGGTTTCGCCCAAAACAGGGGCTTAGTGAAGTTAGAAGTGGCACAGTTAGGAGGGTCTGTCTCCCGCCGACTCGCGAAAGCCAGCGGCACAATCAGCAATCTGTCCTGCGTGCAGTGCCTTGCACACCACCAGGCTTTGATCTTTTGCGACTCCCCTAAATTTCCATGCACTTCTCCCTTTTTGCAGTCCAAACTCCCCCCGTATGAGTTTCGGCTGGATCTGGGGTTTAGTGTCGTAGGATAAGGGGTTCAATACCTTTGAGAGTCTCCGTTTCCCTCCCACCAGAGAAAGCCAGCCAGACACTCTGGCACTAGCTCTCTCTGCGCGCACCTCCGTACCTCAGCTTTTTGCAGCTCCTCTGGGTCTCCGTGAGCCCCTCTCTTTCCCTCTAGTTGTAGAACTTCCACTCAGCCAGCTTTCCTGTGGTTCTGGATGATGTCCATTCTGTCTTTTAGTTGTAGTTTTGAAACTGTTGTGTGAGGCAGCAGTGTAGGTGTTTACCTATGCCGCCATCTTGGATTCGATACCAAAGCTATTCATTTTATTTGTTAATAATTATTTGGCTAAAGGGTTTAGTCAAATAAAGTAAGTTTATAATATTTCCCTCAGTTATGTAGTTTCTTAACACTACTTAAGAAAAAAAGTATGATAACTTGAGGCTAGGAGAGTAAAGTGAAAAACAATAATGGAATTCATACATTTTCTTCCCTGTTATGACCATTAAAAGAAAAGCCTCTCTTCACACTGCTCTGGATATTAACTAGTAGTCAGGTATATATTATATCATAAAACAGTTAATATTTTTGCTCTTCCTCTCATATTATTTTCTACTTGACCTTAGTAACTAACCCATGTCCTTACAACTAGGTAAAGAAAATATAAACCTGGTTAATAAGAGGATTGAAATTTGGTGACTTCTAGAAAACAACTTTTAATTTTATCTGCTATTATATCTTATCAAACCTGGGAACTTTGCAAAAATAAACATTTTGTTTCAGTTGGTTTTGGGCAGGGCCAGTAATTGCACATTTCCAGTTTCCTGGGAGATGCCAATGCTTCTAGTTCATTGACCATGCTTTTAATTATAAGGTTGTAGTCACATTATGAAAATATTTAATTTTAATTTCATTAAATGTATATTGGATATGTTTATAGAGTCATATAATATTAACCCACAACAATGACAGTATCCAAAAAGAAAAAAAAATATCATACAAAGGGAAATACAATAACTTCAGTGTTTGTAAAACCTATTTTTATATACTCTAAACATGTTCTGCCTATCCTAACTGTGCACCTACTTCAATAGCCAAGACTTCTCACAAACACTAATATTCCACATCTACACTAATACTTTCTCAACCAAAGATTTTCTTGCATCTTGCTCATTTATTTATTTTTATATTTCCAGTGTCCACAAGTACCCTCAGTAGCTCAGCAAGAGCCCCTCTCTTAATTCACAGACATATGCTGCTTATGTAATAGCGATACCCCTTTGTACAAATGGAAAAATGAGCATTTGTAAAGGCATCTCTTCTGAGTTTTCACCAAAAGGTGCCACTTCTTTCAGATCATTGTTCAAACCTGACTTGGAGAAATATTTGCTGGATTTCATGCAGTGTATTCATTCAACTTTGCCATAATGTTATCTGTTAAGATTACTTTTCAAAGAGAGAAAATTATTGGAAATTATAGTCTAACAATTCTACCTAAATAAATTATATTGTTTAGAAAACATCAAAGTTTTTTTTTAATTGTTACATGCATGTACGTATGTGTACAGGCACATAATATATACTACATTTACAGATACAGAGAGCTTAAAGAGTAGATGAGAAAATTAAAATATTAATAGCAGAAATATATAATTGAAGATTATACAGCCCTGGTATTTTCTAAATAATGTTTCCTTCTACCTGAAAGTAATACTATTTGATGGTAAAAATGGCAAAATGATTAAAGATGTGTATATTGAAATAAGATAGCCTCAGTTTGAATCCCATTCTATTATTCAGTAGCCATGTGACATAGGACACTTAACCACCCTGGATCTCAGTCTCTTCACAATAGTTTTCTGCTTCAAAAAAGTGTATTGGCTTTTGCTTCACAGAAAAAATAAATAAATAAATAAAAATACAAAATCACATAGGCATAAAACATTAAACATTAGTTTATCATGATAGGTGGATGAGTTTACAGATTGGACAAAGAAGTCCATTTGTGGATCAAATACAGGTCAGTTCCATGTCTCATACTGTGGACAGGGCTGGTTACAAGTATTCCTTATAATGGAGTTCTGAAGTTTTCTGATTGTTAAGCAGTAAGATATGCTGCTTCTTAATACCAAAATTCTATGCAATAACAATATAACCTTAATTCCATTTGATTGGCCAAACCAAATCATATGCCAGGCCCAACTTCAAGGAGATGTGGAAGGAAACTTCCCCATCAGTAGTAAAGAGAGAGGCAATGACAGTTATCTGAACAATAATCTAATCTGCCCCAATATCTTGTGAGCATTTTATAATGCATTTCAGATGCTTAGAAACTGGTATACAATACATACTCAGCAAATGCTGAGAAAAAAAGAGATTTAGAGGAACATTGAGCAGAACCTAGCTAACTATTCACCAGCCATTTTCCTTTGTCTCTTGAATACACAGCTCAATCACATTTACCAATTTCCCTTGCATTTAATACATTGCTCTTTCTGGCCAATGGAAAGTGGAACAAAGCAATTGCTAAACCTCAGTCTGGCTCATACACAAAAAAAATTACCACAACAATCCTCCATTAAGCTTAACGCAAGGTCCACAGAAAGACCCAGAGGTTCTAGAGAAGAGTGTCCAGCAGAATTTTTGTAATGATGAAAGCGTTCTCTATTTGCATTTCCTAATCTTAATATATAAAAACCCTGGGTCATAATGATCAGTAACAACTGAGGCTTGACCAACTGGAAGTCAGTCCTGCAGTCAGTGCTGGGTTGTCATGGCAACCCATAATGGACTGCTTCTACTGCAAACTTGGTACCCCAGCACTGACTGATGAGGGGGCTGCAAATCAGGGCCAGAGAGAGGCCTGAAGAGAGAGGAAGGGACTGATCCATTGCCTCTCTGGCAGTTGTTGATCAGCATTTGACTCTCTCTTTCTCTCCCGGTCTGGCCAGCAGCTGTGCCTCCATTTTTCTCCAGGCCTCTACCAGGGCTGCTAATCAGCCCCATCTTTCTTATCAGGCCCTGTTGATAGACCCAGAGATGCAGACTGGCATAGAAAATGACCAATCAGAACCAAATTGGTCAGCAGAGAAGGGCAGTGGGGGCGAGATCAGGCCTGCAGGGGAGGGCCATTGTGGGTGAGATCGGGCCAGCAAGGAAGGGCAGTTGGGGGCAAGATCATGCCAACAGGGGAGGGCAGTCAGAGGAAGTTAGGAGTGTTCAGGCAGACAGGCTGGTGAGTGGTTAGGAGCCAGCAGTCCCTCAAGGGGTCCACCATTAGGAAGAGTGCAGGCTGGGCTGAGGGAACAACCCCTCTATGAAAGAATTTTGTGCACTGGGCCACTAGTAGTTCATAACCAAATATAACTATTGAGCACTGCAGCTGAGGAGCTGAATTTTTTGTTTTAATCTGTTTAAATTCAATAACTACCTTATTGAACTCTGCAGTTCTAGATAGGACAAAGATTTTAGATAGTATGATCCTGCAAGGTTGCATGCCAATCATCTGAGTGATTTGTGACATGAGCAAGAAGTTAAATTTTACCTTGTTATACAACTGAAATTTGGAGATGGTTTGATGGAGCTCTTAATCTACTCTATCAGGGACTATATGTAATAGAATTACTAGTAAGCATACATGCTTTACTTAATTGCAGATCCTAAAATTATTAGGGATTTCTATTTTGTTCTCATTAGTTTAGAATCATCTAAAGTGAAATAGAAAGCAGTAAGTAACCCATATCAGCATCTAGATTACTAAACTGTATCCCTCAGGTCTCAAGATCTTTCTCTAGCCTAGGGAGGGTTCTAAGAAAGAATTGTTTCTGCGCAATCATGTATTTCCCCCCTATTTTTGTTTTCTTATACATACCTACATTGTATCCTTTAAAATACACAAAACAGAACAAAAGAGAGGGGAAAGATGGCAGCTGGCAGGAAGGAGGTGAGAGAGAAGAAGTGAGTGAGGGGATGAAAGGACAGTGTGTGGATGTGTGTTGTGTGTGTGTGTGTGAGTAAGGGATAGTTAAATCTCATAGGAGCAGCAGAGGCTACCAGTCCAGGCTCTCTTGGAATGGAAAGACTGCCACCACGGTGGGAACTCCCTGGACTGCAGGACTCAGGCATGGAGTCCACACCATCTTAAAAGGAAAACAAATTTTCTTTGGAAACTCATCAACACCACCAACCAGACAGGCCTTGGAACTGCCCTGTGATCCAGAAGCCACTCCAGCCAAACACTGCTGCCAAAGCTGCAGACCCACAGACTCTGGGACCTCCACCTCTAAAGCAGAAAATACGGGAAGACAAAAAAGCAATCCCCAAAGGAAAGGAAAAAAAATCATCAGAAAGGGAATTAAATCAAATTGAGGCCAGCAGCTTATCAGGGAAAGAATTCAGAATAATGATTTTAAGAATGTTTAAATGGATGGATGACAAATACACACAACTCAATGAGAACTATAAAGAGCTGAATGAGAATGTCTACGACATGAAAAGAAACCAAGAGGAGATGAAGAATGACATACTGCAATTAGGAACACAATGGAAGGCCTAAACAGTAGACCAGAAGAGGCTGAGGACCACATCAGCGAATTATAAGACAAGGTAGGAAATAACACACAAACACAGCAGCAACTGGAAAGAAGACCTAAAAAACAAGAAGAGAGCCTAAGAGAGATTTGGGACAACATAAAATGAAACAACATTCGCTTAATAGGGATATCAAAAGGAGAGAAAGAAAATCAAGGAACAGAAAACTTATTCGAAGAAATGACAGAAAACTTCCCCGATATTGACAAGAAAAAAACTATGCAAGTCCAAGAAGTACACAGAGTCCCAAAGAAGCTGAACCCCAAAAGAACGGCACCAAGACACATCATAATTAAATTGGCGAACACTAAGGACAAAGAATCTTAAAGACTGCCAGAGAGAGACAGAAAGTTACCTACAAGGAATCTCCTATTAGAATATCAACTTATTTCTCAACAGAAACACACTAGGCCAAATATACAAAGTGATGCAAAGGAAGGGTCTGAACCCAAGAATACTATACCCAGCAATGCTATCATTCAAATTTGAAGGTGGAATCAGGAGCTTCACAGACAAAAAAGAGCTAAGAGAGTTTATCACTACCAACTCAACAATGCAAGAAATGCTAAAGAGACTGCAATAAAAAGAAGAAAGAGAAAGGCAGGAAGAAACACAAACATTAAGGAAAAATATGACAACAAACATTTACTTCTCAATAATAACATTAAACATAAATGGGTTAAATGCACCAATCAAAAGACATAGGGTAGCTGAATGGATAAGAAAACATGACCCATATATTTACTATCTATAAGAGACCCACCTCAGAGCAAAGGATTCACACAGACTTGACAGTGAAGGGATGGAAAAACATTTTTCAGGCAAATAGAAATGAGAGAAAAGCTGGGGTGGCAATACTTTCATCTGATAAAATAGACCTCAAAGTAAAGGCCTTAACAAAAGATAGGGAAGGCCACTAAATAATACTAAATGGAGCAATTCAACAAGAAGATATAGCTCTGGTAAACATATATGCACCCAAACACATAAAAAAAAAAAAAACTAGAAAATATCAGGGAAGAGATCGACAACAATACAATCATAGTGGCAGACTTTAGTGCACCAGTTATATCACTGGATAAATCCTCTAGACAAAAAATCAGCCAAAACCGGTTTGGCTCAGTGTATAGAACATCAGCCTGTGGACTGAAAGGTCCCAGGTTCGATTCTGGTCAAGGGCAAATACATTGGTTGCGGGCACATCCCCAGTAGGGGGCTTGCAGGAGGTGGCTGATTGATGTCTCTCTTTCATTAATGTTTCTAACTTTCTATCACTCTCCCTTCCTCTCTGTGAAATATCAATAAAATATATTTTAAAAGAAATCAGAAAAGGAACAGCAATTTTAAAAACTCACTAGATCCAATGGAACTAATTGACATCTTCAGAGCATTTCACCCCAAAGTTACAGAACATATATTCTTCTCAAGTGCACATAGGACATTTTCGAAAATAGATCACATATAGGCTCACAAGCAAAGTCTCCCCAAATACAAAAATATTGAAATCATATCAAGCATTGTCTCAGACCACAATGACATAATATTAGAAATAAACTAAAATAAAAACATTCCAAAAATTCAAACATTTGGAAATTGAATAGATGTTATTAAATAAATATTAGGTTATCAATGAGATCAAAGAAAAATAAAAAATACACTGGAGACTAATGACAATAAAAACACAACAATACAAATGCTATGGGACACTATGAAAGCAGTTCTGAGAGGGAAGTTAATGCCTCTACAGGCTTACCTCAAAAAACAAGAAAAAATGGTAATGAATAACCCAATTCAACAACACAAAGAATTAGAAAGAGACCAACAAGAAAAGCTCACAGTGAGCAGAAGGAAGGAAATAATAAAGATCAGAGCAGAAATGAATGACATAGAGACCAAAAAAAAAATAATAATAATACAAAAGATCAAGAAGAGCTGGTTCTTCAAAAGAATAAACAAGATTGATGAAACTCTAGCCAGGCTCACCACGAAGCAAAGAGAGAAGACCCAAATAAACAAAATCAGAAATAAGAGAGGGGAAATACCAACAGACCCCACAGAAATACAAAGGATTGTTAAAAAATATTATAAACAACTCTATTCTAATAAATTACACAACCTAGAGGAAATGGACCCATTCCTAGAAAAATACAACCTTCCAAAACTCAATCAGGAAGATCCAAAAAATCTCAATACACTGATAACTATGGAAGAAATTGAAGCAGTCATCAAAAAGCTTCCAGCAAACAAAAACCCAGTGCCAGATAGCTTCACAGGGGAATTTTACCAAACATTCAAGGAAGAACTAAAACCTTTCCTCCTCAGACTATTTCAGAAAATTCAAGAGGAAGAAACACTTCCAAACTCCTTCTATGAAGCCAGCATCACTCTAATACCAAAACCAGATAAAGATAATACAATGAAAGAGAATTATAGGCCAATATCCCTCATGAACATAGATGCCAAAATCCTCAACAAAATTTTAGCAAATAAAATCCAGAAATACATCAGAAAGATCTTACACCATGAACAAGTAAGGATTTATCCTAGAGATGCAAGGATGGTACAATATTCGCAAACCAATAAACATGATACATCACATAAATAAATTGAGAGATAAAAATGACATAGTCATATCAATTGATGCAGAAAAAGTATTTGACAAAATCCAACACCCTTTCTTGATAAAAACTCTCAACAAGGTGGGAATAGAAGGATCATACATCAACATCATAAAAACCATATATGACAAACCCACAGCCAACATCATACTCATTGGGCAAAAACTAAAACCATTTCTCCTAAGAACAGGAACAAGACAGGGATGCCCACTCTCACAACTCTTATTCAACATAGTGCTGGAAGTACACTGGTACCTCGAGATACGAGTTTAATTTGTTCTGTAACCTGGCTCCTATATCAAGTTGCTCCTATCTCAAAGCAAATTTCCCCATTGAAATCAATTGAAATGCCATTTAACCCGTTCCAGCCCCCAAAATGCCACCCCAGTTGTTCTTGTTATGTGTTTTTGAATAAGAAAAATGTATTTATAAATGACAAATATTGTATAAAAACATAATAAAAGAGAATGTAAAGGAATAAACTGGTTTTATAAAGTGTATTTACCTACTCGTTACACTCTTAATGCTATACTTTATCCCTAAACTGAATGTAACTTAACTAATCTTCACTGAACTTAATTGCTTCTGGTCTTTGCATTTTTGGCCGATTTAAAAAAACACGTGTCCAACGAGGTTTGCCTCTTCCTCCCTTTCAGAATGTTTCTGAAATGGGTAAGGCAAGTTTCATGGAACAGCTCCAATGCACAACCAGTAGCAACTTTTTCTGGGTGTTTCTTTTCCACGAAGTGTGACACCCTCTCCCATATTCCTAAGATCTCCTTTATCTCACTTGTAGAGATCTCCTCCACCTTTGGCTCCTCCTCAAAACCAATTTCTTGGAGAACCTCCGCATGTTGCTGAGACTGCAACTCTTGTAACTCTTCCGTGATGAGTTCCAGAGAGTGCTCCTCGATGAGCTCATTCACATCTCTCCCATCCATGTCCAGGCCCATGGATTTTCCCAGAGACACTATCTCCTCCACTGACACTTCAGCTTCGAATCCTTCGAAGGTCCTTTCGGCTATGGCCTCAGGCCACAGCTTCTTCCATGAAGAGGTCAAAGTCCTCGTTGTAACACCCAGCCAGACCTGATCAATAATTCTGAGGCATATCACAATGTTAAAGTGGTTCTTCCAGAACTCTCGAAGGGTAAGGTTTGTGTTCTCCGTCACCTCAAAGCAGCGCCGGAACAGGTGCTTGATGTACAGCTTTTTAAAATTAGAAATCACCTCCTGATTCATGGGCTGCAGGATAGGAGTGGTGTTGGGAGGTAGGTAGACAACCTTTATAAACTTGAACTCTTCCAGGAGTTCATCTTTGAGGTTCGGTGGGTGAGCAGGAGCATTGTTGAAGATGAGGAGGGCTTGTATGGTTAGGTTGCTTTCCTGTAGATATTTCTTAAAAGAAGGGCCAAAAACCAGTTTTACCCCTCCACAAAGAACTGCCTGGTGACCTATGCCTTTGGGTTTGCCCTCCAAATAACTTGCAGTTTATCTTTAAAATCTTATGTGACTTAAAGACTCTGGGGTTTTCCGAATGGTATATGAGCAGAGGCTTGATCTTGCAGTTGCCACTTGCATTGGCGCACAGTGCGAGAGTTAGCCTATCCTTCATGGGTTTGTGGCCTGGCATCGCCTTCTCTTCTGCCGTTATATAAGTCCTATTCGGCATCTTCTTCCAGAAAAGCCCTGTCTCATCACAGTTGAAGACTTGCTGCGGGATATATTCTTTGGCTTCTATCAGTTCAGAAAAAGTTTTGAGGTAATCCTCAACTGCCTTCACATCCGAACTTGCTGCCTCACCATGCCTGATGATGGAGTGAATGCCGGACCTTTTCCTGAAGTTATCAAACCAGCCTCTACTGGCTTTAAATGAGTCTTTCGATGCTTCGTCCCTGGAAGTGCGCGGGGTCTGCTCCAGCAAATCACCGTAAATCGCTCGCGCCTTCTCACATATGATGCCCTGTGTTAATGTATCTCCTTTAAGTTGCTTCTCCGTCACCCACACCATCAGTAGATTTTCCATCTTTTCATGGAGAGAACTACGGAACTTAGAAAATAATGTAACACCCTTAGCTGGCGTTATACACTTTATTGACTCCTTCTGTTTAAGCACAGTGCATATCCTTGAAGTACTACGCCCTTATTGCCTCGCCAAGTCAGCCACTCGCACACATTGCTCATATTTTTCTATGATTTCACGCTTTAATTTAATAGACATCATCCTCTTCTGAGCATTGACCCTTCCACTCGCTTTCTTCGGACCCATGGTTATAAAAAGAAATGTGATAAAGTATGTAAATGCACAAAAGATGTTTCCACGATGAGGTAAACAAGCACACTGACTGAGGTGTGGGAAACTATGAGATGCTCGAGTCGCGGTAAACTGGTGAGTTGTGTGCAGCTGGCCAATCCTCGCAATTACTCGTATCTCAAATGTTGCTCGTATTTCAAAGCAAAAAAATTGCTTGCTTGACGGCTCGTATCTTAAAAATCTCATATGTTAGGGCACTCGTATCTCGAGGTACCACTGTACTAGCCATTGTGATCAGACAAGAAAAAGAAATAAAAGACATCCAAATTGGAAAAGAAGAAATAAAACTGTCCTATTGGCAGATGACATGATACTTCACATAGAAAACCCTAAAGACTCCATCAAAAAACTAGCAGGCTTGATAAATGAATTCAACAATATAGCAGGATACAAAATTAATGCCAAGAAATCCATGACATTTCTATACACTAATAATGAAGTTACAGCAAGAGAAGCTAAAAATGCAATCCCATTTACCTTCGCACCAAAAAATTAATATACCTAAGAATAAACTTAATTAAGGAGGTAAAAGACCTATACGTGGAAAACTATACAACACTGAAAACATAGGTAGAGGAAGACATAAACAGGTGGAAGAACATTCCATGTTCATGGATTGGTAGAATAAACATCATCAAAATGTCCATACTACCCAAATCAATCTATAAATTCAATGCAATCCCCATTAAAATACCAATGGCATACTTCACAAACCTGGAACAAACTTTTCAAAATTCATCTGGAATAAAAAAAGACCCTGAATAGCTGCAGAAATCCTGAGAAAGAAGAACAAAATAGGTTTGATCTCAATACCACATTTCAAGTTGAATTACAAAGCCACTGTTCCCAAAATAGCCTGATACTGGCACAAGAACAGACATATAGATCAATGGAATAGAATGGAGAACCCAGAAATTGACCCAAACCACTATTGCCCAATTAATATTTGACAAAGGAGGCATGAACATACAATGGAGTCAAGGCAGTCTCTTCAACAAATGGTGTTGTGAAGTTGGCACATAAGTGCAAAAAAATGAAAATAGACCATCATCTTATAGCATACATAAAAATAAACTCAAAATGGATAAAGGACTTAACCATAAGATAGGAAACCATAAAAATACTAGAGGAATCCACAGGCAGAGAAATCTCCGACATGTGCCAAAGGAACTTCTTCACTGATACTGCTCCTAGGGCAATGGAAACTAAAGAAAAAATGAACAAATGGGACTACGTCAAAATAAAAAGCTTTTGCACAGCAAAGGAAACCATAAACAAATCAACAAGAAAGCCCACTGCAAGGGAGAACATATTTGCCAATGATATCAATGATAAGGGTTTAATTCCAACTTTTAAAGAGAACTCATACAACTTCACAAAAAGAAGATAAACAACCAAATAAAAAAAATAGGCAACTGATCTAAATAGGTACTTCTCAAAAGAAGGCAGAAGGAAAGCCAAGAGACATGTGAAAACCTGCTCAAAGTCACTAATCATCAGAGAGATATAAATCAAAACAACAACATGGTACTATCTCACACCTGTCAGAATGGCTAACATCAACACATTAACAAAAGACAAGTGTTGGCGAGGATGTGGAGAAAAAGGAACTCTCATGCACTGCTAGTGGGGATGCAGACTGGTGGAGCCACTGTGGAGTACAGTGTGAGTTTCCTCAAAAAACTAAAAATGGAACTCCAATTTGACCCAGTGATTTCACTTCTAGAAATATATCCCAATAAACTAGAAACACCAATCAGAAAGGATATGCACCCCTATGTTCATAGCAGCACAATTTACAATAGCTAAGATTTGGAAACAGCCTACGTGTCCATCAGCAGATGAATGGATTAAATAAATTGTGATACATCTACACAATTGAATACTATGCTGTGGTAAAAAAGAAGGAGCTCCTAGTTTTTGCAAGAACATGGATGGAGATGGAAAGCATTATGCTTAGTAAAATAAGCCAGGCAGAGAAAAATAAATATCACATGATCTCACTCATTTGTGGAATATAATGAATAACATAGAGTGATGAAGAAGAACAGATCCAGAGACTGAGAAATGTCAATCAGAACATCAAACTTCAGGGAAGGTGGGGGTCGGTGGGAGTAAGGGGGAGAGGGACTTGCCTGCATTCATATGAGCCTAATAAACGGACACAGACAACAGGGGCGTGGGGCATGAGTGGAGGGCAGAGGGTAATGGGAAAATAAGGACACATGTAAAAAATAAAAATTTATAAAATCATAAGGAAAAAATTCATAAAATAATCAATCTAATCCATTCTAGTGGTTACCATACCCTTAGGAGAAATTGTTTCATGTGACAAAGACTTTTAAATGAAACTCTCTATAGCCTGGAAATTATTTTGGAAGAAAATAGAAGTTTCCTTCAAATGTTTATAAGTCAATATATTTGCCTTTTCAGCTAAAGTAATTTGTGTTTTTGCCTCCCTGACAAAGTTTAGATAAAGTTACAAAAAGAAATTGAGAGCCCATTTGAAATTGAATTGCCATGGCCTAGAGCAAAGAATATCTTTGCATGATATTATTCTACAATGTCAATATTATTCTTGATATTTCACAACAGCATATTGTTATCCCAAACAAAATTACATACTAATTCTTTGAATGTTTGGCAACAATTTAAAAAAGGAAATGAAAGGATTTAATCCCTTTCAGAAGGAATTAAGGCACTGGGAAGGCACTTGAGCATTCTGTACTGGCCCCTCTTACCTTTTTTGCCAATAGAGACTCTCTTCTCACAATTCAATTGCCCTCAGCTATTGCCTGAGTTTTCAATTCATGCTGAGGTTGAAGCCTCGAGGTGGCTGGTATAATGGATCTGTCTCTAGTCCAATGGTGTGAGCTGGGCCCGCCCTGGAGAAGGAACCTGAGTTACCGGAGATACGTGATCAGTGCCAGGGGCCCCGCCAGCAGCCAAGGGGATCCCAAGGCAGGTGCTGGGCATGGAGGCCAAGGGGGCATAGGTTACCAAGGAGACAGAACTGAACCTCACAAGACCTTGCTTGGCCCCGGAGGATGACTGGTTAGCCAGAGATGGGTAAGATTCTTCAGGGAAGGAACAACCTAAAACAGGCACAGTCGCAAAGGGGCCATCAGAGAGAACTTGGGGGTCAACAGAGTGGGGCACAGACCCTTACCCCCTCAACCTTGCAAGGGCCTGAACTCTCACCCCTTCTGAGGGAGGTCTCCTGTCTCCATGGCTGCTTTGCTTCCCACGCCCAGCACGTATCGGGACCCAGGTAACAGAGACTTGGCCGAAAGCAGCTTCCCTATATCTCAGTTCAGCCTAGCACCAGAAATACTCAGGGCCTACTTCAGAATGCAAACAGTTCTTTCCACTAATGTTTACAGGGTAATCTAAGATTGTTGGTTGAGTATTAAATTTGACAGTAAAAGATTAATCAAGCTTTCAGATTAACTTAAATTGGCTAATTGAAATAAGTGAATATTTAAGAAAATTTAATTGTACTGGACAAAAAGCTATTTCTAAAGTATTAACTAAAATTTCTATTGATAGTTCATCTCATGGTAAAATTGCTTAACATGGAATGAACATAAAGGAGGCATATTTGTGTGCAAAAACTTAAAATTTAAAGTTATCAAGATTACATTAAAAATTTAATAAAGTCTCCATTAATCAAAAAAGGGGCAATAATAGGATAATATCATGTAAGGAAAAATATCCTATAAGTAAATTACACCTAGAAAATTTTTACTTTAGAAAATTAATTTTCATTTGTAATGCTAACAGCTAGACACCCATGAAAAACACACACCAATTCAAAATAATTCAAAGGAAGATCATTTGGACAAAAATAAAAAGGACCCCAAGTCAATTTTATAGAGAAGATTCCTTTATTAACTTTTGGTTGAGAATATGTTTATGTACTTTCAGAAAACAACTCAACCAATTGGACTCCTGCAACAGAGAGGAATTCACAGGTCTGCTTCAACCACGAAGACAAGAGGAGAAACAGTCCAGAGATGGAAAACGCTGGCGACGCCTTGCCATGCCAGCAGTCAGCAGCTGTGTGTTGCTACAAACCAGAGAGGATTGGACCTGCATTGCCACCATTTGTCCACCATCCAGATACCATTGCTGACGTGTACACATAAGGAAGTGTTTGACATTGAAACTGGGATGCAGAACTATTGGACAATGAAGTTGGGTCTTAAACATTTTTTGTTCTTATAGGTTTATTTCTAGCCCAAAGAGGCAAGATGTTTTTAAAGAAAAAAATGGGGGGGGGTGGTGGTGACAGATACAG
This sequence comes from Lasiurus cinereus, assembly GCA_011751065.1. Classification (NCBI taxonomy): domain Eukaryota; kingdom Metazoa; phylum Chordata; class Mammalia; order Chiroptera; family Vespertilionidae; genus Lasiurus; species Lasiurus cinereus. The sequence goes on along the minus strand of JAAGEH010000208.1, from coordinate 5,921,120 downwards.
ATGCAAAGAAGCAGTGAACAGTGGGAAGGCAAGGGAGGTTGTGGGGGAGAGGGGCTGTAAGAGATCAACTGAAGGACTTGCATGCATGTATATAAGCATAACCAATGGATACAAGACACTGGGTGTGTGTGGGGGGGCAGGTGAGGGCATGTACTGGGGGGAGGAAAGAATGGGGTAAGTCAATAGGGGGGGAAAAAGGAGACATATGTACTATTATTTGTAATACTTTAAACAATAAAAAAATAGAAAAATAAAATACGAAAGGCAAGATTGTTAGGTCTGTGGCTATGTACTGTTATTCTGAGATTATTCTCCCCTAAACAATGGTGCTTCTTGTGTAACTACTTGGAGTGAGAAACAATAGTGCCTTAATATATAAGGACACAATATATAATGCTTTAAATTTTTTCAGTATTAGTCTTCAACAGTAGTGAGTTAGTTTTCTGAACTTTAACCTTTAACTAATGACAATTTAGTAACACAAATTCACCCTTGTGTTACTTGCCTATAAAATTTCTTATAAGGATATAATTTGAGTTTGCTTCATGCAAGATTTTCCTTTTGCTTATTTAGAAAACAGCATCACAAATTTAAAACCTGTCAATGGAAAATTTATGCTATAATATAAGAGTAAACGTGGGCTATCAGAATTTACTGTTAAATATAATTGATGTGTTTAATTTATAGAGTGGAAAGGTTTTGAGATCATAAATGAGGAATCTTATTATTTTTCCAAGATTATCAGTGGTATCTACTCATGAATAACCACTCATTCAAATATGTAAGTGAATCTGAGATTTATTCAAAATATTGCAGCCAAGGCAATTATCAAAGCTCTTTCATACCAATTATGATTTTATAGACAAGCTAGCATAAGCCATTGTGCTCCTTGCCATACACAATTCAAAAATTGGAGACAAAATCATCTCCTGAATTTATAATAAAAGTAATATAGTACATAGCAATGAATAGTTAGTTATGTTGATTTATAATTTTTAAGGTAGCTTTCAAAGTCACAGTATTCATCTCAAATAACTGTGAGGATGCACAATGGTGTTTTCTCATTTAAGTGAAGCAATTATACTCTGAAGAGATAAATTATTTACTTGATATCATAAGTCATAGACATTCAAAAGTAAAGCTAGAATTATATGATTTGAATATAATTCTCTACCTCAGAATTACAGTAACAAAATCTGAATGAGAGTTTTACTATACTTAGGAATGAGTTCCACATATTAACAGCACAACTTAAGCACTATTATAAAAGCCTGTGATAGGGTTACAATAAGCCTGTCATAGATTACAATTTGGTAGGACTTTAATAGATAGCTGTATTTTCTATAAATATGTTATTCTAGAGTATCTTAAAAATATTCCCGATCTTATTTTCACTACTAAAATGCTTACAAATCCATTTTTAATATTGTGCAAAGTAAAACATATGCCTACTTCTTTTCTGAAATAGTCAAGTTAGTCAAATCATGATTAATGAGGATTTATTGGATACCAACATATGAGTCTTTAGTAAATGATGCTCATTCTTTTTAACTGGACTGCATAATTAAACAATGAATAATGTAAACTATGATAAATAGCATGCTAACATGATAGAGATTTGAGTTACTGTTTTCCCCTCACAGATCTTCAAAGTTTTTTAACAAATACAGAATTCATTACAGCCATTCTTCAAATGAAAAAAAAAGGTTCATTCAATTTCTATAAGCAACATATTGGAATTACTTGAAACAGGCTTGTGATAGCTATTCTCTGGGGAGAATAGTTGTTAACTCAATAGCATCAAGTCCTGAGATGAAGGGAGAAAAAAACAAACCAATCAAAGTTAATGGTTCCTGATGAACCCAGATTAAACTCAGAGATTGGTCTGGTTTAAATATACTCAAGGGAACAGTCCTTCAGATAAGAGTATCAATTTTCACTCTGGGTCAATAGGATGAAGAGTGTGCAGTTAAAAATCAGATATTGCAAATGTATACAGCTTGAGCCAGGATGCCTGCTGGGGAGAAAACAAACAAACAAACAAAAAAAACTTGGCAATCAGAAGACACTCAGAGTACATGAAAAATTATAATCAATATAGTAAAATTTTAAAAATTAAATAATTAGACAATTAAGAAAGATAGTTAAAATAAATGTATAAATAGTAACTTTTTTACATAGCTTAGAAAAATGAAAAAAAATATATCAATGGAAAATATGAAAATCATTATGCAAAAAATTGGTTGAAATATCTAAGATTAAAATGAAAAAAATTTCAAAAGTGTTAAATAAAATAAACACTTGAATAAAGAGATGTCACTGCACATTCATGATAAGTTTAACTATTTTTAAAATTTAATGTTTTTCTCCAAATTTAGTCTAGGTGCAAAGAAAATCTAATAAAAATCTCAATATTATTTTTGTTAATCTTAGATGATACTATAATTTCTTAAAGGATCCTATGTTATAAAAGCCCAGCAATGGTTATGGCATTATGACCAGAACGACCAATGACCTGATGACCATCCAGTCAGTAGCTATGATGAGCTTGATGTCGGCGCCCTGACAGCCCTGAATCCCTTTCTCCCACACCCCAGACCCTGACAGGAGGGAAGACGAAGGAGGAGCCAGATACCCACACCCTGGAGCCTGATAGCAGGGAGGCAGGAGCCCCATTTTTCATGGAATTGGCCATTGGTCTGCTTGCTGTCTGCACCCTGATAGCCCAAGTTCCCATTCACTTGCACCCTGGACCATGATTGGATGACTTTCTGATGCAGACAAATTATGGGATGAGAATAAATCTTACTATATTGAAGATTTTTGTTGGAAATTATACCAAAGAGAAGGTGTCTATGTGAATTGTGAAATGCATGCCCATAATAAAATTCAAGAGGTATTCACATTGCATGGAATGAAATGTTTACATTTCAAACTTCCAGATTATCCTTTATTAACAAATACAACTACATGAGATGAATGTTACAAGTGACAACAGGCAGAGGTTTTGATAAATTCTCTGAATGATGAGCAGTTGGCAGCCTTTCAGATTATAAACTTCCACCATCAAAGATCGAACCGTACACCCCAAATGCTTTTTTGTGGATGGTCCAGGCAGTAGTGAAAAAACATCTTATCTAATAAAAGAGTAATATGCAAATTAATTATCATTCCGCTATAACCACAAGCCATGCCCACCAGTCAATCAGGAGTGACCATGCCTGCACGAGAGGGCAGTTGTGGGTGATCAGGCCAGCAGGGGAGGGCAGATGGGAGGGACCAGGCCTGTAAGGGAGGGAAGTTGGGGGTGACTGGGCCTGCAGGGAAGGGCAGTTGGAGAGGACCCAGGACTGTGGGGAGAGCAGTTAGGGGGACCAGGCCTCCAGGGGAGGGCGGTTAGGGGCAAACAAGCTGGCAGGGGAGCAGTTAGGCATCAATCTGGCTGGCAGGCAGAAGTGGTTAGAGGCAATCAGGAAGGCAGGCAGGTGAGCAGTTGGGAAATAGCAGTCCTAGATTGTGAGAGGGATCCCAGATTGAAGAGGTGCAGACTGGGTTAATAGATACCCCCCTCCCATGCACAAATTTCATGCACTGAGCCACTAGTATCTTTATAAAGTCTTAATTTTTATATTAGAGTTTGTGGTGGTACTGTTTTACCCACGGCATCTACAGGAATTGCTTCAAATTTACTACTCGGTGGAAGAACCTTTCATTCCTAATATAAATTACCAATTCCATTAAATGAAGTTTCAATTTCTAGAATCTATATAAAGAGTGAAGTTGCTGTAACTATTAAAAAGGCCCAACTTTTCATTATTGATGAATGCACCATGGCATCCAGTCATACTATATACACCAGAGATAGATTACTAAAAGAAATTATAAATTTGAATGTTGGATTTGGTGGGAAAGTTTTCCTTCTTGGAGGGGATTTTGACAATGTCTCAGTGTTGTGCTACATGCTATGCGATCAGCTATAGTACAAATGAATTTAAAGTACTGTAGTATTTGGGGATGTTTCAGACAGTTGTCTCAAAAAAATATGAGATTTGAGGATTCTTCTTATAATAAATGATTAGTAAAACTTGGAGATGGCAAACTTGATAGCAGTTTTCATTTAGGAATGGATATTATTGAAATGTGCTGTGAAATAATTTGTAACGGATCTATTATGGAAGCTACCTTGGAAATAAAGGTGTAGATAATAATAAAAATATATCTAAATGTATAATTCTTTGTCCTAAAAATGAGCACATTCATAAGTTAAATGAAGAAATTTTGGATATACTCGATGGAGATTTTCACACCTATTTGAGTGATGATTCCATTGATCCAATGGATGAAGCCGAAAAGGGAAATTTTTCCGTCAAATTTATTAATAGTATTGCTCCTTCGGGAATGCTGTGTCATAAATTAAAATTAAAAGTAGGTGTAATCATCATGCTACTGAGAAATATTAATAGTAAAGGTGTCTTTGTAATGGTACTTGATTTATTATCAAAAGATTGCGACCGGCCGAAACTGGTTTGGCTCAGTGGATAGAGCATCGGCCTGTGGACTGAAAGGTCCCAGGTTTGATTCCAGTCAAGGGCATGTGCCTTGGTTGCAGGCACATCTCCAGTTGTGGGTGTGCAGGAGACGGCTGATCGATGTCTCTCTATCTCATCAATGTTTCTAACTCTCTATCCATCTTCCCTTCCTCTCTGTGAAAAATTAATAAAATATATATATTTTTTTAAAAAGATTGCAACCTAACATAATTGAAGCTGAAGTATTAACAGGATATGTGGAAGAAGAGGTTGTTCTGAATCCAAGAATTGATTTGTACCCATCTGAAACTGGCCTCCTATTTAAATTAATTCGAAGACAGTTTCCCATGATGCCAGCATTTGCGATGACAATTACTAAATAACAAGGACAAATCTAGACAGAGTAGGAATATTCCAACCTGAACCCGTTTTCAGATTTATCATTTATATGTTGCTTTCTCTTGATTTCTAAGAGCGTGTGATGTTAAAGTTAAAGTTGTAAATATTTCATCACAAGGGAAATTAGTCAAGCACTCTGAAAGTGTTTTCACTCTTAATGTGGTATACAGGAAAAAATTAGAATAAGTTTAATAAATTAATCAGTCATTGTTTGTATCAATGTTTTTATAACATGTTTTTGTTGTTTTTATATCATGCTGTTATTTATTTATTAATAAATTTATATATTATTTTCATATACATTTTACTAATTTTCTTTAACATCTGATATTTCTATTATAGAAAAAGGGTAAATAGTGATATTAAAATATTTCTTTTAATTAATTCCCTTTCAATGTACTGTGCACCAAGCCATTAGTACATTGATAAAAGGCAAATATATTCAGTTGAAGGTCTTAGATTAGGATGTTCAATGCAGAATTGTTTAAAATAATAATAAAATAAAATTATTTAAATATTTACATGAATTACACTGTAAGTGATGACCATGACTTTTTTGGTACAGTGGGACCTCGAGATATGAGTTTAATTCGTCCCATAACCTTGAGGCGTGGGAAACTATGAGACGCTTGAGTCGCGGTAAACTGGTGGGTTGTGTGCAGCCAGCTGATCTGCAAGATTACTCCTATTTCAAATGTTGCTCGTATTTCAAAGCAAAAATCGCTCGCTCGACAGCTCGTATTTCAAAAAATCTCGTATGTTAGGGCATGCGTATCTCGAGGTACCACTGTATTAAAAATTTTTTTACAATAAATACATTGTTGCCCTGGCTGGTGTTGTTCAATGGTTAGAGCATTAGCCTGTGCAAAGAAGGGTCATGGATTCAATTCCCAGTTAAGGCACATACCTGGGTTGCAAGTTCACTCCTTGCACCCAGGCAGGGCATGTGTGAGACATAAGCAATCAATGTGTCTCTCTCACATCAATGTTTCTCTCTCTTTCTCCCTTCCTCTCTTCTCCCTTCCACTCTCTCCAAAAGCGCAATGGGAAAAATATTCTCAGGTAAGGATTAAAATAATAATTTTATATATTATAAATAAATAAACATATATATGCATAATATGCTAATTAGACCAGACAGCTAAATGACCTTCTGGATGTCCTTCCAGACGACCTTCCAGAATAAGGCTGGGCTGTGAGGGCAGAAGCAAGCTGCTGCAGCTGTGAAGGCCATGGCTAAAAGGATCAAGCCCCTTGCACAAATTTTGTGCATTGTCCTCTAGTATATATACACTGAGTGGCCAGATTATGATGATCTCATTAATTTGGCTACTCAGTGTGTGTGTGTGTGTGTGTGTGTGTGTGTGTGTGTGTGTGTATACACATACATACATGGATTTGTGCATGGGTGGGGTCCGGCCAGCCTGGCCAGGGTGGGGGGGACATGGACAGTTGGCCGGTCTGCCTGCTGGTCGAACTCCTGGTCAAGAGGACAATTTGCATATTAGTCTTTTATTTTATAGGATATACACTTAGTGGCCAATTATGTATTCAGATATCATAATAATCTGCCCACTCAGTGTATATATATTAGAGGCCAGATGCACAAAGATTTATGCAAGAATGGGCCTTCCTTCCTGGAGCCACTCTGGCCGGAGCCACCTTTCTGCCTCCCCAGAGGCCTGGAGCAGCTGGGGCGGTGTGGAACACCCCCGGCCACTCAGAGCCCATGTATGCAAATTAACCTGCCATCTTTGTTGGGTTAATTTGCATACTTACTCCTGATTGGCTGGTGGGCGTTGTGAAGATATGGTCACTTTGCATCTTACTCTTTTATTAGTGTAGACACACACACACACACACACAAACATTGTTAAGTTGCAAATATGGAATGTATGTTTTAATGGTGATTTTCATTTAGAAAATACTCTGGATATATATGAGTTATAAGTATTTTTCATTAGGAAAAACTTGCTCCAAACCCTCACTGCTTCCCCCTGAGGATAGATAAATCTCCAAAGATGGAAGTGGAGAAGGCTTTTCACTACCTTGTTTAAGGAACAGACTTTAAGCAACCCTAACTTTCAATGGTCCCTCCTATGCATTTCTATGTTTATGATCCCATGTATCTGAATAATCATAGTTTTTGTCCACTGCTTACCAACATATCTGTGTGTTTGTCTGTTTAATTTCATATCTGCCCTTGCTAAATTGTGAGCTAAGGAAGACTGCCCCATAAGCTTATTCCATAATCTTGAAACAAAACTGGAAAAAATATTAGAAATATCTTTTGTCAACAGCAGCCAATAAAATGATTTTCTTTTCTTTTTTGAGTTAATCCATGCTATTCAAATTTTCTATTTTTCAAAATATTTTTTTTATTGATTTCAGAAATGAAGGGAGAAGGAAAGAGAGATAGAAACATCAATGATGAAAGAGAATCATTGATTGGCTGCCTCCTGCATGCCCCACAATGAGGAGGAGGATCAAGCCCACACCCGGGTATGTGCCCTGATGAGGAATCAAACAGAGATCTCCTGGTTCATAGGTTGATGCTCAACTACTGAGCCAAACCAGCTGGACTCAAATTTTCTAGTCTTGACATGACTTGTTTTTGTAATTATAAAATGCATATATGTTATTGCTTTTAATATCCCTAATAATATGTTCTAAAATAAAGTAAAAGTAAAACCAATTTCAATATCCTAAGACAATGATAGGACAATGAACATTTTCTACTAAGAAATGCACTCAAATCTATGCCACCACTGATTTATGAGGCTTACTGAACACAGTATTAGTGCATAATCTCTTTTAGAATAAAAACTGTGTCAAATGCATTTTTCTACTCAGTGTATTCAATGAAACTTGAGTTGAATTTAACTCAAGTATTTTAACACCAACTTACAATACACCTCAGTCCCATTTTATCAGCCACCTAATATATTCTAGTTTGATATATTTAGAGATAGATTTTAATGATCTAAAAGGTTTTTTTAAGATTTCTTAAAAATTAAAAAAGTGTGTACCATCATCTTTAAGATAAAAAATCTAAGGCAAATTGTGAACTTGTCAACTATAAAATCCCTGGTTTATTATTTTAAAAAACATACAAGTACTATCTAGTATCACAACTCTCAGTGAGCAGTTATGTTTGCCCAAATGAATCATTATGTGCTTCAGATCCAACTAATCATGCTATTTAAATATATATTCCTGTCATTATTACAGAAGGAAAGAATGAACTTGAGGTCTTATAGCACATAGCTCCATATAGAAATGATTACAATGTAGTGCTAGGTCTTTTTATGTATTGAAAAGAACTCCTCTTCCCCATCCCCAACAAGGTTAAAGTAAATGTGGCAAGCTGATTATTGATCTCAGATTAGAGAGCCATATCTCCCCAAAGGATACCCAAACTGAACTTCTAAGAAAAAATAGGTCACTGGGACAAAAGTTAACATAGAAGGATGTACATTTTCATAGGGTTTCAAGGGCTTTCTGTGTTTATTTAGGATTCTGAAAATATGCTTTATGACAGTGTTAAAGTTTGTAACCTGTCCCTCTATTCATTTTATTGACCTAGGTTTACTATAAATTCAAAAAGTTTATATCTGCCAAAAATATGTACATTCCACACAGGGTTCCAGAAACTAAGTATGGAAAAAATCTAATCTGACTGGACTGCTGATTGATTTCCTAAAGTCCCATTGCTTTCGATTTTTCAGTGATGACATACTTCCCTGCAGTCAATATGCATCTCTTAATTTGTTTGCAGGAAAATTGGCCTCTTTTGCCTTCTCAAACCACACTTTGTAATCAATGGCTATGTTCTGAATGCAACTCAGAAATGTCTTTAGAAATCGAGGGTAGTTTCAATAAATTATTTTTAGCGTGATGTTCCTCCAGGATCTTATTATTACTATAGCATAGCAGCAAATTATTTTTTCTTCCTTGCATCTGCAAACCAACACATATTCTATTACTATACACCAAAATGTAGAGTAGTCACATGCTATGAATATATTTTGTTCAATAAAATCTATTCCCAAATCATTTCTTGGAAACATACAGTAGTTACATTATCCTTGTGGTAGTTCCTATGTATTAAAACATAGAAATGGATTCTGCAGTCATTTGGCCTATCTAATAGAGTAAATCTTCAACATCTACACATAGAAAGGAAGTCTTAATTTTTAAGAAAACCAAGGACCATCTGATACTATTAAAAGATCTTCAGTAAGTGAAGATCCTTAGGCTTGGGATTTAAAGTTAAAATTAGATTACAGTAATAAGTAACAATGATAGCTTAGAGGAAGCTCTTCCATTTATATTGAATACTTCTATTCTTCAAAATGGTTGATCTTTCCCAGAGATTGGTTAATGCATTAAACTATTATTTTATTTGATGTAATTGAAGTATAGTATATCTGTATCCTTTCAATTATTCACCTCTGAGGTAAACCTCACCAGTCTATGGCCTACACAGGCAAGCCTACCTTGCTATAGATCTCTGAATTTGAGGATAGCTCCTAGCAAGGATTTGTCTTTGACAAGTCTATCCTACAAAACCACTCCTCACAGGCAGTCCTCAGGTTACTTGGGACTCAATATATGTCGTTTCATGGTTACATTGATCTCCTATTTATTTATAATAAAAAAAAAAGTTCTGTCATTTCAACGTATGTACATATGTGCTTTATGTTTTGTATTTATTGACCACAAGTGAAGGTCAGGAATTATCTTTCTTTTAATTTTTTTTTATTGTTTCACTTCATTACTGCTGTGTATGTGCTCCATACGAGTGATGTAGGTTCTTATATAGGTGGGTTCCCACTTAGTAGGAACAGATCTCCCATATAACCTGAGGATCTACTGTATAAGCAGCAATAAATGACAGAATCTTAAAATCCTACAATAACAATGGTAAGAAATTCTACATTAATGTCTAGCCACAATATAATTCCACAACTCATTTCGACAAAAGCCATAAGTAAAAACAAAGCCACAACAAGAATGAAGAGATTGCTAGCACAATTACCAGGAAGTCTGGTTCAAGTCTTGCAATAGGGTCACATAGAATAGAATTCTCCAAAACTGAAGCTGTGTAGAGCCATGATGATCACCCACAAGTACTAGTATACTACTTATTCAACACTCAGTTACTTATCCAACACTAACTGGGCACCAGTGCTGTGTTAGGCACTGTTCTAAGAAGGGATCCTGTAAGTGAACCACCTAGACAAAAATCCTTCCTCTCATTCGAGTTTCCATTTGGGATGGAACAATATACACAAAAGATACATCCATATACAAAGCAATGATAAGTGCTTTGAAGACAAAGCAACGTACAGAAATCCCAACAACGATGTTGCATTACATCTCTTGGGAATACACTTTAAAACAACTTTAGCACATGCTTTTAGAGTTAGGAAACAGAAAGACAACTTTTGTAGAGATCTCATATGTTATGTAACTTTTTGGAATTTATACATAGAAGAATTAGTGCAAGATCCAAAAGTATTTAATTTCAGGTTTTTGCTTAGATGTATGTCTTAACTTTAAGTTTAAAGATCATAGTATTACCTTAAGAAGAGTATTAGAATAAAACTCAGTAAATGAGGATTCAAGAGATTTAAGAGATCACGAGCAAATCTTAATCTCTGTGTTTTGCTATTTTTTTAACTAACAAATGTAAATAAGCTGTTTCAAATAAATATAAAGGAGTACAGTTAAACCTCCATTATCAAATGTCTCCCATCTCCAACAATTCCCTTCTCAACCTGACAACCCTTTCATGCTGATACTGGTATTACCAGTCAGGCCTCTCTCAGGCTACAAAAGAGGGAATGAGTATGAGTCAGTATTCCTGCTAAAGGTCATGTTGTTAACATCTCAGAAAATTGTGCTGTGAATATTTTCATGTGTGTGTGTGTTTTTCTTTTATTTCTGTTTATTAAATTTTCCTTTTTTTACTGTAGATTTTCTTTTAGTTAAATATTCATTTACATTTTATGTCCTTTTTGTTTTATTTATTTTTATTGTTGTTAATCCTCATCATGGATATTTTTGCCATTGATTTTTAAAGAGTGGAAGGGAAGCGGAGAGGCAAAGAGAGAGGACCATCATTGTAAGGGAAACACATCGATTGGTTGCCTCCCAAATGGGACAGGAATCAAGCCTGCAACCAAGGTACATGCTCTTGATGGGGCTGACACTTTAACCACTGAGCAAACTGCATAGAGCTCCTTTTTGTTTTTAAAGTATTTATTTATAGATTACATGGTTTTTATTTATAGATTAGACATGTATATAACAGAGGTTAAAACAATGAATCATCTGGGGGATTAATTCAATTTACATTATTTCTAATGAGAAGGCTAACCCCTATTTTGTAAAACTACTGTTTGGAAATCTGTTTTTCTTAGATGGCCTCTTATTCTAAAAAAAAAAATTGCTTTTAGCCTGCTTTAATAACAAGAAAGATAACCTTAGCTGTCTGACCTTGTAGGACAGAGACTAGATATGCCCATAATTTCAATGCTATGTCAGGTGCATTTTTAATTGGATAGAAACATGTTTTCAAGGCCAGAAGGAGATAACCACAAGTACACATGAGGCTGGCTCTTAATAAAAAGGGGAAGTTCTGCTTGTAGCCTTGTTTAGAATTTGAATTCATTTTCTCTACCCCCTTGCCCCCGCCAGCCCCCACAGTGAATAAAGTGTAACTCCAAACTCTCTGGCATTGTTTAATTGTTCCGGTTCTCTGTAACACTAATAGGAAAAAATGATTTGGTTTTCAGACAGCATTCCAGAACAAATTAAGTTCGAGAATCATGTACCAGATACTATAATTAGCATAGAGGTACACTGAAAAAGACAGTAAATGATTCATTATAATTGTTAAAAAAAGTAGAACTCAACCTTATTCTAAAAGAAAAAATAAGCTACTCTAAAATTTAAGCATAAAACTTAAAGAATAAGAAAATGTTAGTACATTTACTAAGTGGTACATTTGAACTCAGGTTCCCTGAAAGAAAGGCAATGGATAGTTATTTGTATGATAACATTATATTAAAAATTTTATAATAAACTCATATAAATTATACTCTATATAAATTATATATATGTTTGTGTGTGTGTGTCTGTGTGTGTGTTATTAATGTGAACTAATCAATTAAAATTTAAATCATGTCTAAATCTCACAGGTGTTTTCAATAGAGTATCTTGCTGGCATTCGCCCTCTCTCTCCTTTGTCTCTTATTTTTAACTCTACTCTCTTACACAACCACCATAGTTACTTGATAGGATGGTCATAATAAAGTGGCACTTGGAATTATTCATTTTTTAAATCAAGTCATTTTAAACAGAGTAAAGAGCTGTAAGGAATTTGTTTCGCTTTATGAAGTTTTTTAGTTGAAAGAGGATGAATAAAACAATCTATAAACTTTGTTTTAAATATTTCCACAAAGTTTATAAGGCTGATCATTTCACTAAAGGTATACTCTAATTTTATTTAAATATCAAGCGTTAATGATGAAAACAGATATATATTACAATGATAGAACAAAGAAATAAGATTTCTAGGGCTCACAAAAGCTACATCAATCTTTCATTAAAAGCTTCAGAATTTAGCTGATCTCACTTAGTAATAACCTAATTAGTGAAAGTAAAGAAATAATAACATTCATTAATCTATTATCTATTTCATATAAATTCTATAATGAAATTCATTTACAGCCATGAGAATACAGGTTATAAATGACTTTGATAATGTGTTAACACACTGAAAAACCTGCTTTAACCTGTTAGTGCATCTTTTTCACTGAATTTGTACAAAATCTATTCATCAAAGTGTTTCATCTACATTCATTTCTTACCAGTAGGAGAAAGGGAATGAGGACAAAGAAAGAAAGATGAGAAGGAGAGAGGAAACAGGAAAGAAAGAAAGAATTCCTGATATTGTATTCCTGAACCAAATTTTAGGCTTTTCAAATACTTAACACAAAATAGGAACCATTTAGTATGTTGTCATGCTAATGTAAGCAATAATGGCTTTTGTCCCCAGTTTCAGATAAATGCTAAGAAATATAATTCTTGCTTTTACATTTTGTTTTTCTACTAAGAGCTCCAAAGAGCCATTTCAAAATTATTGTTCTATTAAAAGCCTGGCTCAATTCCTCTAACCTGTCTTATTTGCATTTATGTTTGGGATAAGAATTTCATGACACAAAATTCTCAATGTGCTCCTTATGGTATTTTGATTTCTCCCAATTATAACTCAGATCCAGAAAATATAAAAGGCCAGTTTATCAGCCCAAATGCTACAATTATTTTATCTTCTGAAGACTAATATTTTTTTCACATTAAGGGCACAGAATCCCTATTCCAACATAGAATAAAATAACCTCCACTGCATGCTTCCTTAAAGCTTTTACAGTGGTACCTTGAGATACGAGTGCCCTAACATATGAGATTTTTGAGATAAGAGCCTTCGAGCGAGCAATTTTTGCTTTGAAAAATGAGCAGCATTTGAGATAGGAGTAATCACGCGGATCAGCCCGCTGCACAGGACCCACCAGTTTACCGCGACTCGAGTGTCTCATAGTTTCCCACGCCTCAAGGTTAAGGAACAAATTAAACTCATATCTCGAGGTACCACTGTACTTTCTTTAGGAGTTGAGAGAAGGTAAAGAACAAGAGAAACAACTGTGAAAATTTTAAGAAGACAAGTGTTTCTCTATTTTGTGTTTCTTGCTTTGTTTGACATTTAACAAGCCCACGAAAATCAAAGATCTCCAGGAGTACATACCTGACAAGTAGCCAGAGTGAATCTTTTTCCTGATAATCACTAAAAGGAGAATAATTGCCAAGTGTTTTTTTTTGTAAACCAAAGAGATTTATCTCAATATTAAAAAAGATGCATCATGTTAATATCCATGAAAAATTTGCATTCTACTCCTTTAAGTCCAATTTTTTTCATTTATTTAAAATATTCTTAAACTTAATAATATTGAAGTTCCAATGTACCTTAGCTCTCTTGTTCAGGAGAGTTTAGAGAATTCCTGGCATATTGTTGTAGTAATATATAGAAATGTTTAAAAAATGTCTAGAATGTTAAAAAGGCTTTCAAATGTTTGAGTTAACTTTCTTGAAACTTAAAGTGTGATATTAAGGACACATTCTCTATTGTCCTGAAGTGTGTATACCCCATAGATAAGGACTTGAACTTCAGTTACTGACTCAGAGTAACTTGCTGAGATAACCATTTGTGTGAGTGATGTACTCCCCCTAAATAACCACATGTAGCCCCTCGCCCTGTTTGAGATGAACATGTGTGCATTGACGTAATTCATTGATAGTTATCTGAATTGCTGCAGGTACGAAACAGGCTTTAAAAATAAGTCCTGGACAGCTAGCAGTACTCGCTTGTCGAGACAGCCACAAAGACAAGTCCTTTGGTCAGTATGGCAAGTGATGCCACTCCACGCTCTTCTCCCTGCCAGACAACAGAAGAAAGGCTAGTACCTTCCGATTGAGATGCCATCTAGCTCTCTGGTGAGGAACACCAGCCCCCTGCATCTGGACTAGTGCAGCCTGGTTGCCAGACCCCAGAGGAATGTACTACCAGGATTCTGTTAAGCCTGTACCAGCAACATCAGGAACCCATGTGAGTAATAAAATGATGTGTGATTTGCAACTGCATATGTTTCATGTGTTGTAACTCCTCTGGCAGTTAATTGAATTATTTTGTGTTTGCTTAAAATTAAAGCTTCTCGTCTTTTTGGTCCTAACCTGCCCTTGGTCCTACTTGCATTGAGTAGCCTCTTCGCTAGCAACTACTTGAATGTCCCAACATCTGCACAGTTTAAGTTTATCAAAAGGGACACTTTAGATAAATACCCCAGATCCTTTCCCGGGGTCTACTTGGGATACATATCACCACATAATCCCAGAAGGATTTATAGGCAAGTCTGAGATGCATAAACAACAGTGATATTCTAAATGAGACATACAGTCCTAACTTAATCACAAAAAATGATTAAATTAATGGCATAATCAATCTTAAAGAGGTAATATAGTCAAATCACAGTTCCTGGGTAACATTACATTTGGCTTAGACACAGAAATCTACCCTTCTGTTTGAAAATCTCCAGAATGTGAAATTACATGTTGTCCTATATTAGTAAGTATAGTAGTCAAGAAAGTATTTAAATCCAAAATGCCTCTCCAAATTATGTCATCTCTTCCTATTCACCCAAGGATGCAATGAAGAACAGCTATTAAATACTACATCATCCTTATGACCTCTTAAATATTAGAACTTAAAGGAAGGTAGTTTTCTTAAGAAGCAGTTGATTTTTATTGTGAATTGTGCAAAGTATGTTGGATGATAATAGCAGTAATGATAGTGAAACAGGAATTTCTGGGGGTGAAAAAGGTTTCAGGGAATTTTAGAAATTAAGAGGATCATGGAAGAAGCACAGGGCTGCAGAGCAACAGAAGGTATATTTCCATAGAATAGGGAAGCTGGAAAGCTGCAACAGGTACATTTCCATAGATGAGGGAGCTGGGAACAGCAAATGGTCTATATTTACAAAATAAAGGGAAGGAAGCCCTTCATCCAAAAGGAAAGAAAGAAAGCCCAAAGGGAATAGGAAAACAATAAGGGAGGAGGGGGGAGAATCTTAAGTGTCCTATGTGAGATTCATCTTTGACTCCAGAGTTAGTACAGTACCCATTGGAATGGTGACCAATCAGAGGGGATATCAAGGTACCAAGATCAGCAGCCTTTATAAGCCCTAGGAAAAATAACTCAGTGGAACTCTTTCCTTCTCCCCATGTGGGAATCTGTGCTTGTCCTTCAATAAATCTCCACTTTTATTATACTGCTGTCTGTCTGTCGATTCATTGTTCAACTCTGGGTAGACAAAGAATCCAGGTTCCAGTCCAAAAAATTCTGTATCAATAGCAATACACTTGAAACAACATCCTCAATATCTTTGAAAGCTAAGGACAGAGAAACCAAGGCATTTTCTATTCCAAGGTCATGCAGAATTTAAAAAAAAAGTCAATAGGAAGCCAACCTAAGAGTTTCAGTCTCCTGTTCTTACTGCTTGGATAGTCTCACTTATCTTTAAAATTCTTTTGCATTCAGGTAAGACAGAGCCCTACGGGATTTATTCCCCTTTGTGCAGGTTGCTTAGCTGAGCCATACATTTCTATTGGCCCTATTGATTAGGCATCTGCTTCCTCTGTGAGGATGGTTTGCTCTTGTGGAACCGTGTTTAGCAGCTGTTGCAGTTCAGATGAGTGTTGACAGGATGAAAATTAAATTAACACCCAATAACATTTTAACACCTGGTCCAACAACGGCAATATCATTGAAATTCACCTTTTCAAAATTGCTTTGGGAGTTAATTCATCCTTACTTTGACTTTGACCTAAGGAGACACTCCTATAATTTTGGTACAAAAGACTCTCCCTTGACTGTTCATTTATAATTTCCATGAAACTTCCCTCTGATCCATGTTTAATGACTCCATGGGCAGTCTCTGGAAAATACTCAGTAGAAATATTCCATTAGAAGGTGTGCCACTCTCTTGATTACAACTCAAGAGAGAGAACAGACAGAAAATGCTAACCAAAGAGGAAGTATGTTTCAGTGGAGCAAACAACAGACAGGTGAGCAACTAACCATATACTCAAGGTAAGTAAAATTTGAAAGAAGGCAGGTTTCACACACTTGTGACTTTCTAAGTCTTAACTGGCTTGTGAATAATGTTGTGGAGAGAATGCAGAATATGACCCTTAAGCTGGTAAACTCTGAAGTCAGATTCCTTTAAAAATGCAACTTTGCTACTCCCAGTGTTGTGCCCAGAGTTCAGGGTCCCCAATAATCCACCACTAAGGAGCCTTTTCCAATGCAAAAGCAAAGAGTCTTTATTCATACTTGAGTTTGGCTCTCAGCCTCTTTCTGGTGCAGCAGTGAGGCAAGAGAGCGGACTGGGCGGGAACAATGAGTTTTATGGGGTAGGACAATTAGGGGGCTTGGGAAAGTGATGAGGGTTACAGAGATTGGTCACTTGAATTGGCGTCTTTCTGTGGTTTAGCCTTATTAGGACCCTCGCTGTGTTCCTGGAGCTTCATCGGTCCATTTGGGTGGTGATCGGGGAAGCTAGGACATTGCTGGCACACCTGTGGCCACTCCCAGAAAAGGGAGGGGGTTTAGGCAGGAGTCCAAGCCCTATAGGACAAGATGGAGGGGAGTTCATTTCCTTTCACCAGACATATGAAATTCCTTAAGAAACTTAAATTGCTAGGCTTCACTTTTCTCATAAAATCCAACTAACAGTAGTACATTCTTCACAGGGTTGTTTGACAATTACAAAATCCACATAAAACTCTAAAAGTGATAATGTCCCACAGGGTCTGACACATGCTAAGTGCTATCTATGTCTTAGGTACCATTATTATTTCAGAGACTACCTGAATTGAAAAGGAGCTTTGAGATCATTTAATCCTATCCTCTTAATTTACTATTAAATAAGCACAGGGAGGTTTTCAGTAACTTCTTCAAGGGTATATATTCACATAGTGCTGAGAAAAAAAAAATCCAGGTTTCCTCATCAGAATTCATTCTTTTCATAAGACTGCCAACTCTTTAAAAGGCTATTTATTTAGAAAAGATTTAATGACCATGATATATAGCTCAACTACTTAAGCTGCTTTTATCTGTATTTCTCTTCCTCCTCTGGGAAAAAGAAATGATGTTATTCACTATTTGTTAGGGCTATTAAGATTCATAGGTAATCAAAACCAATCACCTTATCATATGCTGTTTGGAATTCCTATAACTTGCTAGATGTTTTGCCCAAGACAAATATAAAACAGTGTATTACCTACAGTAAGGCAAAGAAAAACTGTTACCACACAGCCAGTAAATAACTTAGAAAATGGTGATCCACTTACTTGATTTTCCAAGATCCTTATTCTCTTGTTGTTGTCTTCAATTTTAGAGCTAATTATCATATACTAGAGGCTCAATACACGAAATTCATACAAGGGTAGGCCTTCACAGCCCTGGCTGCCTTATGGCCCCACAGCTCCACCCTCACCCGCGTCCACTGCCACACATCCCTGGTTCCCTGGTACCACAGAGCCCCCTGATTGATCGCCCCAGAGAGGCTGGCCTGGGCCTCCCTCTTTGGGGCAATTGTGAAACCTCCTGCCTAATCATCCCTCTAGCTGGTGGCCCCCAACCAATCGCATTGCACCTGCCTTGGCTGGCCTGGCACCAGTGGGTGTCATAGCGTGGTCATCTGAATGGTTGTTCCACTGTTCTACCATTTGGCTTATTTGCATATTACACTTTTATTATAATAGATGTAGAGAAAGGGGACTAACAGAAGGAAGAATAGCATCTTTTATTTTAGTTAGTTTTAATACTCATTATAAAATGTTGGCAACCATTGTATTTCTACTGATTGATGTTTTAGACTAACTAAGATTTTTGGATTAACTTTAAATTGTACACATTTTTCCAACCTGCCTTTTCTACCACCAATATAAACTCAAGAGTTTTTTTATCGTCTGTTTCATTAGAGAATAAATTCCCCTAGTTTTTGTCTGTGTTTTGTTTTATTTCATTTTATTTGTCTTGCTTCTCATCCTGAATATATGGGAGTGGTAATAAGACAAAATTTGCAAGATACAATTGCGGGATGATAATACTTTCATAAAATTATACTTTAAAATAATTTTATCTTAGTTTTTAAAATAGATTTTTATTGATTTTAGAGAGGAAGGTAGAGGGAGGGAGAAATAGAAACATCAATGATGAGAGAGAATCATTGGTCCATTGCTTCCTGCACACCCCACACTGGGGACCAACTGAAAATAGTAATTGTGGTAATATTTGCTTTCAAAGAATTATCAAGCTTAATACATTTACATAAATATAGCCCTCCTAATAAAATAGATACTGAAGGCGAGGCTTCTAGAAGTTCATAAAGAAGGGAAATTCAGATGAGTTTGAAGATGAACTAAAAAAGTAGGGAAGAAATCTGAAAAATAATGAATCTCTGAAATTCTAAGTATAATTAAAAAAACAAAATGAATATTGTCACGGAAAGAAAGTTTTACATATTAAAATCTGTTTGATTTCTCTTCATGATGACACTCAAAACATCTAATTGCTTAAAATATCTCCCATCTAAACTACTGATATTTTTATAGAAGGAACGTGTTGCCAATATTTGAAAAACAAAAACAAATATTCTGAACAAGTTGACAAATTGTAATCTGACTACTGAAGAAAGATAATAGTTGAATGTGAATACTGAATGCTAATAGTTGATTTTTTTCTTTGTTCTTGTTACATTTTACTGGCATCATGCTCATCTTTTTACAAAAGAATTCAACACACACCCTGGAATGCAGACCCTTAGATAAAGGAATAGTGTTCCATTAAACAATCTACAATGGCATCTGAGGTAGGGAGCAAAACTGTCCAGGTTCCATACCAAAGTAACAGGGTAATTAATGACAAAAATACTGGGGAGTCACTGAGGAAAATTTAAAAAAAAAATAGGTTTGGAGAAATCAAAGATGGCGGCATAGGTAAACACCTATACTGCTGCCTCACACAACAATTTCAAAACTACAACTAAAAGACAGAACGGACATCATCCAGAGCCACAGGAAAGCTGGCTGAGTGGAAGTTCTACAACTAGAGGGAAAGAGAGGGGCTCACAGAGACCCAGAGGAGCTGCAAAAAGCTGAGGTACGGAGACGCGCGCTGAGAGAGCGGGTGCCGGAGTACCTGGCTGGCTTTCTCTGGCGGGAGGGAAACGGAGACTCCCAATGGCATTGAACCCCTTATCTTACGACACTAAACCCCAGATCCAGCTGAGACTCATACGGAGGGAGTTTGGACTGTGAAAAGGGAGAAGTGCATGGAAATTTAGGGGAGTTGCAAAGGATCGGAGGTCTGGTCGCGCAGGGCACCACACGGAGGACAGATTGCTGATTGTGCCGCTGGCTTTCGCGAGTGGGCGGGAGACAGACCCTCTGAACTGTGCCACTTCTGAGTCCACTGAGCCCCTGTTTTGGGCAAAACCCTGGGGACCTAGACTCGTGTGGTCCTGGTTCGCAGGGGAGCC
>JAAGEH010000208.1:5810820-5900628 GCA_011751065.1 Lasiurus cinereus | reverse complement strand
TTCATAACAGTAGCAAAATTACAGTTATGAAGTAGCAACAAAAATAACTTTATAGTTGAGAGTCACCACAACATGAGGAACTGTATTAAAGGATTTCGGCATTAGAAAGGTTGAGAATCACTGCCATAAATGATGATGAGCAACCTTGAGTATATTTAACCCATAATATGGCTAACCTGTCCAAAACTAACAGTAGGGCTGGAGAATTAGTATCAATAGTTCAACAGCACACGTTCACTGCTGCAACAAAGATAATTTGATTACTCAGGGAGAATGTTCATAGATTTAGACATTATATTTATATATCTAGATTTCAACTCTCTTCCTAAAGTTCTCTAAGTATATTTCTAACTTGTCTCCCAATATCATCCCATATCAGGATCAATGTGACTTTACATTTAATAATGTTTCTTGAAGTAACTTCACTCATTTCTTCTTTTTTTAAGATTTTTAAAAATTTATTTCAGAGAGAAAGGGAGAGAAGAGAGCGATAGAAACATCAATGATGAGAGAGAATCATTAATTGGCTGCCTCCTGCACACCCCCTACTGCGGATTGAGTCTGCAACCTGGGCATGTTCCCTTGTCTTGAACCAAACCCTGGATCCTTCAGTCTGCAGGCCGACGCTCTGTCCACTGAGCCAAACCAGTTAGGGCCAGTCATTTATTCTTCATCAGTTTTCCCCACTCGCATTATCAGTAGAGATAGAAATTCCAGGTTCACCATCTTTAAAACAATTTCTAATGTAATATTTAAAGTCATGGTATTTGGTCAGTTCATTTGATAAGCAGACACCAAGATGGAATCAGCCTTTCAAGACACTTGTTGGAAAAACAACTGCAAAGAAGGGGAAGCATAGGCAGAGGAAGCCTTCAGACTGATACTCAGTTCTGATACATCTGAGAAAGGAGAGGGGTAAGAATAAAGATTAGGCAGGTAGAATCTCAGACTGAAATATATCCAACTCTAAGAAAATCTCAGCCAAAACAATAGGAGTTCCCAAGCCAGATTTGCCCACTAGAGGAGTCCAATGCTCCATCAGAATGGGCCAACACTAGTATCCCTTCCATGCTCAATCACGGCTGAGAATATTCTAGAGAATCCTAACTTCACTGTGGACATGTATACCCAGAATGGTGACAGTTAAAAGTGTCTATAACTATGCTCTCCATGTATGTCTTAGTTGGTTTTGGACTCTTCCTGCAACTTTAAAATAAGGTCTGAATGTGTCCCAGAATGTGAAGACACTTTATAAATGTTCAGGAATGTGCAAGAATGTGTATATCAATTTACCTTCTAACTGTAAATATGGATTCTACCAGCATTACAGTGACAGGAAAATTAAATTGACACTATGCACATGGCTTGCTGACAAATACTCTACTTGGATAACTATATTTCTTTATTCATGTGGGAGTTAAGAAAAAAAAAGGAAACAAAACTTAAGGATCCTATTTTCCCAATCATAAGTATATTTTCTTTCTCTCTTGATTGGTGATTTTATAAGTATTACCTTTCATAAGTATTTTAGCTTTTCAGTAAAGGTAGCATGCTTCTTAAGAATATGTACACTCAAGAATTCAATGATTCTCTCTCATCACTGATGTTTCTTTTTTTCTCTCCCTCCCCCTTCCTCTCTGAAATCAATTCCCTATAAACACATCCTTGTAGTAAGTGTTTGATTGGTTTTATTGTACTGGACAAAAACCTTAATTGACACAATGATTATAATAGTGAACTACGTGTTTGATGGGGAAGAAAACCATAAGGTGGAGGGCTATGGAATGACTGTACTTGTATAAAGATGAAAAGTTACTATAGAAGAGTCAAGATTTTGCTAAAGATCTTCCAAAGAAGACAACTTGGGTACTAAGTCCTGGGGAAGAGAATTCCTGGTAGGAAATACTTTTATGTTTAAAAATCACTGGTAGATTTTGATGGGGGATTTGGAGAGGAAGGGTCCTAGGGACAAGTTCACAGTATTTAATGATAACATAGCACTTTGAAATTTACAAAGTGGAATAATCTGAGAAATTTTCAGCTAATGCTCTAGACAAATTGAGCTAAGCATGAGAAATATTATTATCTAATTTTGTAGAAAAAGAAACTGAGTCTCAAAGGGATTTTCATAACTGGCAAGTAGTAGAATTTGGATAAAAATCTGTGTGTGTTTTATTTTTATTCTCAGTATATTTTATCCAATACAGTGCAGACTCCACAAAATATTCCCTCCCACATAACAGTAAAGTTTTTAAATTTTATTTGAACTCATATATTAAATATCTGAATCTTATATAGAAATTAGAAGAAATATGTAAAAACATTTAAATCTACTCAATTAAGTAATAAAAGAATATACTTACTACTTATATTTCAATACAACAATTAACGCTTGCCACAGTATGCCTAACAGGAACCTCACTTTTTGTATATAATAGCATCTTAAGTGTGAATATGTGCTTCAATTTTTGTCTTCTAAAGACACTACAATTCTTACTTTCATTATCCATTTGTTCCTATTCTTGGTGATCATACCTCTCTGTTTCACACTCATTTAATAAAGATTTGGAGTTATTGAAATTTTACCTCACTGAGTATCATGCAATATTACCATGTGGAATTTAAGAACCAGACAGTAATGTGCATAGCACAAATGTAATGTGTTTTATGAGATATATTAGCATAATTGAGGTGTACTTCAAGGTGAGGAACAGAATAGAACAAAAGACATAGAGGTGTGCAATCCATCTTACAGCAGGTTATCTAGCATGAAAAACCCAGACTCAATGCTTTTGATTCTACAATTGGAAGTGACCTACAATTCACATTTATTCAATCCAAAAATTATTGCAATTTAATCAAATGTAACTAGTGTAAAATCCATATATTATACTTTTATTAAGGGAAATTTGCTGTGGTGAGGGATTACTACATTTTATACTTAGTATCACTTATACTTATAAAACAATTTTGCTACCATGTAATGAGCATCAAATATGTGCCAGTAACTATACCAGGGATTTTACATAAATTATCACATTTATGCTTCATAGTCACTTTATACATTTGTAGATAGAGAAACATCTTAGAAACTTTAAGAAACCTTCTTAAATGCACATGATTAAAAAGTGGTAGCACATTGGAAATTGAATAACTCTGTGCCTATGTCACAAATTGTCATATATTATATTAAAATAGGTTCTAATCCAAAACCCTCAGCAAATACTTTTGAACTCTCTTATGTTAGTCATCTAACAGCCATGCTTTGAAGGTCGAAATTACTGAATTAGACACAAATCCTGCTATAAGGTTGCTGAAATTGGTTCTCAGGTAAGACCCATCCTAACAGCGATATATTAAAAAAAGTGATGTAAGCCCTAAGAAATAAGCAAATATAATCTTGTAGAAGTCCACAGAAGAAATTACTATATTTTGCTAATGACTCTGTAGCAGTGATAGCATATGAGCCAGGCCTAGATGGAGAGGTGAAATTTAAAGTCATATAATAAATAGTGTTAATGAGGATATGAAGAAATTGAAAGTCTTCTGAAGAGCTGATAGGTAAAATAACTGCTTTGTAAGACAGTCAAATAGTTCCTCAATGGATTAAACATAGAGTTACTATAAGACCCAGAAATTCAACTCCTAATATATATCCAAGAGAAGTGGAAACTTATGTCCATTAAAAAACTTATGCAGCCCTAACCAGTTTGGCTCAGTAGCTAGAGCGTCATCCTGTGGACTGAAAGGTCCCAGGTTTGATTCTGGTCAGGGGCATGCACCTTGGCTGTAGGCACAGGGAGTGTGTAGGAGGCAACTGATCAATGTTTCTCTCTTATCAATGTTTCTAACTCTCTATCCATCTCCCTTTCTTTCTGTAAAAACAAAGCAAAACACAATCAATAAAATATATTAAAAAAAAAAACTTACGCAAAAGTGTTTATAGCATCACTAGAGGCCCAGTGCATGAAATTCATGCATGGGTGGGTGTTCCTCAGCCCAGCCTGCACCCTCTCCAATCAGGGACACCTCAAGGAATGTCTGACTGCCTGTTTAGGTCAGTCCCACTGGTCAGTCACATATCCCTCTCACAATCCAGAACTGCTGGCTCTCAACCACTTTCCTGCCTGTCTGCCTGACAGCCCCTAACCTCTTCTGCCTGCCATCCTGATCACTCCCTAACCACTCCCCTGCCAGCCTGATTGATGCCTAACTGCTCCCTGACAACCTCTTTGTTCCTAACTGCCCTCCCCTGATGGCTGGGTTGCCCCTAACTGCCCTCCCCTGCCAGCCTGGGCACCCCTAACTGCCCTCTCCTAATGGCCAGGTTGCCTCTAACCACCTTCCCTTGCCAGCCAGGTTGCCCACAACTGCCCTCCCTTGCAGGCCTGGTCCCTCCCAACTGTTCTCCCCTGCTGGCCATCTTGGGGTGGCCATCATGTGTGTTGGAATGATGGTCAATTTGCATATTACCTCTTTATTATATAGGATTAGTCATAACAGCCAAAAGATGGAAATAACTCAAATGTTTTCAACAAACAAAATGATAAACACAATATGGTATATCCATATGATAGAATATTACTCTGCTCTAAAAAGAAATGAAGAACTGATACATGCAACAACAGAGATGAATCCTGAAAATATTATGCTTATGTGAAAGAAGCCAATCTAAGCCTACATATTACACAATTCCATTTAAATAAAAGTCCATAATAGAGAAATCTATAGGGATAGTGGTTGTTGACAATATCTATTATTTCTCTTTTTTTCAGGTATTTGCTTGTTTGTTTGTTTTAATCCTCACCCAATGATATATGCATTGATTTGAGAGAAGGTCAGAGTGAGGAAGAACCATCAATCAGTTACCTCCCACATATGCCTCTACTGGGGATTGAACCCACAAGCTGGATACATGCCCTGATCAGGAATTGAACTTGCCACCTCAGATGCCCCAACCAACTGAGCCACACCAGCCAGGGCTGCAACATCTATTATTCCTACCATTCATTTACTATAACAACAATTAAAAATTTCAAAATCTTGCTGAAACCAGTTTGGTTCTGTGGATAGAGTGTCAGCCTGCAGATTGAAAGGTCCCAGGTTTGATTCCGGTCAGGGCATGTATCTTGGTTGTGGGCACATCTCCAGTAGGGGCGTGCAAAAGGTGGCTGATCGATGTTTCTCTCTCATCGATGTTTCTAACTCTCTATCCTTCTCCCTTCCTCTCTGTAAAAAAATCAATAATATATATTTTTAAAAAATAAAAAATAAAAGAATTCAAAATCTTGACATAGTCCCTTTTGTTTATTTTCTCTTTAATTTCCATTGCCTTAGAGCTGTATCAGTGAAGATATTGCTTTAGCATATGTCTGAGATAAAAAGCTTCTTCACAGCAAAAGTAACCATCAACAAAACAACAAGAAAGCCCACTGCCTGGGAGAACAAATTTGCCAGTGCTCTCTCCAATAAGGGTTTAATCTCCAACATTTACAGGGAACTCATACAACTTAACAAAAGGAAGATAAACAGTTCAATCAAAAAATGGACAAGGGACCTAAATAGATACTTTTCGAAAGAGGACATAAAGGAGGCGAAGAGACACATGAAAACATGTTCAAAGTCACTAATTATCAGAGAGATGCAAATCAAAACAACAATGCGGTACTATCTCACATCTGTCAGAATGGCTATCATCAACAAATCAGCAAATGACAAGTACTGGTGAGGATGTGAAGAAAAGGGAATCCTTGTGCACTACTGGTGGGAATGCAGACTGGTGCAGCCACTATGGAGAGCAGTGGAGTATGGAGTTTCCTCAAAAAACTAAAAATGGAACTCCCATTTGATCCAGTGATCCCACTTCTAGGAATATATCTGAAGAAACTAGAAACACCAATCAGAAAAGATATATGCACCCCTATGTTCAAAGCAGCACAGTTAAAATAGCTAAGATTTGGAAACAGCCTAAGTGCCCATCAGCAGATGAGTGGATTAAAAATCAGTGGTACATATACACAATGGAATACTATGCTGCTATAAAAAGGAAGGAACTCCTGCCATTTACAACAGCATGGATGGGCCTCGAGAACATTATGCTAAGAAATAAGTCAGAGAAAGATAAATATCACATGATCTCACTCAATTGTGGAATATAATGAACATAAAATGATGAATAAAACAGATCCAGAGAGAGAGAATCATCAATCAGAGTGTCAAAATTCAGAGGGAAGGCAGGATTCAGAGTGAGGAGAAGTGGGAGAGATCAACAAGGGACTTATATGCATGCATATAAACATAACCAATGGACACAGACACTAGATGTGGGAGGTTGGCCAGCTGAGGAGGGAACACGGGAGGGCTCCAGGGCATGCCGGCCTGTCTTGCTCAGTCCCAAAGGGCCAGACCTTTGCAGCAAGCTAACCTACCATTCAGAGGATCTGCCCCCTGGTGGTCAGTACATGTCATAGCAACTGGTTCACCAATCGACCATCTGCCCCCTGGTGGTTAGTGAGCATTATAGCAACTTTTCAACTAGTCAACTGTCTGCACCCTGGTACACATTATAACGAGCAGTTGAGTAGCCTTAGCATATCATTACATATTATGCTTTTATTGGTTGAATGGCCAACTGGATGACCAGATAATTAGCATATTAGGTTTTTATTATACAGGATCTATCTATTATACTTCTCTAAGCTGAAATTCTTAAAGACACATTGAGTTGAAAAAAGTCATAAACAATATTTCAAAATTAAATCTATACTAATAATAGAGGAATATGCAAAATGTCTGGGACTCCATTACAGTAATGATCTAACAGCAAGCTGCATGGGGCAACCAGGCCAGCAGGGGGGTTAGTGATGGACGACCAAACAACTGAACAGCAGGCTGCATGTGGCGACCAGGCTGCCAGGGGGTGAGTTGGGGGCAACCAGGCCAGCAGGCAGAGGCAGTTAAGGGTGATCAGGCAGGCAGGCAGGAGCCAGCAATCCTGGATTGTGAGAGGCATGTCTGATTGCCGGTTTAGTCCCAGTCCCCGGGATTGGGCCTAAACTGGCAGTCAAA
This sequence comes from Lasiurus cinereus, assembly GCA_011751065.1. NCBI lineage: Eukaryota > Metazoa > Chordata > Mammalia > Chiroptera > Vespertilionidae > Lasiurus > Lasiurus cinereus. The sequence continues at coordinate 5,893,560 of JAAGEH010000208.1, read as the reverse complement.
CATCCCCTGAGGAGTCTCAGATTGGAAAGGGTGCAGGCTGAGCTGAGGGGACCTCCTCCTCCCCCATGCATGAATTTCGAGCACCAGGCCTCTAGTTTAATATAATTTGATACACCAGGAGATAGATGTATCAGTCTTCTGTAAGACATTGGATTAATATTCATTTTGGTTGATAAGCTTGAGAAACAAATCACATTTTCATCAATACTTAGCTCTTGTACATTTTGCCTATCTATTCAAGTGGATTCTATAATGCTATTCTATAAACTGACTGATGAGAATAACAATTGATTGAAACTCAGAGAAACAGGCTTCCTTGAAGCAAAAGAATATACAGACTAAGAAGTCCAAAAGTCTTAAAATATCCCAGATATTTTAGGAAAGGTTCAAATAGAGTTGGAAATGTTCTAGACACTTGTTTTACAACATTGCACCTGCATTCAATAATACTGTATTGTACCCTTAAAATTTTTGTTAAGAGGATAAATCGCATGTTAAATATTCTTGCCACAATAAAATAACATTTAATAAAATATTTATTGTGATTGAACCATGAGTACTGTTTTGTGCAACCCTCTAGCATTATGTACAGATTTCTACTCCTACTTTTAATTTTGTTTTCTCTTTCTTGTCATTTGTTCTTTATTTCCATATACTCTTGCCATTGGATATAAATTCTTCTCCTGAAATTTAACAGTAACATAGTCATCAATCCAAATATATTTTTTATCCTCTTTCTTGACTTTGAGCTTCCACTGGAAACTTACTCTCTCTAATTATAACTACCTGACCCTGTACTTCCTGATTCTCCTCTAAGCTTCTATAACTAATTTGTTTCCTGTTTTCTTTACTGGCTCTTTTATCTCAATCCTCCTTCCAAAACCTGTGATTTCATTTCTTTCCCCCATTTCTTCCTCTCTTACTATTTTTTTTTATTTTCTCTTAGATATCCTTCACTAAATTTCAAGACTTAAATAATTATTTTCTCTGGTCCACCAGCAAACTCCATCTCCTACCCTATTTATTAATCCTCATTTCCAGATAACTATTTGCTAAATCTACTTTGAGACTATAACACAATCTCAAAGGCCACATTCACAAAACTAAATTTCTAAAATTCTTAGTTAAAATGACTTCTCCTATTATATCTCCCCCCTATCCTTTCCAGCTAGTGGCTTGATCATTTACCCCCAATACCCATGAACTTAAACTTCATTATTTTTAATTTATACATCTTGCCTACTGTCAGTTGGAAGGCTGTGTTGATTCTTCCACTACATTAGTTCACATCTATCCCATGTACTCCATTTGTGTATTATAGCCATCACGATTTCCTGTTATGCTGTACCCAAAGTTTTGTCAATATTGGCTTAAATATATGTTTATTTAAATATTGTTTTTAATATTGTTTGTTTTTCAATTATAATGTTATATATAACATTATAGTAGTTTCAGGTGTACAACATAGTCATTATACATTTATATATCTAACAAAGTGATCACACAACTAGCACCTACACAGTTAATACAATATTGACTATATTCCCTATGCTATATTTAATATCACTGTAACTATTTTGTGACTCTCAATTTGTACTTCTTAACCTCTATACCCTTTTTCACAAATCACCCCAACCTCTTGATATCTAGCAACCATTAAATGACCCCTGTATCTCTAAGTCTGTTTTTTTTTTGTTCATTTATTTTGTTCTTTAGAATTGACATATAAATAAAATGACCTGGCATCTGTCTTCCTCTGTCTGACATATTTCCCTCAGCAAAATACCCTCTAGTTTCATCCATGTTATTGCAGATGGAAAGATTTCATTTCTTTTTATGACTGAATCATATTTCATTGTATGTATTCATCACTACTTCTTTACCCATTCATTTATTGATGGACATTTAGGTTGCTTCCATATCTTGGCTATTGTAAATAATACTGCACTGAACATATGGATGCATATACCTTTTTGGAATTGCTGTTTTGGGTTTCCTTGAATAAATACCTATAGTGGAATTGCTGGGTACTTCTTTGTCTCTTGTTATAGTCTTTGTTTTAAAGTCTATTTTTGTCTAGTGTATTGCTAACCTAACTCTGTCATTTGGGACATATTTCTTTGTCTTTTCTTTTTGGTTGCTCCCCTGTGCTTATTTCTGAGTATGAGGCAGAGATGACCCTCTGCCAGTCTTGGAGGAGTGGCCTTATATAATAAGTGTCCTATAGGGCTCAGTAGTCACCCGAGCCAGGTGTTCCAAGTATATTCATTGTGTGGATTGTGTGTGCTCTCCTGATATACTGAGCCTTTATTACTGTTGGTATGTCAATAAGAAAGACTGACCATCAGGCTGATTGATTGTGAGGACTGGCTGAGACTACCGTGGAGGAGTTTTTGTACAAGGGCTTATCCTACAGAGAAGAACTCACTTAAGGCTCTGGTGCTTTCAGAGTTCATTTGGGGAGGTAGTTGGGTAGTACTCTGGTGTGTCTCAACCTGGCCCTCAAATGTATTGGTTCTGGGGAATCTTGAGATGTGCTGGCAAAGGTCAGAATTGCATGTGCCTTGTCTGGCATCACCTGGTATGAACAATAAAGTTATCTTTAGAAGGCTGCCACCATGATGAACTTAGACATGCCTGGGAGGAGCTAACTGAGGCCAGCTATTGCCAGTGCCAGGCTTGGGGCTGCTTAAAAAAATATACAGGGTACACCAAGGCCAGATGCTACTTGTTTGGGATTTGTTAATCTTTGAGAGATTTTAGAAAAGTCAACAGCATGAGCCAATACATCTCATTTGCCTGGAAAAACCACTGGAAGCAGGTTGGGTGAGCCAGCAAGGTATCAGGGAATCATCAGGCCAGATGGATGAAGACTCAAAAATGGCATCTCCAACAGTCTTTGATGTTCTCAAAAAAGAGACCAGCAAAGAAAAAAATGTTTCTTCCAGCATTTCTGTCTAGAAGAAAGCTGCTCATCCACCCTTGCTCTGAAGCCAGATAATTCAATTTCTCCCTGTATGTTATATCCCTGGAACCTTTCAAGGTGCTTCCTCAGTATGAGTGAGTCTGTCTGCAAGTAAGTGCGTGCTAGTTTCTTTATGAGAAACACTTGGGATTCCAGCATCCCTGTGCGTCAATCACCCATAATCTGCTGGTTTTCACTGTCAAAAGTTATGATGACTTCTCTTCCCAGCACTGCAACCCTGGGCTAGAGACTCTAGTATGAGCCTGGGACACCTCTCTCCTTAGGGAATATCTCTGTAGCTGAAATAACTTTCCCAATTATTAACCCCCACTCCTGGGTGTGAGATCAGCTCATTCCTCATCTCTGCCCATACTATCAGTCTTGATGTGGCTTCTTCTATAAAGCCTTAGTTATAGGAATTCTGTTCATCTAGATGGTTTTCAATAAAGGTTGTTTTGTACTTTAGTTGTAATTTCCATGTGGCCATGATATTAAGTACAGTGTTTATCGGCTCCACCATGTTGACTGGAAGCTGATATTTAAATATTCTTTACAGCATCTTTTCAAATCTCTTTGGGATTCTTTGTTTTGTTTTTGAAACATATAACTTAAATACATTTATCCTGATTTCCAAAATTTTCAAGATGTGAAATAAAACTTTTAAATAAAAATATGATTGGTACCACCAGGAAATTTATGTAATCATATAAAAATGTAAGCAGTCTAGGATTAAAGATATTTTCATAGTATGGTAACTTTTTAAGTAACTTGAAAGCACTATCACCTACATTCATTCATTTGGTCAGTCAGTCCTTTAACAATTATTTGTTTAGCACTTACTATGTTCCAGGTAATGTTTAGGCATGGGTACATAGTAGTGAACAAAATAAACAACTACCTGCATTTTTGATGCTTATATTCTAGGATAGTGGGGAGATAGACAAAATGTAAGTAAGGTAGGGATTACCTAAAGAAGCCTGTTTGCCACCACTCTATGACATAGATATAAGAGAGATAGGATTCAAAATGATTAAAGAAAAAACAATCTTGCTGTAATAGCAGGTATCATATTGGCCAAACATTGAATGTGAGCAACACTTCTTTTATTGCAGAACTACATGGTTTAGCATAGTAGAATATGAGTAAAAGTAGTATGAGTTGTAAAAATAGAGCCTATACTTTAATGCAAGCATTGTGCAATTACCAACTGAAAGACTAGTAGTTCTCAGCTGTTGGCATATATCTTAATATATAAAAAAATCACCTAGAGCATGCATTTAAAAATTATCAACTGAAAGGAGGGTCAAGAGGGCAGAGTAGGAAAACCCTGAGTTCAACTCCTCCCACAGACACATGAAAATTATAGGTACATATAGAACAACTATATCTGAGAACAACCTGAAAACTAGTAGAATATATTTTCTACGAATCTATATATATAAAAGCCTAATATGCAAAGTGTCCCCTCAGGAGTTTGACTGACTGGGAGTTCAATCTCTCACTATGATATGTGCTGACCTCCAGGAGGTGGTACAGAATTAAGGGAGGCCCTGGCCAGCAGCCAGGGAAGGGAGGCCCCAGCCAGCAGCTGGCAGCTGGTAGACATCCTACCTATGCACAAATTTTATGCTCTGAGCCTCTAATGAAGATATAAAGACACATCAACATGGTTAGGAGAGACAGACATGAAGTTTAATCATGACCCAGAATCCCTAGGGCAGCAATCCCACAAGCAGGAGAGATATTATGTCCATGGAGGTCCCACCTGAAAAGCAAGGGGACTAAACTCTATAGGAGGTTCCTCAGTCCTAGTGATCTGTACCAGGAAGAGGAGCACTCAGCACATTTGGCTTTGAAAATAAGCAGGGCTTATATGTCCAGGAGAGCAAAAAGGCAGTAGGAGACTCTACTCTTAAAGGGCTATTACACAAATTAACTTGCTCTGAGTTCCAGCACAGAGGCAGTGGTTTGTAAAGCAACTGAGTCTTATCTGAAGGATATACATTCATTAATTTTAGGGCTTATATCTAATATGTAAAGACATTTTGGAATTGTTTCCAGGGAGGGAGTGCTGGTAGACATCACTTTTTTCTTACTTTCCTTTCACTTAAATATTCCATCTCTTGTGGGTGCCATTTCTGATCTCCCTATTAATCTTGCTATCTCCATTTGCCCCACCTTAGGTTCATCTGAAGACAAACCCCACCAAACTAGCCCAACCTGAATAAATTTGGCACCCCTCCAAATTTATTCCCATGCCACCATAGTCAGTGGGAGACCACAGCCAACAACTGTATCCCTCCAAAGTAGACAGCCAAGTTTAGGAAGCACAAAGAGTCTCAAACAAGATGAACCTCCAAAACAGTCCCCACAGCATAATTAAAATATCAAAAGTTGTCTGGAGGTGTGCCTCAGTGGTTGAGCACTGACATATGACATAGGTGGTCACTGTTGGATTCCTGATCAGGGCACATGCGTGGGTTGCGGGCTTGCTCCCCAGTGTGTGTGTGGGGGGGGGGGTTGTGGAGGAATGCGGGAGGCAGCTGATCAATGATTACCTCTCATCATTGATGTTTCTGTCTCTCTCTCTCTCCCTCTCCCTTCCTTTCTAAAATCAATAAAAAAATATTTTTAAAAAGTGTCAAAAGTTCAAAATAAAAAGATAATCTTAAAAGCAGCACAAGAAAACAACTAGTCACATACATGAGATAATCAGATGATTTTTCAGCAAAAACTTTATAGGATAGAAGATAATGGCACTATATATTCAAAGTGATGAATGGAGAAAGCCTACAATCAAGAATACCCTACCTAATGAGATTATCATTCAAAATTGAAGGAGAAAAAAAGTTTCCCAGACATGCAAAAGCTAAAAGAGTTCGCTTCCACTGAATTGGCATTACAATAAATGATAAAGGAGTGTTTTTAAGAAAAAAGGAGAGGCCAAAACAAAATATAAGAAAATATATTTTGAAAAATCTCATTATTAAAGACAAATACATAGTAAATGCAATGAATCAACCATTTATAAAACTAATATGAAGGTTAAAAGAAAGAGTATAAAAATATCTAAAACTAAAATAATCAGTTGGGATACACAAGTAAATGAACGTAAAATGTGACATTAAAAACATAAATTATGGAGGGGAAGCTATTTAGGTCTTTTGTGGTTTCACACAAATTTTAAAATTTGTTCTAGTTTTGTGAAAACTTATAGGTATTCTGATAAGGACTATATTAAATATATAGATTGCTTTGGGTAGTATGAACATTTTAATGATATTAATTCTTCCAGTTATGAGCATAATATGCCCTCACATTTATTTGTGTTGTCGTCATTTTTTTTCCCACCAATGTCATAGTTTACAAAGTACAGGTATTTAATTTCCTTGGTTAAATTTATTCTTAAGTACATTATTCTTTTTGATGCAATTGTAAATGTTGTTGCTTTATTAATTTTTTCTTTTTGATAGATTCTTATTAGTGTATAGAAATGCAATAAATTTTGTGTTCAACAAATTAATTGAATTAAATTTACTAATAGTTTTTTGGTGGACTCTCTAAGTTTTTTATATATAGTACTATGTTATCATCAGCAAATAGTGACTGTTTTACTTCTAACTTTCCAATTTGAATGAATTTTATGTCTTTTTCTTTTCTGATTGTTGAGGCTAAAACTTGCAATACTATGTTGAATAAAAGTGGTGAGAGTGGGCTTCCTCATCTTGTTCTTGGTCTTAGAGGAAAATCTTTTCAGCTTTTCACTGTTGAGAATGATGTTAGCTAGGAGTCTGTCATATAGGGCCTTTATCATGTTGAAGTATGTTCCATTTATACCCATTTTTAAAAAATATATATATATTTTGATTTTTTACAGAGACGAAGGGAGAGAGAGAGTTAGAAACAATGATGAGAGAAAAATATTGATCAGCTGCCTCCTACACACCCCCTAACTGGGGATGTGCCCGCAACAAAGATACATACATGCCCTTGACTAGAATAGAACTTGGAACCTTTCAGTCTGCAGGCTGACCCTCTATCTACTGAGCCAAACTGGTTTTGGCCCTCCTATTCTTAGGAATCAATTGAAAAATTATTTCACACATGAAGTTCTCCCTACTAAAATAATCTATTTTCCTTAATGTAGTATTTTCTTAGCATATGCAGTATTCTCTCTTTGAATCAATCTCTTAATTTTGGATGTTCTAAGGTCCAACCTCTGATCACTCCGCTTCTTTACCTGCACTCACTCTTTTGAAGAGCCATCCAACTTCATTGCTCTAAATACCATTTATTTGCCAAGGACTCATAAATTGACTCATCCTACTTAGTCTTTTCTTCAGTGTCTCAAATCTATGTAACCAACTGCCAACTAGATATTGCCACAGAATTTTTAATAGACTTTTCAAATATGACATGTCCAAAATTAAACTGATCTTCCACCCAAAATTGATCTTTCCTATCTCAAGGGATAAGAACACCATCCTTGCAGTTGCCCAAGACAAGAACTTCAAATTATCTTTTATACATTTCTCATTTTACAAACCCTGACTAATCCTTCAGTAAATCCTCTTGTCTCTTTCTTCAGACTTTATCCAAAACTGAATTTCTTCCCAATAATCCCACTGCAATCATATGGTCTTATTTATCATTATTTATTTTCTTGTGTGGATTTTTGTAATATCCCTCTAAGTAACCACTAAGTTTTTATTCTTATCATTGATGATACAGTAGGTAGTAGTTTGCAAGGACCAATGTGAATTGATTTCCATTATCTCTCTAATCTCATCATTTACTCCTTTCTCCCTTGTTCATTCTACTCAAACTGTACTGGTCTCTTTGCTATTACTCATATATACTAGCTTAACTCAACCATGATGCATTTTCAGTGACTGGTTTATATGTCTGGAATTTTTTTCAAGATCTCATTCTAAATTACTCAATTCTATCAAGTCTTTATATAAATATCACCTTTGCCATGAGGACTGTTTAAATCACTTTATTTAAAATTTCAACTCTCCTACTCTATACTCTTGATCACATTTACCTATTTCATTGTTTTATTCATTTACTTATCACTATTTAATTTTTAATGTGTATTTCTATTTCTATTATAACATAAGACCTACAACAGGTATTTTAGTATTTTTTGATCACAATATATCTCAAGTGTCTAGATTATCTTGAATAAATGACTTCCCCCTTTTAATCTATTTTATATAGTATACTTTAGCGGGCAGTTGATATATATCTTATTCCATGAAGAAAAGATCAGCTCTGATTCATTTCTGTTAATCACATCTTCATCCACAATATTCTGCATCTTGCTTTGCACATAATAGGTAAGTTTTTGTTCGATACAAAATTAATGAAGTTTAATAATTTTAAAAGGGATACATTAACTTTAGTGTATGACTGTTTCACTAAAATGAGAGTTAACAGATATCTTTTCCACATTTAAAAAAGAACTAAAACTGGAGACTGAAAATCCATTGAGAAAGGCAGGATCTGTCTGCCTATTAAGGAACCAGATATTTGTTCATCTCTTGTTCTCTCCTTATTTGCCACATTTCTTTCCCTCCACCTCTTCTAGCCCCCAATTCCATCCCTACTTATCTTTGTTTCTTCAGATTAATAGCAAAAGATGACTAGCCATGAATAATGTTGCAATGAACATATGGAAACAACTTAAGTGTCCCATAATAGAGGACTGGATAAAGTTGTATTACATATACACAATGGAATACTACTCAGCCATAGGAAAGGATGAAATAATGCTATGGATAGACCTTGAAGACATTATGCTAAGTAAAATAAGTTAGTCCGATAAAACTAAGAACTATATAATTTTACTCATATGTGGGATATAAAATTTGTGGACATAAACAAAAGTGTGGTGATTGCCAAAGAGAAGTGGTGGGGGGAGAAAAGGGATCCTAATACAAGGTGGCAGGAGAAGATTTGAGAAGGGTGATGGGCACACAGTGCAACATACAGATCTTATAACATAGAAACCCACACTTAAAACCTATATATTCATGTTGATCAATGTCACCCCAATAAATTTAATTAATATAATGTATAAACTAGTAAAAAAAAAAAGGGAGAGAAAGAGAGAGAGAGAGAGAGAGAGAGAGAGAGAGAGAGAGAGATAACTACCCCCACAGTTCCCTGGCTTAACATGTGACCCATTTCAGTTTCAAGGGCTTTGGCTTAGCTAACAGGAACCATATAAAATTTATTATGACAAGTTTTATTCCAGCTTTTTCTGACCATTTAAACGGCTTATACAATAGGTCCAAATCTCCTATTTCAGGAAACCTGCTCAGTTCAGCAGATACTGCCAATGGAGCAACCAAATTCACTTAAGCAAGTAATAAAAGGAATCGTGACTAGGTTGAAAAATTCATTCTGACTAATTAAATCAATTTATTTGCTCAATTTATCATTCATTCTCTTTAAATAGCTGTGTCAATTTACTTTGTCTTACTATAAGATTTTTAACCTTGCATGTTTATAGTAGAAAGAAATGGAAAAACACGGCTAGAAGAAAGTTTCAAGCCCAACAGGCAAAAAATATAGCTGCCCAACTTTCACTTAAATCAGTGTTAAACCTTTAGGTTAAATACATCTAGTTATAGTTTGATTTTTAAAAAAATCACTATGCATTAAATCCTCAAACTTTTACTTTCTTATGAAGATTTATTTTCTTGTCATTACTTCTATATATTTTTTAAAGAAACTAGCTCTCAGCTTTCTACATAAGCCCTGGGAGAATACATTATTTAGCAAAAAATATAATAAAATTTTAAATGTATCTCATCTCTTTGATATTTTCTACTTTTATTTATTCTAAATTTTAAAAATGGTGTTATACAACTAGATACAGCAATAGAGAATGCTTATGATTAATATCATTGCTCATCTGAAGCTTGAACTATATCAGTGCCTTATTTTTCCACTTCAACACACTCTGATGCAGTTTTAAAACATGACCATAAATCTTTGACACTTCTTCCATTGATAGGTGGGATCCATGCCCTCTCCCTTTGAACTGGGCCAAAGTTGTGCCTGCTTTGACCAATATAGTATGCTATGTGACTTCCAAAGGTCTGTCATTAAAAATCTATGGAATTTCCACCTTCTTCACTAGAACACTTGCTCTTGGAACCCTGATCAACTGTGTAATAAGTCGGGCTGAGTGCATCATGTAGATTTCTCCAATTAACATTTATAGCTGAACCCATTCGTTCATCTAATTCAAGGTGTCAGATATCTGAGTAAAGAAGCTAGAAAGGGAATTCTTCATCCCAAACTGTTTCAGCCTTCAGCAAATCATCCTCTGTTACTGAATCATTTCATGAGCATAATAAAATGGTCCTAGTTTTATACCACTAAATTTTGTGGTAGTTTTTTATGTAAGAATAAATAACTAGAACACATTTCAAGGCAGTGGCTGTTTCTTTTAACTTCTGAACAACCTCTGCACTAATATTTATAGCAACTTATTATTTGTAAAGGGTTTGATCAACTTCACAGTAAGGTAGTAATAGGTGATAATGCATTATAAGCCTATGACCATCTCCAGCTTCTCATTATAAAATGAAGAGCATGTGTTTTTTAATCTCCTTGGTCCCTTTCATTTTTGACCTATCTAGTACTGACAAGCAGTGTCTGTCCTTAAGTTAGAACCCTGAAACATCAATGGTGGTACATTTGGGGAGATAGATTTCCAAATATTTAGCATAGAATGTCTCACATCTATAATTAGGTCATCATCTTTATCAGTTTTCTCAGTGATTAACTCTAGTTTAGAGACTATGTCAATTCCACATTTCTAAAGGGAGAAATAGATTTTACATCTCTTCCTAAATTACTCTTTAAAAAGTTATATGATTTCTTTGGATAAAAGATTGAGATAGTTCTCATTTTCATAATAATACATAGGAGCAGAACACTCTCAGAGCAATACTAACACCAGTTAAGTGAGAGAATATTAGGTAGAGAAATATTTCTGGTATTTGCTCTGAAAGGCAAAAAGAAAAACCTGAGGACTTTCCTAAGAATAAGATTTGCTCAAGTAGTATTTTTTCCCCAATGCATTTTTTTTTGTTCCTCTCTAGAAATTTCAATATATTGTTGAATTGTTTCTTGCACAAATAATTCTTATTCTTGGTTATATTTTTTTTCTCTAATGAAGTATCAGATAGCTGAATAATTTTGTTCTAGGATTTTTTCTCTCCTTCTCCTAGTAGTTGACTGCCAGTACTTGGTAGAAAAACTAGTGAATTCAAGTTATTAGGGTAAAAATGGAAAGATTGTAGCAGTCAACAAAGTTATAGTAGTCACTAAAGTTTTGTTTTTTCCCCATTTACCAAAGTTTTCAAATTTACTGGAAGCCATTAAAGTCTAAATCTATGGTTTTCTTAAAATCCTCAGTAGCCCTCACATCAAAGATTGAAAATGGAGAATGACATGAGAATAATTATGAAATAATTTTTGACTGAGAACATACTGAAACTTATCATTATCTAACTCTGGTGCTTTAACTAAAATGTAAAACACTTTCACTGAAGCATTGAGGCTCACATTAAGTAGTCTAGCTTAGTCAAAGCATGACTGTTGACCTTCTGTGCTTGAGGCATGTACTATTCCATGCAGATATAGGGTTTTCTACTCTTCTTGATGGACATAATGGAAGTTACATGTGCACATCAGGAAGAGATTAGACCTTAATTTGGAATATTAAGTAGCAGAGGCATATAAAAAGCCTTCATTAAAATATTAAAAGTGTGCTAAATCCATAAGAGCTAAGAGATATGTTCATATGAGAGAAAATTCCAACATCAAGCTTCCTCCTTATCTCAATTTCTGACATTTGGTAATAAGGAAGAATATTAACTTAGAAATTCACTTTATCCAGTGGTTACTAAAGTGCTACCAGACTACCAAAGAATTACCTTATACTTTTCCTGTTGAGGAACATAACATAAATGTACAATAAACAATCATTATGTCCTTGAAATTACCAAAACCAACTTCTTATCTAAGTTGAACAACCTCTGCACTAACATTTATACCCACTTATTATTTAAGTCTCATTTTCTCATCTTGAGCTAAAGGGGAAAAATATGTTCTTACAATAACTATTTTGACCAAAACACAGGTAGGCTAATCAGGGTTTTGGTATATACCTATGCCAATGGATAGTAGAATGCTCATATTTTTAATCAACATTTACGGAGTATCTACCATGTCAGAATACCTTGAACAGATGACCTTGAGACTCCAATTTTGACATAAAATCTAAAACAATAAATTATCTAGAGAATAGTCCTTATATATAAGTATCAATATAAATTTAGTAATTCTTATATTTAAAAAAATACATTTCAAAACATTAAAGAAATCTAACTTTAAAATAAACTGCTTTAAGTACATGGGCTTTTTACCTCTTAGAATTAAATGCCATGATAACATTACTATTATTTGCTAAGTAATGGTGTCAAAAAACAAAACTGTTGTAATATTTTACATACTTAATCTTTAGATATTATCTTTTTTATTTGTTTTGTTTTGTTTTTGTTAATCCTCACCTGAGGACATTTTTCCATTGATTTTTAGGGAGAGTAGAAGAGAGAGGGAATGACAAAGAAACATCAATGTGAGAGAAACACATCAATTGATTGTCTCCTTCATGAGCCTTGACTAGGGCTCAGGTCAGAGTGGAGCCTGCAATCAAAGTAAGTGCCCTTCATCTGTATCAAACCCAGAACCCTTTGGTCAACAAGCCAATGCTCTATTAAGCCAAACCAGTTAGGGCAAGATAATTATTTTTGTGTATGGTGTAAACTGATGGGCTAGTTTTTTGTTTTTTTTTGATGTATCATCTGTCCAAATTTTCCAACACCATTTATTGAAGAGACTGTCTTGATTCCATTGTAGGTTCATGCCTCCTTTGTCAAATATTAATTGAGCAGAGTGGTTCGGGTCAATATCTGGGTTCTCTATTCTGTTCCATTGGTCTATATGCCTGTTCATGTGCCAGTATCAGGCTTTTTTGAGAACAGTGGCTTTGTAATACAGCTTGAAATCTGGTATTGAGATCCTTCCTATTTATTCTTTTTTCCCAAGGTTGCTGTGACTATTCAGGGTCTTTTTTATTCGAGATGAATCTTTGGAGAGTTTTTTCTAGGTCTTTGAAATATGCCATTGGTATTTAATGGGGAGTGCATTGAATCTATAGATTGCTTTGGGTAGTATGGACATTTAATGATGTTGATTCTATCAACCCATAAACACGGTATGCTCTTCCATCTATCCATGTCTTCCTCTATCTCTTTTTTCAATGTCTTTTAGTTTTCTGAGTAGAAGTCTTTTAACTCCTTAGTTAAGTTTATTCCCAGGTATCTTAATTTTTTGGTCTGATGGTAAATGGGATTGGTTTCTTAGTCTCTCTTTCTGTAAGTTCACTGTTGGTGTATAAAAATGCCATAGATTTCTTGGTGTTAATTTTGTATCCTGCTACATTGCTGAATTCATTTATCAAGTCTAATAATTTTTTGATGGAATCTTTAGGGTTTTCTATGTACAGTATCATGTCATCTGGAATAAGGACAGTTTTATTTATTCTTTTCCAATTTGGATGCCTTTTATTTTTTCTTCTTGTCTAATTCAAGTGGCTAGTACTTCCAGTATTATGTTGACCGAGAGGGGTGAAAGCAGGCATCTCTCTTGTTCCTCTTCTTAGTGGAAATGATTTTAGTTTTTGTCCATTGAGTATGATGTTGGCTGTGGATTTGTCATATATGGCTTTTATTATGTTGAGGTATGATCCTTCTATTCCCACATTGTTAAGAGTTTTTATCAAGAAATAGTGTTGGATTTTGTCAAATGCTTTTTCTGCATCAATCAATATGACTTTGTGGTTTTTATCTCTCAATTTGTTTATGTGATGTATCATGTTTATTGATTTCTGAATATTGTACCATCCTTACATCCCTGGGATAAATCCTATTTGGTCACATGCATGATTTTTCTGATGTACTGCTGGATCCGATTTTCCAGAATTTTGTTGAGGATTTTGGCATACATGTTCATGAGGGATATTGCCCTGTAATTCTCTTTCACTGTGTTGTCTTTATCTGGTTTTGGTATTAGGGTGATGCTGGCTTCATAGAAGGAGTTTGGAAGTGTTCCTTCCTCTTGAATTTTTTGAAATACTCTGAGGAGGATAGGTTTTAGTTCTTCCTTGAATGTTTGGTAAAACCCACCTGTGAAGCTGTCTTGCCCCGGGCTTTTATTTGCTAGAAGTTTTTTAATGACTGCTTCATTTTTCCCATAGTTTTTGGCCTATTGAGATTTTTAGATTCTTCCTAATTGAGTTTTGGAAGGTTGTATTTTTCTAGAAATATGTCCATTTCCTCCAAGTTTTCCAGTTTGTTGGAATAGTGTTATTCATAATATTTTTAAATAATCCTTTGTATTTCTGTGGGTCTGTTGTAATTTCTCCTCTTTCATGTCTAATTTTGTTTATTTGGGTTCTCTCTCTCTTTACTTCTTGGTGAGCCTGGATAGAGATTCATCAATCTTGTTTATTCTTTCAAAGAACCAGCTCTTGGTTTTGTTGATCTTTTTTATTGTTTATTTGGTTTCTATGTTGTTTATCTCCACTCTGATCTTTATTATTTCCTTCCTTCTGCTTACACTGTGCTTTTCTTGTTGCTCTCTTTCTAGCTCTTTGAGTTGTAGGGTTAGATAATTTATTACCATTGTTTTTTTATTTTTTGCAGTAGACCTGTAGAGCTATGAACTTCCCCTCAAGTCTGCTGTTGCTGTGTCCCATATATTTTCGATTGTTCTGTTTTCATTGTCATTTGTTGCCAGATGTTTTTTTATTTCTTCTGTGATCTCTTTGGTAACCCAGTCATTGTTTAGAAACATGCTGTTTACTTTCCAAGAGTTTCATTTTTTTGGATTGTTTCTACTGTTGATTTCCAGTTTTATGCCATTGTGATCTGAGAAGATGCTTGATATGGTTTCTATCTTCTTGAATTTGAAGAGATGCTTGATATGATTTCTATCTTTTTGAATTTGAAGAGACTTTATGTCCTAATACTTGAAAATGTTCCATGTACACTGGAGAGAAATGTATATTCTGTATCTTTGGAGCAGAATGTTCTAAAGATGTCAATTAAGTCCATCTGATCTAGTGTGTCATTTAGGATTGCCGTATATTTGCTGATTTTTTGTTTGATTTATCCAGTGAGGTCAGTGGGGTATTAAAGTCCCCTACTATGATTGTATTGCTATCAATCTCTCCCTTGATATTTTCCAGAAGTTTTTTTTATGTATTTGGGTGCTCCTGCATTGGGTGCATATATGTTTACCAGAGTTATATCTTCTTGTTGAATTGTTCCTTTTAGTATTATGTAGTGACCTTCCTTATATCTTGTTATGGCCTTTACTTTGAAGTCTATTTTTTCAGACATAAGTATCGCAACCCCAGCTTTTTTTCTCATTTCCATTTGCCTGAATAATGTTTTTCCATCCCTTCACTCTCAGTCTGTGTGAATCATTTGTTCTGAGGTGGGTCTCTTGTAGACACAAATATATAGTTCATGTTTTCTTATCCATTCAGCTACCCTATATCTTTTGATTGGTGCATTTAATCCATTTACATTTAATATTATTATTGACAAGTACATGTTTGTTGTCATATTTTTTCTTAATGTTTGTGTTTCTTCTTGCCTTTCTCTTCTTTTTACAGCAGTCCCTTCAGCATTTCTTGCATTGCTGGCTTGGTAGTGATAAATTCTCTTTTTTTTTTTTTTTTTTTTTTTTGTCTGTGAAACTCCTGATTCCACCTTCAATTTTGATGATATCCTTGCTGGGTATAGTATTTTTGGGTTCAGTCACTTGCTTTTCATCATTTTGTATATTTCATTCCATTCCCTTCTGTCCTGCTGTATTTCTGCTGAGAAATCAGTTGATATTATAATAGGAGAACCCTTGTGGGTAACTTTTTGTCTCTCTCTGGCAGCCTTTAAAATTCTTACTTTGTCATTGGTGTTTGCCAGTTTAATTGTGATGTGTCTTGGTGATGACCTTTAAGGATTCATTGTGTTTGGGACTCTGTGTTCTTCTTGAACTTGCATGATATTTTCTTGCTAGTATCAGAGAAGTTTTCGGTCATTATTTCTTCAAACAAATTTTCTATTCCTTGATTTTCTTCCTCTCCTTCTGTTACCCCTATTATGCAAATGTTGTTTCATTTTGTGTTGTCTCAAAGCTCCCTTAGACTCTCTTCTTATTTTTTAAGTCTTCTTTCCAGTTGCTGCTGTGTTTGTGTGTTTTTTCCTATGTTGTCTTCTAATTTGCTGATGTTGTCCTCAGCTTCTTCTAGTCTACTGTTTAAGCCTTCCATTGTGTTATTTATTGTAGGTATGTCTTTCTTCATCTCCACTTAGTTCTTTTTCATGTTGGTGACATTCTCATTAAGCTTCTTATAATTCTCATTGAGTTGTGTGTATTTGTCATCCAGCCATTTAAACATCCTTATAACCATTACTCTGAATTCTTTCTCTCTTAAGCTGCTAGCCTCACTTTCATTAAACTCCCTTTCTGGTGATTCCTCTTTTTCTTTCCTTTGGGGGTTGCTTTTTTGTCTTCCCATGTATTCCTGTAATGTCTTAATTGTAGATCCAATTACTTTGCTTACCCAGGTTCTTTTGAGGATGGTGCTACTGGTGTAATCTCTCATTTCTCCTGGACTTGGTAATCTAGTGTAGCTCCCTACTTGAGATATTTGGGTTCTCTTGATGTAGGCTTGAAAGCTTGAGAGGCACAACTGAAGTGTCTAGAAGTCATTTGTGCAGGGGAGTGTCCCAATTTTTTCTGTCTTGCACCTTAATTGAAATCACACATGCCCAACAGGACTCACAGTGGCACCCAGGACCCATCTTTTGGGGTAATGGGGTTTAGGGGGTCTGCACTTTGGAAAGGAGTGACGCTGGTGTCCAGATTTCTGTAGTTGTGGGATGGGCAGACTCAGCTTTTGCTGCTGTACCTGTGGTGAATAGGCGTTTACTCCCAGTGGCAGCTCAAAGAGGCACCTACAGTACATTTCCCTGTGAGGCACACTGAAACTCTCTGAAGGGCCCTGGCAGTGTAGCCACATAATTGAGGCGCCTGTGGGCAGGTCTCCAGGATCAGTGAATTCAGAATTTTTACTGCCAGGGTAAGGTAGGGGGAGTGTGCTCCTGTTTGTCCAACATTACACCCAGGAAGAGCTCACTGGCTCCCATTAGTGCCTTGTGGTTAGATGGGCTCAGGGTACCTGCCTGTTGGAAATTCACATTTGTGGAGGTGCATTTTCCAGTACAGAGCTCTGATACACTCTGAGGGGTTCTGGCACTGAGGTTAAGCAGCTGGGGTGAATGTGGGCAGTTATTCGGGAAGAGGGAGTTCAGAATTTCTGCTTCGGGGCAGCGCTTCCTCGTCTGTACAGAACCACACCCAGCAGGAGCTCAAAAAAGCTTCCCAGAGGACACTGTGGATATATGGGATCAAGATGCCTGCCCTTTGGAAATGTGCACATCTGTGGCAGTGAGTTTGCTGGCCCAGAGCTCTGACACACTTTGAGAGGCCCTGGCACTGAAGTTACCCTGCTCGGGTGTCTGTACAGGTGTCCAGGATGAGTGAATTCAGAATTTCTACTTCAGGGGGCAGTGCATCCCTTTTTTGTCCAAGATCACACCCAGCCAGGACCCACAGCAGCTCCCACAAGCGCCCTGTGGGTGGATGGACTCAGGGTGCCTGCCTGTTGGAAGCGCATGTGTACACTAGCGGTGCATTTGCCTGTGCAGAGCTCTGACACACTTTGAGCAGCGGCCCTGGCACTGAAGTTAAACAGCTGGGGTGAATGTGGGCAGTTATTCAGGAGGAAGGAGTTCAGGGTTTCTACTGTGAAGCAGCACGTCCTTGTCAGTACAGAATCACACCTAGCAGGGGCTCAAAGCAGCTTCCCAGAGAACCCTGTGGATATATGGCCTCAGGGTGCCTTCCCTTGTGTGTCATGGTAAGTTTGCCTGCGCAGAGCTGTGACGCACTCTGAGGTGCCCTGGCCCTGAAGTTGCACAGCTGGGGTGTCCGTGGGCAGTTATTCAGGAAGAGGGAGTTCAGAATTTCTACAGCAGGGCCGAGTGCCCTCGTCTGTACAAAATCACACCCGTGGGGGCTCCCAGTGGCTCCCAAGCGTTGGCTACAGAGTGGTGTGCCCTAGCTGCCTGCGCACACTGGAAACACGTGAATGTTTTGTCCAGAGTTTTGCCACTGGGGAGGGGAAAGTTGCACTTACTACTGCCGAGTGGTGAACCTTTGGAGGTGGAGGCCCCAGAGTCTGAGGGTCTGGAAGTGGAGCAGTAGGATTTTTGCTGGAGTGGCTGCTGGCTAAAGGGGCAATTCCAAGGCCTGTCTGTTTGGTGGCATTTATGAGTTCCTAAAAAAGGCTGTTCTTCCCTTCAAGATGGTGTGTACTTAGTGCTGGAGTCCCACCGTCCGAGGAGTGCCCGCAGTGGTGGTAGTCTCTTCCTGACCAAGAGAGCCTGTCTGTCAGCCCCTGCTGCTCCTGCAAGATTTAACTGTCCCTTACTCACTCACATACACCACACACTCTCCTTTCATACCCTCATTCACTCATTTCCTCTCCCTCACCTTCTGGACTCTAAGATTTTTTTTTTAAGAATAGAGAAAGACTTTGGTTATCCAGGAAAATATAGTGAATTTGGAAAGGTACAAGGAAATTGTGTAAGCAATAAAAGCAATACCTTATATCGACTGTATAATTATCAAATTTATGGCATGGACTTATACTAGAAGAACTAAAGGGTCACTCTGCTGGAAATAGATTAGTTAATAACCTACTTGAGAGAAGATGAAGGGCAGTGTATAAACAAACAATAACCAGTATGAGGAGCTTGAGGAGAAACAGAAAGTTAAATGCCAATTATTAGTCTAAGTCTTACCAACCCCTAGAAACCATTATGGCTTTCCTGATATACCCTCGTTCCCAGTCCCTAAAATAACCATATGTTCCAGTTTTCCCTAGACTGTCCCAGTTTATGCCTTCTATTTCTCAGGATCATGCCTAGTTAGCATTCCCCCTGACTCAAAATTATCCCAATTTGGACAATATGATTATCCACATATAACTATAGCCCCTTCTCCCCTACATGTGTATGTACCCACACCAATAGCATGTGTTTGAGATTCAAAACACTTTTCCTCCATCCTCAACAGATGCCACTTCCTACATACATTTACAACCTATTTTCATTTTGACCAGTGAGAAGAAGTTGGGAGATCTCAAGTTCTATTTTATCTATCCTTGATAATATAACCTAGGTTCTAAGAAAAGAAGAGTATCCATAATGTTTTTCAAATTTCCTGTTTAAATATGGAAGTGGGTCTGGAACAGAGATGTGGACCTTATTTTGTCTGTTATTAATTATTTAAACTATTTCAGCTTTGCTTTCCACATTTATATTGAGGGAGTAAGTGGAGTGTAATATCCATCCTGCCTATTTCATTTGATAGCAAATGAAATACTAGCTAAACACTTTGAGATCTTTTAATTATCACACAAATTATAGTTATTGTTATTCTAATTTTCATAAATAGATAGCATAATACTTCAATAAATAAGTTTATAAAATGGCTTGCTAGTGAAATTAGTGATGCTTTCTCTTGGAATCAAATCTTCTCACTTCTAAAAAATTATCTTTCACATTATTTTACTTGACACATCCAATATTTCATGAGGAACCTAGAAAAAGGTGAAAGGAGAAAAGTTGAACTGGCTAAATATATAGCAAAGTTAAGAATGTATGATTGTGGAACCTAGAAGTTGAGAGTGGAGGGCAAGGTAAAGTGAGACAAGAATATAATAATACCTATAAACTTCCCAGTGAGGTTTTCAATGAGCTGTTAGACATTTTAGTTATGATATATTGGAGGTACTTAGGCTTTTTATACTTTGGTCATAGTGAACAGAAAATTGAAAAATGAGTGAAGGAAGAATGAAAAAGGAGAAGAGAAAGTATAAAACAGAAATGAGGAGGCATTTAGCTTTCACTTTGCCTGGTTTCTGACTTTTTGTTGAAAGAGGAAAATATATATAATATAAGAAAATAAGAAGCAAGATATGAGACCATTATAAATCTAGACATATGAGATGCCACCTTGACTTATAATACCCACTGTTTTTAATGTGTGTACTTATTTTTTAGAAAAACAATACATAAAAGTTTGTGGTTGACTATTGAATATTCCTGATACTCAATTAAGGTTAAAAAAAAAGGATATAAAAAGTACATGATCAATATGGAAAAAAGAAACTGCTTACTAACCGACATCCTATCTAATAAAAGAGTAATATGGAAATTGACCATGCCTCCACTACACTTACTAGTCACGCCCACCAGCCATGCCCACAGCCAATCAGAGTGACTATGCAAATTAACCCACCAAGATGGCTATAGCCACAGAGAGAACAGGAGGGAGGCTTGGGTTGCCCCTGGTGATGGAGGAAGCCAAGCTTTACACACACACTGGTCAGCCCATGCCTCCACTTAAGACAATAAAGTTTCAATGGCTGCCACCACAGAGTGAGCAGAAGGCTTGGCTGTGCTCCAGGCTACAAAGTTTCAACTGTAGGAGATAAATAAATCCCAGATACCAGGGCCTCTGCTTGGGTTGCTGAGGGTGTGTGGCCGGCCTGCAAACCACCACAGGCCCCTTGCTCAGGCCACCCCATGTCCCAAGGGAATACCCACCTTGATCCAGGACACCCTTCAGGGCAAACCAGCTGGCCCCAACCCATGTACCAGGCCTCTATCCTATCTAATAAAAGAGTAATATGCAAATTGACCATCACTCCAATACACAAGATGATTGCCCCCATGTGGTCAAAAGATCCTGCCCCCATGTGAACACAAGTCGGCCACCACAAGATTCCCACAATAAGATGGCCAACAGAAGAGGGCAGTTGGCAGAGACAAGGCCTGCAAGGGAGGGTAGTTGGGGGTGATCCAGCCTGCAGAGGAGGGCAATTAGGGGTGACCAGGCCTGCAGGGGAGGGCAGTTATGGGTGATCAGGCCCACAAGGTAGGGCAGTAAGGGGCAAACAGGCTGGCAGGGGAGCAGTTAGGCATTAATCAGGCTGGCAGGGGCATGGTTAAGGGGTAATCAGGTTGGCAAACAGAAGCAGTTAGGGGCAATCAGGAAGCAGGCAGGTGAGCAGTTGAGAGCCAGCAGTCCTGGATTGTGAGAGGGATATCCGACTGCCCGTTTAGGCCCGATCCTATCTGGCCTAAACGGGCAGTCGGACATCCCTCAAGGGGTCCCAGATTTGAGAGGGAGCAGGCTGAGCTGAAGGACACACCTTCCCATACACAAATTTCATGCATCAGGCTTCTAGTCTAAGCATAACACTCCTCACTTGGCATTACCTACCATAATGTCATCTTTTTATCTGTCCTAAAATTCCCACCATTTCCATACCCATAATTTAGGCTATAAATTGCATATGAACTTGGGAATAGATGTAGCTGTGGGTACAACATAAGTGCTTTCGTTTTCAAAAACATTATCCATGCTCAGAGGAAACAAGGTCATTATAGTTGATATCAATCCCTGCAATCACTGCAAATTGTTTGAAAGAATTTATTGGGAAAAAAAAATTCAAATCATAATCACCCTTGCATTGGAATGTGGCACTGTGTCTCTATATTCTCTCATGGTATGTATTGGCTCTGTTTACTATTTGATGTGTCCACAAACATTAAAATGTGTCAGTGGTTCTTCTCTCAGTGATTCTTAGCTATGACTATGTCTAATTAAGGAAAGTAGGGAATTAAAGTTGTTGTCAAGATACCATGAACCCCACGATTCTAATAACAAAGAAATTTCAGCTTTTTCCTATACATATCAGTTACCTATTGCTACAAAATTCTGTGAAACAAATAAGCAGAAAGCTTCAGTGGCATATAGCAGTAAACAGTTATTTAGTACACAGTTTTGCCAGTGTGATGGGTTAACCTGGGCTCAACCAGATAATTCTTATAGTATCTTAGATGAGCTCACCTGCACATCTAAGGCTCTGCTGGCTGCCAACTCAGGGCTTGTACATCTGGATTGGCTGGAGGAGCTCAGCTGGGCTTCATGCATCTCTCACCTCCCTCCAGCAGGCTAAACTAGTTGTGTTATCATGGCAAAGGCAGAGGAGTGAAAACATTAACTTAATATCCAAACAGAATTTTCAAGCCTCTTTGTTCATTATACCTGCTAACTTCCCAATGGCTGACATATGTGCCTAAATCTAGAATGAAAGGGCAGAGCAATAAACCTATAAAGAATAACTAAAGTCACGTGGCAAAGGGATGGTAGATAGAATAGGTTGAAGAATTAGGGCTGTTTGTGCAATGTTGTCTTCGTGTTTGAATGTCTCCCTAGCACAAAGTGAGGCATAGCTTGTTAATTTCTAAGTATTTAAATATCCCATGAAAGTAAGCTAACTTCTGTTCACTAACTAAATTCCAATATATCCTCTTGTGTAGACATAATAAAAGCCATTGTTAGATAAATAATTTCACAGGCCTTTGGAGGCCTCTTTACTGGTTCTAATAGAAATATCCATATATTGATAATTCCCAACCACCCTCATTTAGTTCACTTCCCCGCTAAACTTGAACTCTATTTCAGCTGCCTACATGTTTGTCAGCTTTCTCAAACTGAAAATTTTCATTACTAATTTCATCATTCTCCACCACACCATTACTGATGCATATATTTCTTCTCCTGTATTCCTCATCCTCTGTGCAATATGAATGATCCCACCATGCCCAAGGTCAATTAAAGCCAAAAGTCAGCTCACTTTCTGTTCATCCTATCCCTACATTTTTACATTTTTATCATGTTCTATAACTGCTACTATTAATATTTCTTTAATATTTCTCTTATAAATCTTCTTATATATCCAATTCTACGACCTTAATCTTATTTCATGCTTCACTAATATACTTGTTCTGATATTGTTTACTTCCCTTTCTAATCTAATATGTCCCAAAATGATCTTTCTAAAACAAATATTGTGATAGGGATATTCTTCTATCAATATTCTCAGTAATACATCAATGCCAATAGAATATAAAATGTGATATGACCCCTTTATGACATAACTCCTTCTTCTTCCCATCACTCAGTTCTGTAATTCAGAGTAATACTCATCTAGAACAATTAGTCTTGTTTTCATAAGTCTAATTGTACTCATAAACTTCATTTGATCTGAATGTTCCATACATGCACACAAATACACATGCATACATAACACACACATAGGCACATATACACACCAGCTACTGTATTGTAATAATTAAAAGCACAGACTTTGAAATGAGAAAGAGTAGAGTTTGAATCCTGGCTATATTACTACCCATGTAAATTTGGGTATGTGAATTAAACTATTTAATATGGTCACATTATGGTCTAGTTATTTGTGTGAAAATATAATAATACCAGTACCTAGGACTTCTGATGTGACATAATGAAAGCAGATTATACACTTCATTTGGTACATAGCATTTAATAAATTCTCAATCACTCCTATTCTCATTGCAGCATTACTTACAAGAGCCAAAATATAGAAGCAACCTAGTGTCCATCAATAGATAAATGGATAAAGAAGTTGTGGTACATATATATAATAGAATATTTTTTAGTGTTAAAAAAGTATTGATATCTGTGACAACATAAGTTGGACCTAGAGGTTATTATGATAAGTGCGATAAGTCAAAGAGAAAAATCCAAATACCACAATGTTTAATTAATATGTAGGAATATAAAAAAATAAATAAACATAAAATAAAATTATAATCAACTCATAGAAACATACATCAAACTAATAGTTGCTAGCTCTGGCCAGTGTTACTCAGTGGTTAGAGTGATAACTTATGAACTAAAGGTCTTGGGTTCGATTCTCAATAAAGCACACATATCTGGGTTACAGGTTTGATCCCCAGTCCTGGTTAGGGTCTGTAGAAGAAGCAATGTTTCTCTCTCTCACTTTCTCCCCCTCCCTGCATACCACTCTCTCTAAAAAAACAATGGAAATATACTCAGGTGAAGATTAACAAAAAAACAAACAAAAGCAAAAAACAAACAAACAATAAAAAAAAACAACAACACCTGATGGTTGTTAGAGGGGAAAAGGGTGGAAGGATGAGTGAGAAAGGTGAAAGAGCATATCCTATTTAATAAAAGCATAATATGCAAATTGACTGAATGGCAGATTGACCACTTGCTATGATGTGCACTGACCACCAGGGGGCATATGATCAATGCAGGGGCTCAGGGCTTATGAGCACAGTGGTTGTGGTGGGAACTTCTCCTGCCTCTGCTGCAGGCAAGCTGTAAGGAGTAAGGGGTCCCAGACTGTGAGAAGGATGTCTACCTGCTGGCTTAGGCCCAATCTCCGGGGGGATCAGGCCTAAGCTGGCAGGTGGATATCCCTTGAGGGGTTCCAGACTGCCAGAGGGTGAAGGCTGGGCTGAAGATCACCTCCCTCCCCCAGTGCACAAATTTTGTGCACCAAATCTCTAGAAGTCAATAATATGGTTATAAGTTTTCATGGTGACAGATGATTACTGGACTCACTGTGGTAATCATATTGTGAGCTATATAATTTTTGAAACACTATATTGTACACCTGAAACTAACATTATAAACTAACTACACTTATGTAAAATAATAATAAATATAAATTAATTTTCAATATTTACCACATATACAGTGGTACCTCGAGATACGAGTGCCCTAACATATGAGATTTTTGAGATATGAGCCGTCAAGCGAGCGATTTTTGCTTTGAAATATGAGCAACATTTGAGATAGGAGTAATCACATGGATCACCAGCTGCACACAACCCACCAGTTTACCACAAATCGAGCGTCTCATAGTTGCCCACGCCTCAAGGTTATGGAACAAATTAAACTCGTATCTCGAGGTACCACTGTATTTTAGGTTTCAGTTAAAAATTTATCCCCTGTCAAAAATCCCTCCTAAATGACTCTGAGTTCCTTTTCCACTCCATCCTTTATATTTCCACTCAATCTGTGTACATCTTTATAACAGGTGTAATTCATCACTGCATTTATTGATTTACATCTATCTCCCCCTTTTTAGACTATTCTCACTTTATTTAGATGACTTACTATATTTTTAACCCTGAATTATATCATACAATAGCTTTTATGCCTAAATAAGCTCAGAGATAGGTATCAGAGAAAGTTTCCAGGTCAAAAGAAACTTTTGGGTACATGTAATATATTCTCCTGATATTAAATAAAATAAGTTGAAGAAAATAGATTACACTTAAATTCTCCTTATTTAAAACTAGAGGCCTGGTGCATGAAAATTTATGTACTGGAGTGGGGGTCCCTCAGCCTGGCCTGCCTCTTTCATAGTTCAGGATCCCTCAGAGGCTGGAGGTGAGCCAGTGATCAGGAGAAGGTGACGCCCCCATCATGCCTCTGCCTCTGGCACTGCCAGCAGTGCAAACCTTGGCCAGCCCTGGTTACCTGAGCCTCCAGTGGCCCTGGGTGGCTGGGCAGCCACCATCTAAGGCTTGCTTGCACCTTGGGCACACCCTGGGTATCTGGGCAGCCAATATCCAAGGCTTATCTGTGCCTTGGGCATTGGCTGGACAACTGACATTTGAGGCTTGCCTGGTTACATGAGCCTCTGATGGCCCTGGGTGACTGGGGGGCTAAGAGTGGGTCCAGCCGCACTATGTGCCTGTTACTCCCCTGGTGGGACTGAAAGGACTGGGGAAATCTGGGGAGGCTGAGGGAACTGGGCACTGCCATCTTTGTAATGGTGTGATGGTCAATTTGCACATTCCCTCTTCATTAGATAGGATATTCTAGAGAATATGCCACATACTCCTTTTCAATAAATAAGTTTTTTAGAGCTCTATCTATATGTATAAAAGGACTTAGGTTAGCCAGTCTTACAGAGTACTAGTATAAAAGAAGGTAAGAGATTTAAAGTAAACTTTAATGGGCACAATATACCATATTAACTATTTATTGACTGTAATAAACTGTGCACATTCATTTAAATAGTACACATTCAGATACTTATCTGGGCCTCTGTTTAACAGTGGCCAGAATTCTAAGCAAAGCAGAAGATAGGTAATATTGTGCCTTCAGAAATGCACCTCTTTGAATGCTCTTTCCACTTCTACCTTACCTGCTTGCAATGAGGTCATATTAAGATCAGAATCTACCACTTGAGAATCTATATATGTAAAAGCCTAAGTGTCTGAATGACTGAATGACTGGAACAACCAGAATGACTGGTTGACAAGTTGCTATAATGCACACTGACCACTAGGGGGCAGATACTTAATGCAGGAGCTGCCTGCTGGTGGCCAGTGGGTGCCTAAGCCAACCTCCCATAGCCCCTCGCCACAGCTGACCAACCTCTCACAGCCCTGATGGGGACTGGGACAGATGGCCCCAATCAGTCCCAATCGCCAGCCAGGCCGAGGAACCCCACTTGTGCATGAATTCATGCACTGGGCCTCTAGTATTTTATTTAATAATGAACTGCATTGTGGAGTTCTGGAGAACTGACTATAGCCAGAGTTTTGTCTGTACCCATTGACTACTACTGAAAGAAATTGCCACAAACTAGCCAGCAGAGTAAATGATGTCTTGACTTGAGTATGCTAAACTTATAAGATCAGAATAAGCCAAAACCGGTTTGGCTCAGTGGATAGAGCATCAGCCTGCGGACTGAAAGGTCCTGGGTTCGATTCCTGTCAAGGGCATGTATCTTGGTTGCAGGCACATCCCCACTGGGGAGTGTGCAGGAGGCAGCTGATTGATGTCTCTCTCTCATCGATGTTCCTGGCTCTCTATCCCTTCTCCCTTCCTCTCTGTAAAAAATCAAATATATTTTAAAAAAAAAGATCAGAATAAAATTAATAGTGACTATTTAACCTAATTAGGGGGGGGAGGAGGACAGAGACAAAAGAGCATTTAAGACACTCAAAAAAGTAAATGAGTAAGAAAGAGCCATGAGAGAGAAATCATCATCTGTTATCAGAATCCAGGAAAAAAATAAAATAAAAAAAGCAAGTGAACACAGATAAGAATAGAGCATTAAATGAAACAGTGGAATGACCAGAAAAGGGAGCAATAGACCCTTACCTCTGATGAATTTTTTTCTGGGGATACACACAGACTTCTTGAGGCCTAGATATCTGGTTGCTAAAGTAAGTTCTTCTCCTATAAATCTACAATGAATTCCCTTCATGAGTGTAGATACAAACATGTTTGTTTTTTTACCACCTGGAAGCACCTTAATAATGCAGTGAGAAAGCATAAACAATTTATACATTTGTGGTGGGAAGAATTTATTAGTTTATTTTTTCTCTGAAATCCAACCAGGACCAAAGCTCTGAATCATATTTATCTGTTCTACCTCTTTCATCTTACTGTTAATATATTGTTCACTCTTACTTTTTTCCATCATGGAACAATATACCCAAGTAGTCATTTAGCCTACCAGAAAAACATGCCTTATTGAAATAATATCTTTCTCAGGTAAGCTGAAGTCTTCTTAGTTCATTAATGTAAATCAGATTATATTACTAGCAATAAAAAACAATGTTTACACTAAAACACACAAAATAAGGTGGTCTCTCTCTAATTTTCTTTCCCCAACCAGTATTTACTTTTCTGTTAACTTTTACACTTCAACCAATTGTTATTTCCTGCCTTGAAAACCTCCCAGAATGTTATCTTAAATGTGCAAAAACATGAATTTTTTTCCACTTCACCCAGAATCACTCTTCTACAGGTTTGAGCAGATAGTCATTGGCCACCAGCTATGCACAGCTCCACTTCCACCTTGTACTATTAGCCAAAGCACTCATGGAGCTTGCTCAGATTCAAGGCATAGAGACAGAGACTCCACATATTAAAGAGAGAGTGGCAAAGTCATATGTCAGGAAAGCACATAGAATGGGAGATATGGTTGTGGTCATCTTTGAATTAGTCTCCACAATTAGAATGTAAGCACAAATACATTTTAAAAACTTATTTTCCAATTTGGATGCCTTTTATTTCTTCTGCTTGTTTGATCACTATGGCAAGTACTTCCAGTACTATGTTGAGCAAGAGTGGTGAAATTGGACATCCTTGTCTTGTTCTTAGGGGAAATGGTTTTAGTTTTTACCCACTGAGTATGATGTTGGCAGTAGGTTTGTCATGTAAGGCTTTTATTATGTTGAGGTATGATCCCCCTATACCCACTTTTCTGAGAGTTTTTATCAGGAAAAGGTGTTGGACTTGGTCAAATTCCTTTTATGCATCAATTGATATGATTATGTGATTTTTGTCTCTCAATTTGTTTATGTGATGTATCATGTTTATTGCTTTGCAGTTATTGTACCAGCCTTGCATCCCTGAAATAAATCCCACTTGGTCATAGTGTAAGATCTTTCATAATGCTGAATCCAGTTTGCGAGAATTTTGTGAGGATTTTAGCATCTTTCACACACTCACTATCTCAAACTCAGCACACAGCAGATATTTTTATGCATTTTATTTTCCAAGCAAGATGTGAGATATTTCTAGTACTGAGAAACAATATACAAAAGGTAGAGGTTTATTTCTTCTTTGGTGTGAAATACAAATGAGAGGATGCCACTTACAAAAATAGGTTTAAAATTTTATTTGCAATAAGGTGGTTGTCTGCCTCATGATTTCCCTCGAGGAAGAGGCAACTTCCATTCTGAGCACTCGAGCTTCTAAAAGCTTTATCTGGGCCCTACCCAGTTTGGCTCAGTAGATAAGAGTGTCAGCCTGAGGACTGGAGGGCCCCAGGTTCCAATCAGGTCAAGAGCACATGCCCAGGTTACTGGGTCAATCCCAAGTAGGGGGCAGGTAGGAAGCAGCCAATCAATGATTCTCTGTCATCATTGATCTCTCTCTCTCTCTCTCTCTCTTTCTCGCTCTCTCTCTCTCTTTCCCCCTGTCTCTCTTCCTCTCCCTCCCTTCCTTCTTCTCCCTTACTCTCTGAAATAAATAAAAATATATTTTAAAATATAAACAAATAAATAAAAATAAAAGCTTCATTTGGTAAATATATTTTCATTATCACATGGCTAAATTTGATTTCCAACCTTGAAAGATGCATATGCTTAATCAAAGGAATCTTAAAATTTACTTTTGAAAGATCCATATAGCACTTTCTTCTGAAAAGTTTGTGTTTGGGGTAGAAGAGTAACAAACATACAAACAAAAACAGCCTTCAATGCTCTAGATTAGTGGTCAGCAAACTGTGGCTCATGAGCCGCAGTTTGCCGTTCTGTTGACTAATGAGTTTGCCGACCACTGGGGTAGGGGCTTAATCACAAGGAACAACAACAGCCTGTAATTATTGGAATTGAGAGTCTAGGTCAGTGGTCGGCAAACTCATTAGTCAATAGAGCAGTAAACCGCGGCTCACAAGCCCAGTTTGCCGACCAATGCTGTAGATAAAGAACCTCCTTTCATTGTTGCCAAGGAGACCTTGTCTGAAGCTTTCTTCTGTGCTAGACATTCATTGGCTCATATTCATCACTATCGACAGGCTCATATGTGTCACTGTTCAGCAAAAATCCTATCTGTTACTATTAATAAACTACCCTTTGCCATATTGATTAGTTTCTTATCTGAGCTTTACAGACAACAGCCTCACACTGCTTGTCTCAGAAGCCTTGTATTAGAATGATACCTCTAACTCTTTGCTTCCTATCTTCATGACTTTTAAGTACAGACAGTTTGACCTTATATATTTTCTTTGTACTTCTGTTTTAGCACTTAGACATCTTTCTGTACCTTGCTGCAGTATTAACTCCCAGGTGACTGAATTCTGCTCCCTCCATACTCTGCAGTGCTCTCTGAAACTTGGGTATCGTCCTGAATCTAACCTAAAATGGCAGTAATGTCCTGAGCTAAAGAGAAATATCTCTAAATAACAAGCACTGAAGAAATTTTTATAAGAACATGTTCCTCAAACCAATAAAAAAAATATTGAAACTGTAACTGTTAAAACACACACACACACATATACACTCAAATATCTCATTTTCTATATGACCTAGACACACTTCCTGATAACAGTAACATTAAGTAAGTATAATCGGCATATAACTAGTAGATCTGGTATGGAACACCAACTCTATGGCACATAACTACATAGTAGGAGAGATAGGAGGGATTTGTTCATGGCTTAGCTGTCAACTCTGCTCACACAAAGATTCAGATGTTACAGAAGCTTTCTAGAGAACTAGTGAGCTTTTTATTTTATTGGCAGCTCCACCTAAAAATTACTTTATCCTAAAGAATGAGGCATGCCAGCTCAATTTACAAATGGTGTTTCAAGTTAGAAGGAGGAGCTGATTATAAACAGGTGCTTTATTCTTCAGCACAGTCTTACTCACACATCTATAAAGTAGGGAAACCGGCTTCAAAAGAAAATAAAAGCTATTTTCACCAGAATCTGTCTGAGATAGTGTAAGCATAAAGCAGCTACACTCAGACACATTTATCCAAGCCCATCACAAAAGTGAGAGAAAGGTCTTCTATGACCCTAACATAGACCAGAATGACCATGTGGCACTTCCTCAGCATCAACAGTAACTTCAGTTTTGTCAAAGCAGAGCATTAATTGATATAACTCAGTTTCAGTGATTATCATCAAGAGATCATCGCAATATCAGTAGGAAAAGACAGAAAAATGCTGTTTATTGTTTTGTTTTGCATACAAATAACCTAAAAAAAAAACAAGAGATGAATTAAGAAGTACACTGAGTGGCCAGATTATTATGATCTCTGAACACATAATAATCTGGCCACTCAGTGTATATCCTATATAATAAATGGCTAATATACAAATTGTCCCCTCAATCAGGAGCTCAGCCAGCAGGCAGGCTGGCCAACTCCCCATGTCCCCTCCCCCTGGCCAGGATGGCTGGACCCCATTCTTGCACGAATTCATGCACTGGGCCAGGTTATTATGCATTCAGAGATCATAATAATCTGGTCACTCTGTATAATCCAGAAAAGCCCCAGAAATACAGAAGGTAGATAAATATTTGAAATAGGATAGAGTGTAAGTCACACCTGGCTTAGTCAGCTATTCACGCCCTGGCAAACAGCAATAGGGTCCAAGTATAACCTTTATCAAGTACAATCAAGTCCTGGAACAGGATGATGATGATGGGTGTTGATTTCCCCACTTCTACTCCTTTGTAAACTCTCCCCTTTCCACTTCCCCATCTTATCCTGTTTGGTTTGTAAGTATTAAGGATATTAGATAGGACCATTGACTTGTGCCTTTCTGTAAAACTAGAAGCCCAGTGCATGAAATTCATGCAGGTGAAGGGGAGTGGTTTAGAGGGTATCCCTCAGCCCAGCCAGCACCCTCTCCAATCTAGGACCCCTCCCCTAAATGGGCAGTCAGACGTCCTCTCATAACCCAGGACTACTGGCTCCCAACTGCTTGCCTGCCTGCCTTCTAGATTTCCCCTAACTGCTTCTGCCTGCTAGCCTGATCACCCCCTAACCACTCCTCTGACAGCCTGATTGTCCCTAACTGCCCTCCCCTGAAGACCTGATCACCGCTAACTGCCCTCCCCTGCAGGCCTGGTCACCCCTAACTGTCCTTCCTTGTAGGCCTGGTCCCTCCCAAATACTCTCCCCTACATGCTTGATCGCCCCCCTCCAACTGCTCTCCCCTATAGGTCTGGGTCCCTCCCAACTGCCCTTCCCTGCAGGCCCAGTCACCCCCAACTTGCCTCCTCTGCTGGCCTGGTCACCCCTAACTGACCTCCCTTGTAGGCCTAGTCTCTCCCAACTGCCCTCCTATGCTGGCCTGATCACCCACAATTGCCCTCCCTTGCAGGCCTGGTCACTCCCAACTGCCCTCCTTTGCTGGCCATCTTGTGGTGACCATCTTGTGTCCACATGGGGGCAGAATCTTTGATCACATAGGGGCAGCCATCTTATGTGTTGGAGTGATTGTCAATTTGAATATTACTCTTTAATTAGATAGGATAGAGACCTGGTGCATGGATGGGAGCCAGCTGGTTTTCCCTGAAGGGTGACCCAGATCAGGGTGGGGGTTCCCTTGGGGCATGGGGTGGCCTGGGTGAGGGGCCTGTGGTGATTTTCAGCCAGCCATGCTCCCCAGCGACCCAAGTGGAGGCTCTGGTATCTGGGATTTATTTATCTTCTATAATTGAAACTTTGTAGCCTTGAGTAGAGCCAAGCCTTCTGCTCACTCTGTGGCCACAGCCATTTTTGTTGGGATTTATTTATCTTCTATAACTGAAACTTTGTAGCCTGGAGTGAGCTCAGGGCCAGCCAGAGTGGGAGGAAAGCTTGGTTTCCTCCATTGCCCGGGAAACCCAAGCCTCCTGCTCCATCTGTGGCTGGCTGCCATCTTAGTTGGGCTAATTTGCATACTTGCTCTTGATTGGTTGTTGGGCATGGCTTGTGGGTATAGCAGAATGATGATTAATTTGCATTTTACTCTTTTATTAATGTAGATCAGTGGTCAGCAAACTCATTAGTCAACAGAGCCAAATATCAACAGTACAACGATTGAAACTTCTTTTGGGATCCAAATGTTTTAAACTTAAACTTCTTCTAATGCCACTTCTTCAAAATAAACTTGCCCAGGCTGTGGTATTTTGTGGAAGAGCCACATTCAATGGGCCAAATAGCCGCATGTGGTTCGTGAACCACAGTTTGCCAACCACTGATGTAGATAGGCCAGATATATACATATAAAATAAAAATAAAAACATTTTTAAACTTACAACGCATAACATTAGAAGAAAAAGTCCCCATAGCATTCAATTTGAGTTGCTATTTCTTATTTGAGGTACTATTATAGATTATTTGCTAGAATGTTGATTTCTAGAATTGTGCACTGTTAGCATTTCACATAAAATTCCAGAAGTATACCATATGAAATTTCAACCAATACAAGTTAATCAGATTCCTTTAATTTTCTGCATATATTTTCTCAAAATAGCATATACTTTTGTTAAGAAAATGAGTTATAAAATATGATCAAAGCAATAATAAACTGTTCCCTATGGAAACACAAAGGCTCTAGCAAGTACCTTTCCAATTGATATAAACAGAGACAAATAGGCTAATTTTGTTCATTATTTTTTTAATGATTCTCAGCCAGGATATCATTTATACTAATTTTTTTTATTAAAACCTTCTTTTAAAATGGTGTTTCTTCAAAACAAAGAAATCTCATAGTGTTGCTGGCATGTTATATAAAGTTGAATTATATTACCCAGCATTCCTCTAGTTACCATTTTTTCATGGGCATTCAGTTTTCAATAATAATATTAGAAAATAATTAATACCTTTAGGACAAAAACCTGAACTTTATGCAAATATAGATTAGAGAAGTCCAAATTATTTTTTAATGAGCTATATGTATTATATCTCCCTATCTAGAGTTCATCTGGACCAGGACATTAAATAAGCTTAGAGTTAATTAAGCATATTATAACTATTTCTGGCTTCTGCCTTTATTAGTATGAATCCACCAGCTCAGAGGCACTCAGCAAACATGAAAATACTTTATCAATGTTCCACTCCAAAACACCTTGATACATTTCAATCCTATCCATGCTGTTGGGGTAATTCTAGAAGCTCAAACCTATTGGACATTTTTCAAAACCCATTACTTTTCTATTTATATAAATATGAATTGCAGGAATGGAGGAGGTTTTTCTTTGTATATGTTGATTTACATTAATAAGAGCTAAAGTCAAACAATTGCTCTCAAGCATATGCACACACGAAGGCACAATATCTCTTGCTGCAGAGATACTGGCTCAGGCATCAGCAGATTAAAAGAGCGGATTTGCTTCATATTTTAGTGTACTAAATTGAATATAAGACATAATACAAAATCTCAACATGCAAATGAAATTAGAATGCCTTTCCTAATTTTCATAGAGAATGAGAGAATCACATTTTCAGTTTAAAAAATATCTGCAGACCACTCATTAATAGCTGATCATATTTTGGCACCAACAAACTAATTTAATTTATACCTACTCAGGTTGTTAGGTAGAAGAGTAAACCCTATGGGGACTAACCCTATAAAAATCTACCCCAAATCTGAAAGAATCACCACTTACATGAGATAATCCTATGGGGGAAAAACACTGTGCATATCAACAGCAAAGCAATACACATTCATTTCCTATTAGGGACTCAGCAGGGAAAAAATAAAGAGCAGGGTCAAGGATGTATTTCCCATAAATCTGGTTCACAGTCTATCATACACTCTAAAGCCATATTTCCACAGCTGGGTGAAATCCCTTTATAGGAGAATAATTTGACATTTTAAGAGTTATCTTTCCAGTCTCTTCCATGTAATTCTCGATGAAATAACAAACTTGGCACCCTAGACAGGGGGTGGGATATCAAAAAGGCAATGGATTTTGGATTCAGACAAACTAAACTTTAAATACAAGCACTGCCACTCACTACATGAATTACCTTGGAAAATCGGTTAACTTTTTCCAACCTCAGTTCTTTATACAGTAAAGAGAATTCATTACCCAAACAGAACCATCAAAGGAAAAAGATCCAGCAAGTGTTCTGGAAGATAATAGTACACAATAATTGTTGGTTCACTTATCTCCCTTTCTTCAGGCATTATCCCTCCTCTAATTTTCTATGTTATCAGCTGCTACTCAAAAACATTGGGTTCCTTCCATGTCCTTTCATGACTTGAGCTTTATTTAATAATTTTTAAAATGTATTTATTGTCTAAAGTTTTACATGTCTTCTTTGTCTATTTATTTTTTATATTCTATTTTACCTCTAGGTGTTTGCAAATTTTTACTTCATAACCTATCATTTGGAATTCCTCAAGACTTTCTCTCCCCACTACCTCATTCCACTTTTCTTCTAGATCTAGGGCAGTGGTCAGCAAACTGCGGCTCATGAGCCACATGCAGCTCTTTGGCCCCTTGAATGTGGCTCTTCCACAAAATACCACGTTTTTAGCAAAGGCCAGCATAGGAATACCTTAATTAAGTTAATAACAATGTATCTACCTATATAGTTTAAATTTTAAAAATTTGGCTCTCAAAAGAAATTTCAATCGTTGTACTGTTGATATTTGTCTCTGTTGACTAATGAGTTTGCTGACCACTGGTCTAGGGGAAGAAACATGCAATGGTCAATGGACTCAACATAATTAGGCTTTTGAAGATAGAGCTTCTGTTGTGAAGAATAAAGAAATCTGAAAAATAGCTCTTGGCTCTCTTGAATAACTTTCTCTTGAAATGCTCTCCTTCTTATGACTCCTTGTGTCTGGCAAGCTCCCTTCCTTATTGGAAGAGAAATTGTTCTTCACACATACAACCTTAGAGGAGGAGGCTAAGAGAAAAGAGCTAGAAAGCAAACTACTAAGGTCTGGCCAAGGTAGTATGCATAGTAGATATGAAGTACAGCTTCTTCTCTACAAAGAACTGGATACATAAGATTTCAAAGAAAAATGCATAATTAATTTGTTTTCTTTTCATAAAATGATATATCTGTTCAAGTAAGACTCAGATTAGGATGGGTAAGGAAGGCTGCAACTGCTGACACAGGTAGAAGATTCAGAGGTTCAAATCCTGTCTATGTAACCATCACTATACACAAAGTATTTATACAAATGTAGGCCAGCTTTCTTGGAATTACATATAAAATACTTTATAAGATTATAAAATATAAAGATTTAGTACCTTAAAGGAGACATATATAAAACTTTAGACAATAAATAAAAAAAAATTAAAGATTTAGTACCTTACAAAGAATGGACTTCTTTTCCCAACATAATTACTATTTTTTAACATATTTTATTAATTTTTTACAGGGAGGAAGGGAGAGGGATAGAGAGTCAGAAACATCAGTGAGAGAGAAATATCAATCAGCTGCCTCCCGCACGCCCCCCACTGGAATGTGACCACAACCAAGGCACAAGTCCTTGACCGGCATCAAATCCGGGACCCTTCAGTCTGCAGACTGACACTCCATCCACTGAGCCAAACCAGTTTCGGCATGAGTTTCTATTTTTGATGGGCCAATGTGGTAGACTAAATAATATGCCCCCCTCTTCCCAATACCATGTCCTAATCCTTGAAACCTTTGAATGTTATTCTATATGGCAAAAGAAACTTTACAGATGTGATTAAGTTAAGGTTCTTAAATTAGGGAGATTAACTTGTATCATCCAGTCCCTAAATGTAATCATCACTGTCACATGAAGGAGGCAACAGGTAGCCAGGCTGCTGGCTTTGAAGATAGAAGAAGGAGCCATGGATCAAGGAATATCAGGGATGCATCTATAGAAGTTAGAAAAAGCAAGAAAAATCCTTAGCTGGTTTGGGTCTAAGGACAGAACATTGCCCTGCAAACTGAAGGGTCTCAGGTTTGATTCCAATCAAGGGGACATGCCAGGATTGTGGGTTCCATCCCCAGTAGGGGGTATGCAGGAGGCAGCCAATCAATGATTCTCTCATCATTAATGTTTCCATCTCTCTCTCCCTCTCCCTTCCTCTCTGAAATCAATCCTACATAATAAAACCCTAGTATGCAAATTGACCTAACAGTGGTATGACCAGCAGAATGACTGGTCACTATGATGTGCACTGACCACCAGGGGCAGCTCCTATATTGAGCATCTGCCCCCTGAAGGGAGGTGACCAGCAATGGCAATCAGGGGATGGGACTGGCCAGGGAGCAGTGCAGGGCCACCAGCCAAGGCAGATGCCAGCAGAAGCCTCTCAAATGCCCCGTCCACTGGTTGCCCTGTAGATCAGTCCTGATTGCTGGCCAGGCCTAGGGATGCTACCCTATATATTGGAAACAGTCTCTTAGATTTAAAAATTAAAACCTGACAAGGCTACTTTAACACTGAAAAAAACAAAAACAAAAAACAAAAAATCAACAACAGGATGATACAGCTTTTGACATGCATGGACTATGGTTTGCACATTTTGTGGTGAGCCCTGATTCTGATACTTATAACTGTGTGACAAAGCCAATTACTTAACTTCTCTCTGCTTCAGTTTTCCACATATAAGACGGGGAAAATAGTACTATTGCCTCAGAAGTAAAACATGTTATGTATTACTTTTTATAATCAGGACAAAAAAAATGTAGCTGCCTGCCCTAGCTGGTTTGGCTCAGTGGATAGAGTGCTAGTCTGAGAAATGAAATGTCCCAGGTTCAATTCTGGTTAAGAACACATTCCCAGGTTGTGGGCTTGATCCCCATTGGGGGACTTGCAGGAGGCAGCTGATCCATGATTCTCTCTCATCATGGATGTTTCTCTCTCTCTCTCCCTCTTCCTTTCTCTCTGAAATCAATTAATTTTTTTTAATGTAGCTGCCCATACAACAGCAAGATGCCTTTCACTGTATGAAAAGTATTGTCACTGGTGCATGCAGCATCCTGGATTGCAAGAGGAATGTCTGACTGCCAGTTTAGGCCTGTTCCCTGGCAAAACCTGCAGACAGACATCCCCCCAGGGTGCAGGCTGGGCTGAGGGACCCTCTCCCATGCACGAATTTCATGCACCAGGCCTCTAGTAAAAAAAAAAAAATATATATATATATATATATATATATATATATATATATATAGAGAGAGAGAGAGAGAGAGAGAGAGAGAGATTCTCCCATAGGACCTCCCTAGGGTCCTAGGATGTTACTGATACCATGGTTTTGGTTCATTTTTTTATGAGCCCATTTTTGAAATCTTGCCTCCAGAAATATAATTGCATTATTTATGTTGTTTTAAGACAATAAATTAGAGGTAATTTTTATGGCAGCCATAAAAAACTAATACAAAAAGAAAAGTCTAACTGAATAGAACTTTACTGAGGAACAAATAACTTGTGAATGTGAATAAGAACTAAAGCTTTTCCCCAAT
Organism: Lasiurus cinereus; assembly: GCA_011751065.1. Classification (NCBI taxonomy): domain Eukaryota; kingdom Metazoa; phylum Chordata; class Mammalia; order Chiroptera; family Vespertilionidae; genus Lasiurus; species Lasiurus cinereus. The sequence goes on along the minus strand of JAAGEH010000208.1, from coordinate 5,855,513 downwards.
TCTCCAAATTTAGTCAGGTGTCTCTTGTATTATATACTCTCTAAGCAAAGCACAATTACCTCTCCCCAAATCTCTCACATACTCTGGAATTAAATGATTTAGTTATCTCTTTTCTCCTCAAAACACAAAGTCCATGAAAGCAGTGCTCATGTCTGTCTTTGTCACCAGACAGAGAAGAATTCAGGGACACACACACACACACAGGAGTTCAAGTGGCCTTGGCAAAAATTTATTAAAGTGAAAGTACTAGTACACTCTGAGAGAGAGAAAGAGTTTGCGTAGGCTCAAAGAGCAACTTCCCTGAAATCTTTGTGTGAACTTTCTTTTTCTTATAATCTCTTAAGCTGGGAAAAGAGTGGTTTTATTTTGAACTATCCAATCCCTGAAAAGAGTGGGTTTATTTTTTAATTATTCAATCCTATGCTCTGATTTCCTTCTGACAGGGTCCTGCCACTTTGAATTCTACTCACATTTCTCTAGGTTTGCCCACAAAGGGGAGGATCAAAACCATAATGCTAATTTATTATAATCAACGTATAATTGAGATGAGGTCACTTGAAGGTTACTTTGGTGCTAGTCTGCTCTTGTGCTAATAATAGGAATTTCCCTTTGTCCCTTCCTCCCCATCTCAGGATGTCCAGGTTTGTCCCAAACCTGTCAGGCTGGCACACTGATGTCACCTAGGCCCCAAATGACCCCAGTGCTTTTTATTTTCATAGTCAGGGGTCTGATTCTGTTGATTCTCTTTGCCTTTGCTCAAATCTAACTAGCAGCCTACTCTAATAATTTGTTCTTTTCTGTATCCTTGAAGTCAAACTCAGTGTCTGGCATATAATATTATCTAATAAATATATTTTTTTAATATTTTATTTATTTCAGAGAGAGGACGGGAGAAGGGCAGAGAGATACAAACAGCAATGATGAGAGAGAATCATTGATCAGCTGCCTCCTGCTTGCCCCCTACTGGGGATCAAGCCTGAAACTGGGGCATGTGCCCTTGATTGGAATCAAATTTGAGACCCTTCAGTCCACAGGCCAACATTCTATCCACTAAGCCAAACTGACTAGGGCATAGTATTTCTTAAAAAGATGAATAAGTGAATGAGAGAATGAAAGAATAATTTTTTTGTAATTTTTAAAAAATGTATCTTTATTGTTGAAAGTATTACAGATGTCTGCTTTGTTTTTTGTTGTTTTCTTTTTGGTTTTCCCCATTAACTCTCTCCTCCCTGTACCCACCCCTCCCAAGCCTTCACCATACTATTGTCTGTGTCCATGGGTTTGTGCATATATGCATACAAGAAGCCCAGTGCATGAAATTCGTGCATGACGGAGGGTGCAGGGGACTCTCAGCCCGACCTGCACCCTCTCCAATCTGGAACCCCTTGGGGTATGTCCGACTGCTGGTTTAGGCCCAATCTCTGCAGGATTGGGCCTAAACCAGCAGTCAGACATCCATCTTACAATCTGGGATTGCTGGCTCCTAACTGGTAGCCTGCCTGCCTGCCTGATTGCACCTAACCGCTTCTGCCTGCCAGCCTCATCAACCCCTATCTGCTCCTCTGCCCACCTAATGTATGCCTAACTGCTCCTCTGCCAGCCTGATCGCCCACAACTGCCCTCCCTGCTGGCCCGAATGCCCCCAACTGCCCTCCCCTGCAGGCCTAGTAGCCTCTAACCCCCTGCCCCTGCAAGCCTGTTCACCCCTAAATGCCCTCCTCTGCAGGCCTGGTTGGTCCCAGCTTCCCTCCTTTGCTGGCCTGTTTACCCCTAACAGCCCTCTTCTGCCAGCCTGATTGCCCACAACTGCCCTCCCCTGTTGGCCTAGTCCCCCCAGCCACCCTCCCCAACAAGCCTGGTCACTCCTAACTGCCCTTCCCTGCAGGCCTAGTTGACCCCAACTTCCCTCCCCTACTGGCCTTATCACCCACAACTGCCATCACTTGCCAGCCATTTTGTAGTGGCCATCTTGTGGCGGCCATCTTGTGACCTCACACAATGCCACCTAGGCTTTTATTATATAAGTTCCCCAGTTAATCCCTCCCTCTCTATCTCCCACCCTCATCTTTCCTCTGAAATCCACCCATCTGTTCATGGTTCTATATCTCTGGATCTATTTTGTACATCAGTTTATTTTGTTCATTAGATTCCACATATGAGTGAGATCATATGATACTTATCTTTTTCTGACTGGCATATTCCACTTAGCATAATACTTTCTATGTCCATCCAAACTGTTGCAAATGGTACATTCTTTTTTTCTTACTGCCACATAGTATTCCAATTTGTAAATGTAGCACAGCTTTTTTTAATCCACTCATTTGCCAATGGGCACTTGGGTTGTTTCCAAATCTTATCTATTGTAGATTGTGCTGCTATGAACATAGTGGTACATATATTCTTTCTGAATAGTGTTTCAGGTTTCTTGGGATATATTCAAGAAGTGGGATCGCTGGGTCAAATGGGAGTTCCACTTTTAATTTTTTTTTAAGGCAACTTCATACTGTTTTCCACAGTGGCTGCAAAGCAATCTATAGATTCAATGCAATCCCTATTAAAATACCAAGGGCATATTTCACAGATATAGAACAAACGCTCCAAAATTTATATGGAATAAAAAAAGACTTGGAATAGCCACAGTAATCTTGAGAAAGAACAAAGTTTGAGGAATCACAATATCAGATATCGAGTTATACTACAAAGCCTGGTACTGGCACAAGGACAGACAATGGAACAGAACAGAGAACCTAGAAACTAAACCAAGCCATTATGGTCAATTGATATCTGACAAAGGAGGCAAGAGCATACAATGTAGTCAAGAGAGTCTCTTCAATAAATGGTGTTGGGAAAACTTGACAGGTACATGCCTGACACATTCAAAAGAATGAAACTAGATCACCAACTTACACCACACACAAGAATAAATTCAAAATAAGTAAAAGACTTGAATGTGTCATGAAACCATAAATATCTTAGAAGAAACCATAGGCAACAGAATTTCAGACATCTTTCATAGCAATATATTTATAGAACCATTTCCTAGGACAGTGGTCAACAAACTCTGTTGACTAATGAATTTGCCGACCACTGGGATAGGGGTTTAATCAAAAGGAACAAAAACAGCGTAATTATTGGAATCAAGAATCTAGGTCAGTGGTCAGCAAACTCATTAGTCAGCAGAGGGGCAAACCACAGCTCGTGAGCCACATCTGGCTCTCGAGCCACAGTTTGCTGACCACTGTCCTAGGACAAAAATAATTAAAGAGAAAATAAACAAATGGGATTACATCAAAATAAAAAAAAATCTGCACAGCAAAAAACAAAAACAAAAATAAAAAACCTTCAACAAAGGGAAAAGAGAGCCCACTGCCTGGGAGAACATACTTGCCAATGATACACCCAGTAAGGGTTTAATTTCAAAAATATATGAGGAACTCATACTATTTAACAAAAGAAAGACAAAAATTCCAATTAAAAAGTTGGCAAAGCCCTAGTCGGTTTGGCTCAGTGGTAGAGGGTCAGTCTGCAGACTGAAGGGTCCCAGGTTCTATTCTGGTCAAGGGCATATATCCTGGTTGGGGCTTGATCCTCAGTGTGGGGAGTGCAAGAGGCAGCCAATCAATGAATCTCTCTCATCATTGATGTTTCTATCTCTCTCTTTCTCCCTTCTCTGAAATAAATAAAAATATAGTTTTAAAAAGTGGGCAAAGGACCTAAATAGACACTTTTCCAAAGTGGACACACAGAAGGCCAAGGGTAATATGAAAAAATGCTCAGTCACTGATCATCAGAGAGATGCAAATTAAAACAACAATGATGTATCACGTCACACCTGTCAGAATGGGTACCATCAACAAATCAACAAATGACAAGTGGTGGCAAAGATGTGGGAAAAAGGGAATCCTAGTACACTGGGTGGGAATGCAGAATAATGAAAGAATAAATTATTTAAGAATAGTGCCAAACAGAGAAACAAGATGAGGTGGCACAGGAAAAAAGGACACTGACCTCAACACTTGTCACATTATTGGTCAGTGTAGGGAACTAAAGTCAACACATTTGGGGGAATTGTTTCATGTTTTTCTTGGTTCACTTTGTTGACTTTTAAGAAGCAAAACACAAAAAGGCTGCCAGAATGAAAACAGTTTCATATAATTCTTAAACTTTTAAAGACCTTACATAATCACAAATTATAAGTATTTATAGAAACCACAGGATAAAACTAATTTAAATCTTGACTCATTTTATGTCATATTTAAAATAATTTCATTTTATTATATATAACAGATATTATTCCATTATGTTGTGTTATTATATATTCTAAAATGATGTTTAATAACAAATTACATGTACAATATTATTTATATATATATATTATACATTTTATATATGTATTGTACATTTTAGAGAAGCCAAGAATCAATAATCCAATTCAAGAAAGAATTCTTAACTTTTAGAGGTAAATTATTAAAATGTCCCAAATAGTTTTATTTCCCTCCTTTACATAGAAATCACAACATTCACTAAAGCTTCAACAATCACCTTTCTTTAAAACACATTCACACACACAGAAATGTGAACCTTTGCCTCAATAGCACATGGATCACCTTTTTGAGAGGCATATTTGCTCAGTTGTTTGTTATAAGTTTCATATTGCCCAGTCACAAGGGCTAGGATTTTTTTTTCCCTCTTAGCAATTTTAATCTAATGTATGTGACAACTGTATATTTGTAAAAGTGGAAATCTAATAGATATGTATCCCAAACAAAGTACTTCCTCCAAACGGAAGTGTATATCCTGGGACATTCGGTACCTTTTCATCTAAAGCAATATTTGCATCTAAAATTTTATGTTTTTATTTTTATTTGAGCAGTTTTGTGCAGATGTTCAAACTAGTCTGCTAATATGAAAATTAAATGTCAATTATTCAAAAGGAGAATTCACTTTTATAATAACTCACATTTCAAAAATGTAGATAAATATTTTCCCCATATTTAGATTTCCTTTACACAGATTTGTTCTATGTCACTATTCTTGTCTCTAGTTTGGGAGCTACCTATGAATATAAAGATAAATTGGAACAGCAGAGTAATTCATTGTATACAATATTAATACTAATGCTATTAGTATCTTACAAAGAACTTCTTAAATTTAATATATAGTAATGTATGGTATAGTGAAAGGCCAAAGAAAAAAATCCTAATTGAAATGTTAATGGGTATATTTGACACTATAAAAGATATAAGTCCAAAGAAGTAACTTCTTACTTGCATTTAATATATAAAAACATGTCTGCCTCAGTATATCCAAAGCTGAATTTGAAAATATTTCCAGTACAAAATCCAATTTCAATCATTTCTAATGCTCCACCATCAACAATTAAGAAAATGTAAGCAATTGCAACTAGAAAGGTTTCTAGTTCATATTATTAATACAGATTTAAAGGTGTATTTTTTTATATTTTTTATTGATTTCAGAGAGGAAGTGAGAGGGAGAGAAATGGAAGCATCAATGATGAGAGAGAATCATTGATCAGCTGCTGCCTATAGGTTCTCTACTCAGAATCGAGCCAGAAACCCTGCAATGTGCCCCGACTAGCAATCAAACTGTAACCTCCTGGTTCATGGGTACATGCTCAACCACTGAGCAACACTGACCAGTCTAAAAAGGGTTTGTTTGTTTTTTCTCTTTCACAAGTTTGCTTAATTTCTTTCCAAAAAAGAAAACATAAGTTTGTCCCACTGTATACTATAAATATTTTATTTAAAAAGAGAGAGAGAGATCATATGTGGGATGTTGTATACAAAACTTTCAAGACTGTTTAGAATAGTTGTATTACTACATTATCTTTACTCCAAAATGCATATAATTTCATGTTAGCATTTCTACATTTGTATAAAATTTCCATTCAATGAATTCCATACTGAACAATTTTTTATTAGTGATACATAAAGGTATATCTAACAATTGATGTCATCTTAGATTAATGAAATATAGTTCATTATTTGGCAAATAAGATAAAACAAATGTATACTTTAATTTACCTTTCATCACCATGCAATATATAGGAAAATTAATCATAAAGTAGAATCAAATATTAAGAAGTAATAACCTAGCATTACATAGTAAAAAATGTATTAAATAAGTGTTAGACAATTTTTTGTAAAGTGTAAGAATATATAATGTAAAAGATATGTAGGACATACATGTAAATGTAAAAGATATGTAGGATATATAAATGTAAAAGATATGTAGGACAATATCTACCTATATTCAGTCCTTAAATTTGAAAGCATGTTCATAAATTAGAGATGGAAAAACCATCTGCCACTTTCCTTCTGCTACCAAAACAATTTCATAGATAGAAATGCTTCACAATTCTAAAAATCATATTGCACAGATTAGTACGCATCTAAGAGAAGTATATAGTGCTTACTTACAAAAGACATATTATTTTTATAACACCAGTAAGTATGAGGTAAGGTAAGCAGGTGTCAACCTATATCAAAACATTCTAGAGTTTCATGGAAAATTGGAACTTACCACAAATCTATGCCTAAGTATTTCCACCACTGTGCCTCGAATCCCCAGATATTCTATCCATCTGGTTAAGGCATTGCTGTAGAAATGCTGTCATTCTCAGAGATGTTTTTTCCTGAACTGCTATTAGCTATTAAAACCCTAGGATAAAATAAATTAAAAAATTGGTTAGCTATTGAAAAATAACCCCCTAAGGAACTATGGCCAGAAACTGCAAAGAAGATCCATGTCAGAATCTAACTTTAATCCATGAGTCAGGCTAAGAAATATCAATGAGTGATGTCAATTCGAAGTGAGTGATGTGAAAGCTTAAAGTATAGTGAGATATGGATTCTGGGCTCAAGAATAGGACTACCATGATCTGGCACTGGAAAGAAAAGAAAACTATCACAAAATGGTAACCCTGATTTAATGATTATCTGCTAGAATAGTTGTATTTAAGATCTTGCTTTTTGAGTGTTAAAAAGATCATCAAATTATATTCTGATGTTAAGGCATCATGGAATAAAGTACAGTGGAAAAACCTTAGTTCTTGAACATAATACCTTCTAGAAGGCTGTTCATCTGAATCTTTTCTCCCCACTGGAAATATAAATTATCCCTAGCCTGGTTGGCATAGTGGATAAAGCATCAGCCTGCAGACTGAAGGGTCACCGGTTTAATTCTGGTCAAGGTTATGAACCTCGGTGGCAGGCTGATCGCTGGCCCAGGCCCTGGTCAGGGCTCGTGAAAGAGACAACCAGTCAATGTGTTTCTCTTACATTCATATTTCTCTCTGTCTTTTCCTCTCTCTTCCATGCTCTCTAAATATCAATGGAAAAATATCTTCCCGTGAGGATAAAAAAAGATAAATAATAATAAATAATGTAAATTAAATTAATCCATTTTAGACCTCCAAATAACTCCCTGCTTTTAACCTTTCATGTCTAATCTATAAACACTTTAAAAACAAAAGTACATGAAAATGTAACAAAAAGGAAATTAAATATATAGTAAAAATGAAAATATGCACAGCACAATTTCCTGAGATGTTAACAACATGAGGTTTAATGATAAACTGACTCATACTCTAAAATTCTCTCTTTTGTCACTTGACACATGACTGATCCTATAGGTATCAGCATGAAAGGATTGTTGTGTTAAGAAGGGAACTGTTTAAGATAGAGGTACATATTTAAGAACTAAGACAGACTGCCCAATCTCAGAGGGAATGTTGGGATGGATTGGGTGGATGGGAAGAGATTAACCAAAGAACTTGTATGCATATATGCATAACCCATGGACACAGAAGATAGTGTGGTGAAGGCCTGGAGTGGGGAAGGTGGGTGCAGGCTAGAAGGGGTCAATGGGGGAAAGTAAGAGGGACATCGGTAATATTTTCCACAATAAAAATGAGATTTAACTATTTCCATTAAGGCCATAGATTTTCAGAAGATAGGTGAGAAAAAATAATTTAACTTTGAAAACTATAGTATTTATAAAAGAAACAAGTGGGTATTAAGAAACAACCTTCTTCTTTCCTTTATGGGTAAGAGAAGAAATACAGCATGCCACATTGGAGCTTGTGAAGAAATTATTAAAGAACGATTGTTTTGAATGATTGTTTCACTCTAATTTTGAACAAGGACTCTATAAACATATTGAGCTGCTGAATATTCTGCATGTGTAGCTCTGCCAGATATTTGTGGTCTTCAGTCTCAGTCTGGTACCTCTAATGTTCACACAGACTGTTTCAAAATGAAATTTGCAAAACAAAGAAAGATCAAAGTACATTTAAATATGTGGGTGAGGCTGAAGAATCTGGCATTGGAAAAGATCTCCAAGATAGAAGCTGTGATCTTAAAAGGACAGCTACTGTTCACCAACAGAACCCAAACAAGACAATGCTTTAGTCCAGAAGATGAAGCTGAATCATTCTTGCAATTAGGTTTGGGTTTTGAACTTCCTAATTAATTTCTGACTTCCAGCTGTTAACTGTTTATAGTCTATTTCTCGAAGATCAGTAATACTACACAATGGAAAGTCAAATTTATTAATGTGCCAAATGTTAGAATTGAATGGAACATTAAAATTAATTTAATAAAACCACTCCATGTTACAGACATGGAAACTAAAAACTAGAGAAGAAAGTGACTTGCCAAATATTACACAATCTTTAATGTGAAAGGAGGAAACAGATCCTACATCTCCTTAATCACTGTCAAGTGCTCTTTCCCCAATATGACATTGCTTCTCCCTTAAAGCAAAATAAAAAGAAACTGAATGTAAGGAAATAATTTACCACAGTCATATTTGAATTTTAGCTGCATATCACTACTTCTTAAATATGTTTTTATTGACTTTAAAGAGAAAGGGAGAGGGCAAGAGAGAAACATCAGTCGGCTGCCTCCTGCATGACTCCTCCTGGGGATTAAGCCTGCAACGTGGGCATGTAGCCTGACCTGGAACCATGGTGCATGGGAAGAGGCTCAACCCCTGAGCCACACCAGCTGGGCAGCCTGTCACTATGTTTTGAAGTCACAGTCATCTATGTTACTAAAGACTGACAGTGCTATATCAGTGGAGTTTACTGTTCACACGAAACCATTACAAAGCATAGTAAGAGAGAACAAATTTGATTTTGAAGTTGACTTTTTGTGCTTAGAGCATGTGATGAGGGAAAATGTTCTGACAGTTCAAGCTTACTCAAGCTTAATGACAAATCTAAATTGGAGCTTGGAGATAAAAGAAATTCTTTAGTGATGCCTCAGTTGTCATTGATTGCTATGAGCAATTTTAAAGCTATTCAAGTTGAGAATTGCCAGCTTGGTTCTGAAAGGGGAGAAAGTGGTACATAAGATTAGATGCTGGTACAAATGCTATCTCGGTTTAAAAAGAGAGGACAGTTTTATATCCCATACATAGGTGACAATCATGACTACATATAGACATTTATCATCAGGAAATGACTCAATGGATGTTCAGAGCAGTGTAAGCACCAGCTGTGCTAAGGAAGATGAAAATGAAAGGTGGCTTGCCTTATAAGGATCACCAGCAGCAAGATGGCTGAAAAAATAAAAGCAGTTGCTAAAGCTGAGAGCTCAAACAAATAAATAAATAAGCTAGCTTCATAAATTATAGAATATCTTCCTCCTACTTGCTGAAAATCTTTGAATTAAAAAGATATAGAGTCCATTTTGAGAAATTCAATTTCATCAAATGGAAAGTGAAAGCATCTCCAATTCTACATATACACTGAAGCCTTCATGCCCCATTTGCACTGCTCATACTGAATCCTGTAATAAGTTTCTACCTATTGAGTCCAAACAAATGGCAGTTATCAAAATGTTCTATTTTTAACTGATCTTTAAAATCGCTTTCTCACTGGTATTTTACCCTTATAAAATATCCTAAGTCCTTAAGACTACTAATACCCTTCCTTTCCCTTAAATAAGTTAATAATATCATTAATTTAAAGTAGAGAAATTCAGCAGTCACCAAGATATTTTTTAATAAAAAAGATTATATCCAAAGGTAGAATAAATGGCCCCAGAAAAAAAATAAACATATAGGCTCAATAGACATTTTCCTCTGGAACACCCATCTCTTAACTATTTGCCATTCCCTAAATATACTGTGCATATTCACATTCAGTGCCTTTTTTAAAATGAAGCTGTCCATTACATGAAATATGTTTCCCAGTATTCTTTACCGAGTGTATACCCAGAATCACTCTAGTGATTAGAAATCTTGCCATAAGGAAATAACCTCTGCCTCGATATTTCCACAGCACAGACTTCCAGCATAGCAGATCACATATCATTTGCTTATTTATATTTTTTCCTCACTATAGGATAAGTACACTCCTATAGTATGTTTTTTGTCTCTGTATATGTCCTAATATTTAAGAAATTGACTAGGACACACCAACTACTATAAATTGCTGAATAAAGAAATAAAAATGCACCTTTTATCAATACGATTGTATATTTTCTTGCTTCCTATTAAAATTACAACAGAATATAAAATCTAGGTACAGGCAACCCTGCCAGTAATTGTTTCTTTTACATGATTCACAAAAATTTACATTTTTACTCTAATATGTCCCAAAGAAAACAATTTCATTATGTCAATTTCCCATTGTAAGTATTTATTGTTAACAAAGGAAACTGCAGAGGAATTGTATGAGTATATTTGCATAACATTTCTCTGCTTTTGTTTTACAGCAATATAGGAGAATTCACCAAAAAAGCATTGTTTTCTGTTGGCTTACTGAGATTGGAAATGGAAAGATAGTGTTTTAGAAATTTCAGAATCCATCTCCTTTCAGAATCATATGTGCGTTATGGAGGGGAGAAGTGCATCACACAAATACCTATGTGTATACACATACATTCATACCTTCTCCATCACTGACATCCTCACCTGCAATATCATAGTTTTCAGGACATCAGGAGACAGAGCCACAGTATCTTATTATGATATGCTGCCTGCCAATTATTTCCTCATACAATTCTTTTATAGTAAATAAAAAATATCCTCTATGTATTTATTGTTTTTATCTGAGTGGACCTGGGCAGAAAAACCCAGATGATGTTGGTAAAGTGAGCTGGCAAAATCCAATATAAATCTCCCTACAATAAAGCAAATATATTAAATTTGTAAATTATAGCACATTAGGGAAAATTGCATAGTCCACAGATGTTCCAAGTTTTCTAATAATATGTCCAATACCAACAGTCTGGGTATCTTCACTTGTTTGTTTGCATTTTTACTATGAATAATCCTACTGGCAATATGCTGTTATTTTCTAGGCTGAATTGAGGTCCAGAGTGTTGTCTTACTCTCTAAGAAAGAGTCTACATATCTATCCATTTTGTCATTTTGCTGTAATAAAAGAGAGGGTAAAGGTTCATTTAAATAATTTCCCATGTGCATGTATGTTTTCTATAAGGTATATACAATGATATTATATTGAGCCAGAGTAAAAATAGTTCTGATCTTCTTAGTCTAAAAATGAGATAGCTAAACTTAATATGCCCCAGTTTTTATATTACTCAAATAGACATGAAACAAATCTAACATGCTACTTGAAATTCTACCATAGGATATTTTATTAGAAAAAAAAATACAACAGTTTTTTGTAATCTTTGTTTCAGTGCAAAATTATAAAACATTAGAAAATTTTCATTCAGGTTAATGTAATCAAATATCCCTCTTGTTTGTAATCTTCTGAAATTATTTCAAAAATGCTATTGATGCTATAGAAAAGTGACATTAAAACTGGTCAAGTAGGGCTGTAATTTGGATCTTGTAATAATAAAATTGCCCTGTGGTTTTCTGACATATAAAGTGGAGTCTTCTAATGCTCAAGCCACTCCAGAAGAGGTTTGGAAAAAGACAGTGATGCTTACAAATTACAGGTAATTTGGCAAATTTAAATAGAAGAACTGAATGCTATTTAGAAGCCTAAAAGAGACACTACAACCTATTAATTTATTTCCAAAAACAAATTGAAACAGAAGCTCTATACATCACTAATCATTAAGAATTAAAAAACTGATTTTCTGATAAATACGACCACCACTTACCATTTCTGTCTGTGCCCTTACATAGCTTACCATTCAGCAGGCATTAACTAAGTGTTGATGGAATGACTTAATGAATGATTTGGGCTGTGTTCCCTCCGTAAGTCTGAATATTCTGGAACTGACTATATTTTCATTCACCCCGAAATTGATTCATAATCCAGAAAGTTAAAAAATCTAGATTATAAAATTTAATGCAAAAATTATTTTAATAAAAATTCATTTAGCTTTAAAGATGTAAAAATTTATTATCCAAATTTTTATTTCACTAATATTATTAAAAATGAGGTTTTATTTTTTAAACAGTAAAACATTTGATTTATAGGAAACATCTTTCATTCTTTTTTTGCCCTTGTTTAAAAAATAGGAATCATTTCACTTTACATGTATTAAATAGTTTATTTTCTCTTATGGTAGGTATGTATTCCATTTTATAAAATCTAGCATAGATACATTATTATACAGTCTTATATTTCCCTGTAAAACATACTATTTTCTCAAGTGAAAAAAAAAGCACATTCTATTATGTCAAAGTATACCCATATGTTTAAGATCTTAAAGTTTAGCATGATTCAAAAGTCAGTTGATTATTATGCTTTCAGTGACAGTCCTATATAATCCTCAAACTTATAAACAATAATGTACATTTATTTAATAAAAAATAAGTGAGTAATATTTATAAACAGAGCAAACCTATATCATACCTTAAAAAATTGGATTGATAACTGTAACTGGGTGATAATCTGATATTAAATTGGATTTTTAATTCCAATGACATTTAATCTTTAGCTCACATAGCAAGTAGTCAAAATTCAAGGACATTTGGAAGACTCCAACATGGCTACGGAGTAGGTGTAAGCTACACTCAACTACTCCCAGTCCCGAACCAGATTTAGAGCTAAAGTATACAGCAATCAACCTGAATAACCAATTGAAGGCTGGCTGTACTGAAATATTATAATAAGGATTTACAGAAGAAGCCACATAGAGACTGCTAAGAAAGGCAGAGGTGCAGGGCTCAAAAGCCTGAGTGACATCAGGGCTGCAAAACTTCCTTTCTCCAGGAGCATGGGGACTCAACCCCATGCAGGGATCTCCAACCCAGAGCAATGGAGACAGTAAGAGGAGGCCTCATAGCATCTGGTGATGAAAATCAGTGAAGCCTCTTTCCTCCTGGGAGACCCAGTTGCCTTCTTTCCAGGGACTAGCACTCCTATTGTTACAGCATCAGCCTGGGGAGTGCTGACACATTGCTGACTGTTTGCAAGGCTACTTTGGGGTCCATTTTCTGAAGAGGCTTTCGGAGGAGTTCAGAAAGTGACTAACCTGCATGGCTTTGGAAAGAGAGTCGATCTCCCCCATCTCCAGCACATAGCCAGTGCCCTGCCCTCCACCAGTTGAATAACTTTGCTGTCTGACCTGCTGAGTTAAGCTGTGCAGGGGGACCAAAGTGCCCTGCAGAGCAGGGGCATTGGACAGTATCTCCCAGATAAGCTTTTGTCTGGGAACCAGATGGACAGGTGCTGGAGTGTGTGGCTACATCACATGTGCAGAGCAGGGGGGTTACAGCTCTCTCTCCAGTGAATTCAGACCCTGCTACCACAGGAAGGGGAAAATGTCCCCACCCCTTCCTACAGTTTTGTGGGCAGTACTCCCGACAAGAGACTGTTTGGATCAGCCCTCTGGCCTTTATTCCCAGGGAGGGGAAGGCAGAGCAGCAGCTCAGAGTAGAGACGTTCAAACTGTGTGTCCCTTAGAGGCTATTGTCTGGGACCTGGATGAAGTGCTTAGCGATCCCCCTCCCCAAAGGCCAGGCTGGCATCACTCCTGATGAGAGGCTTTCAATCTATGCCACTGAGCCTGGGGTGGCTGAGTTTGCTCCCATAAAGGGAATGGCTGGCTGCACTCAACCTGAACCTGCAGCAAGCCCTTCCAGGGGAAACTAGACTTGGAGACTCTGGAAGAGACAGTGGTAGTAGGAGCCACTTTCCCCTCATTGAGTGCTTAACTGTGTAATCCCCAAGTAGGGGACCTACTAGCCCTGTCCACCCAACCCTGGTTAACCTGTCTTACTGAGCTCACAACCCAGAGAAGAGGCTGTGGTTCACAGCCAGCCGGGCTCACTCCACGATGTTTCTTCCAAAGGCTCTGCAGGAAGACCAGGGAGAAGTGGAGTAACTGAAAGATAGAGATAGACCTCAGGGAGCCTTACACCTTTTAAATATCTGCCCCCTGGTCTAAGTTGGAGTAAGCCTACTCTTATACAAAGATTGGGCCTCTCCCAGGCACACCTAGGTGCAGTAAACACAGCCACAAAAAGTGAAAGATATTACAGCTTCAAATACTTGAAGGTCAGTTATATACAATAACTGACATCAATATATACCTAAACCCTACCCAAGTGGATCCAGAACTAACACAACCAAAGATGGGCTTCACCTATACTAGAGCTTGACCCAACTAGCCATACAAACAGCACACTCAAAAAGGGATTCTGGCAGGCACCAAACCCTGCTGGGAATAACTACCCTCCCCCCTGCTCTGGGGGACAGCCCGGACACAGTGTATCATACATGGCTATCAAAGTTTACCCTTATAATCAGTCATTCTGAAAGGCTACTTCCACCCATGAAAGAGCCAATAGCATTTAAGACTCAACTATAATAGGAGGGTATGCATCACCCACAAGAGACATTCTTGGAGCATGCAGCTCAGGTGATCTGGAAGATTGTACTATGAACCAAACATGACATCTTCATCATGAAGCCATCATAACAAGTTTGGGAGTCATAGCAAATCTACCCAATATACAGTGACAAAATGGGGGGGACAAAGAAATATGCCCCACATGAAAGAACAAGAGAAATCCCCAGAAAAATACTTAAATGAAAAGGAAGCAGCCAAAATACCAGAAGTGTAACAGGGGATTGTACCCCACCATTCCATTCTTTTGACATTGTTTCTGTAAATTCTGGCTCTGAAGGATATGTAGCTTGTAGATATACAGCATGTTTGTATTAGAATCTTAGGAACTTTTGAAGATACAGATTCTGATCTGTAGTTATCCCAGCTCTAGAAGAATTACTGACCTTCAACCATAAAACCAGCATGATGTAAAACCAGAATGACGAACACTAGGATGACTCACATCAAACCATCACTCGGCCAATTTCGAGGTCCTTATCAGAAGGGATTGTGCTGGAATGCATGTGTAGAATTTTCCAACCACCTCCCTTTCGTTTCTTTGTCCTGCTTTCCTATCCTTCCTTATAAAAACCTCTGCCTGCACTAAGATGTTAAGATGGTCTTTGAGGCATGAGCCTGACATCTTCTTAGGCTGACAGTACCTGAATAAATCACTTTATTTTTTCACCAGCGCCTATCTCAGATGTTTGGCTTTTGTGGCAACAGGCGGTTGAACCTGGGTTTTAGTTACAGTTTTGGTGAACCAGGCAGGAGCAAGTGGGAACCCCCTCGTAAGTTCCTGGACTTTGGAAGGGATTTCTTAGGCTGCCTGTGGATGATCAAACCTGTCGGAGAACTTAGACTGCCAAATGATTTTACTTGGGGACTGCTCTTCACTTTCTCTCAGTGCTGGTCTCCTGCTATGCCCAGGTGGGGGAAGTAAATGGGTTGCTGGTGGGCTGAAAAGCCCAAACTGGATAAAGTTCCTGGTGTGCCAACCAGGAACCCTCTAGCCTGCCATCTGGGTTCTCTGAATTGCTTAGGATTCTGTAGGAATCAATAGGCACAACTCAGTGACAAAGGGAAGAAAAAAAAAAGTCCCAGTTCCTCAGTGTGGAATCTGGTTGGCCCACTCTTTTAGTTTTGTTACATTGACTTTAGAGTAATATTTGCTTTTATTGTTGCATATATATTTTGGGGTGTCTTAATAATTGTGTTTTTAATTTAAGATGTTATTGCTTAGAGAAATTTGCCTAAGAATCATACTGCAATATAGTTGCTTACTCATTCCTCTTTAATTATTTTGTGTGCAACCCTTGAGTCTTAAGCATGAGTGTCAGAAAGCAGGGGTATCTCCTAGGTCACATTCTGGCCAAGTGGTTCACCTTTGGTCATGAGTCAATGATCAATAAAAAGATGAATATCCTATATAATAAAGAGGTAATATGCAAATTGAGCATCTCTCCAACATCCAAGATGGCTGACCCCATGGAGTCAAAGATGGCCGCCACAAGATGGCCAGCAGGGGAGGACAGTTTTGGGCGATAAGTCCAGCAGGGGAAGGAAGCTGGGAGGGATCAGGCCTGTAAGGGAAGGAAATTGGAGAAAATCAGGCTGACAGGGGAAGACAGTTGGTGGGGGGGGGGACGGGGGGGGAAGACCAGGCCTGCAGGGGAGGGCAGTTAGTGGGGACCAGGCCTACACAGGAGGCAATTGGGTGTGACAAGGGCTGCAGGGGAGGGCAGTTAGGGGGGTCCAAGCCAGCAGGGGAGGGCAATTAGGGACAATCAGACCAGCAAGAGAGGGCAGTTAGGGGAAATTGGACCAGCAGGGGAGCAGTTAGGTGTTGATCAGGCTGGCAGGGGAGTGATTAGGGGGTGATCAGACTGGCAGGTAGAATCAGTTAGGGGCAATCAAGCAGGCAGACAATCGAGCGGTTGGGAGCCAGAATTCCTGGATTGTGAGATGGATGTCCGATGGTCCATTTAGGCCCGATCCTAGTGTGGGATCGGGTCTAAATGGGCAGTGGGACATCCCTCAAGGGGTTCCAGGTTGGAGAGGGTGCAGGCTGAGCTGAGGGACACACATCACCCCACTCCCTCCCAGGCACAAATTTCGCACACCATGTCTCTAGTGTATAATATAGAATTGTTTTGCCCAAGGTCTAATAAATAGGATAAGATCTCTTATATTCAAGCTTTTATATTGTTACATCATAAGTATTCTAATCAGAAAGTTCTAAATTGAAGGGAAAAAGATCTCACTTTCTTCCAGATAGTAAAACTCAAAAAGAAAAATGGGAGGAAATAAGTCTTTTAAACACTTTAAATCCTCCTGGAGGCCCAGGAGCTGTTGCATTCCCAGGAACAAAGGGGAAATTAATACCATCCCCAAAACGGTGTGCAGGCTTTGGAAGCAGTAGGGGGCCACTAGCTACATCAACGTAAAGTAAAAATATGGCACTTTTAAATTCAAGCTGCTGTGCCTGATATCTGCCCCACACCCCTGCCTCTTCTCCAGCCTCCTTGGAAATTGCCAAGGACACTAGATAATAAAACAGTTCACTTTTGAGCACACTAAAGAAATACAGTAATCACCAAGAATCCAAATGGCTAATTTAAGTTTAATTGATGTCTTTTAAAGTTATTAACATAAAATGTTTGTTTTTGCCTGGGTATATAAAAAAATTATGTTATCTCTGTTATGTCTCTAAAATTGTAAGTGTATATGCCAATGGAGGGGAAAATGTTTTGTATTCATAAATTGGCATCTAAAGAATACTAATTACTAACTTTTAGTTGTTAGAATCTAATTAAGCTGGACAAAGTATATAATTTTGGTCAAATGGAATTGAAAGTATGTTGTTCTAGAGTTGGTTATTTCTAATTGAGTTAAAAAGATGCAAACAAAGAAGGACTAGGAAAGTTGCAGAGGTTCTGTACACATCTCAGAGGGTTTGTGCAAGTTGAAGGATAGTGAAGAGCAAGAAGCCAAACGAGAAAGAGCTGAGGAAGTGAAATGAGGTGAAAAAGAAAGGGACATACATATTACAGGGATTTGTATATTAGAGGAGGAAAACTCAAGAAGGTAAATGGAAACAGAAAAAAAGAAGTAAGGAAGAAAAAGAAAAGCATATACATAGGTATAAAGCAGTGGTAATTTTAATGACAAATGAAAAAGACAGGAAGCTCCCTTTGATTTTTTCAAAACCAATTGGTAATCCCAGGTACAACTGAGAGTGGAGAATGAATGAACTGATTTCTCCATCTGATATACTTTCATTTGTAATTCTGAGTGTTAAAGTATTGTTCCAAAATAACCAAATTCCTTTGTCAATTGCATTAAAATCAGACCTATAATCATATTATTTGAAGGGTTGTTTTTTTGTCATTTAGAGATTGTCATTGTTCCACTCTGATGCATTTGCAAAATGAGATTACGCTAAATTAAATAAGTTATTCTAAAATATGAATTTCTGAGAATAAATTTTCAGAGCATACCTTTAAAATACATAAAATTTATAAAACTCTAAGAAATAACTGGATTCATAGAAATACTAAAATATAAACAAAATAAGCAATTAATTAATTATAGGCCTGAACAAACTGAAGATAATTATTGTTCTTATGACTATTCAAAATATTGATTTTTTTAAAACTTGCTTGTTTTCTTAGAGCAGTTTGGTAAATTGTTAACAATATCAAAACATTTATATTTTTCTTCCTACTTGATACCTCCAGAATTTAAAATCTATTAATAAGTATTATTATTTTCATGGCAATATATTTATTTTCATTAATCCAATAGGAATCTGATTTTCTTAACAAAGAATACATAAATTCAGTTTCTAATTGCAGTTTTATTAACCAAGATATTGATTGGAATGTCATGTTTGAGAAAGATACTCTGAGATTCTAGATATCAGCAATAACCTTTAAGGAATGAAGACTGACATTGAAGCCAATAAAAGCCCCTGATACAATAAATGGTGCTGGGAAAATTGGACAGACACATGCAAAAAAAAAAAATACACCATACGTATACTTAAAATGGATAAAATACTTAAATCTAGGTCACGAAAACATAAACATCCTAGAACAAAACATAAGCAGTAAAATCTCAGACATCTCTGTAGCAATACTTTGCCAATATATCTTCTAGCACAAGAGAAACAGAGGAAAAAGTAAACAAAGGGACTATATCAAAATAGAAAGCTTTTGCACAGCAAAAGAAACCATGAACAAAATAAAAAAAGAAACAAAACTGTATGGGAGAACGTATCTGTCAATAAGACATCTAATAAGGGGATAATTTCTAAAGTATATGGAGACATCACCTCCCACCTGCCTGAATGGCTATCATCCAAAAATCAACAATACGTGCTGGTGAGGATGTGAAGAAATAGGAACCCTTTTTCTGCACACTGTTGTTGGGAAATGAGGCTGGTGCTACCACTATGGAAAAGAGTATGGAATTCCCTCAAAAAATTAAAAATGGAATTACCTTCTGACCCAGTGATCCCACTTCTGGGAATACATCCTAAGAATACTAAAGCACCAGTCAGAAAGAATATATGCACTCCTATGTTCATTACAGTGCTGTTACAATAAGCCAAGATCTGGAAACAGCCTGAGTACCCATCAACAGATGAGTGGATAAAAAAGCACCGGCACATTTCTTTACCCAATGGAATACTACATGGTTCTAAATGAAAGAACTCTTACTTTTTGCAGCAGCATGGATTAGAGATTATTATGCTAAATTAAATAAGTCAGACAGAGAAAGAAAAATACTGTATAATCTCACCTATATGTGGAATCTAATGAACAACACAAACTGACAAACAAAATAGAAACAGAGGCATGGATACATTAAACAGATTGACAGCTGTTTTTTGGGGGAGGGGAACAACTAGATAAAAGAAGATGAAGGTATTATACAAGAAACATGTATATATATAACACATAGACACAGACAACAGTGTGGTGATAGCCAGATGGAAAGAGGGGTGAGGAAGAAGTGTTGGTGGGAAAGGAAGGGAAATGGGGATGAGAAGAGACTTTTGGAGGGTGATGAGTGTACAGTACAATGCAGTGTGCAGATGATGTTTTATTGAGTTGTACACCTGAAACCTGTATAGTTTTGTGAACCAATGTCAACCCAATAAATTCAATTTTAAAAATTCAAGGATATATGATGGTATCATAGAATAAATCAGTCAGGGTGAAAGAAAGCACTGTAAATAACAAGGTAGTTCAAGTAGTTCAGTGACTGTATTTTTATATAGCAAAATTCTGTAAAATGTTCACTATATTTTTGGGTTCATTCCCTAGAGTATATTGAAAGATGTTCTCTTTCAAGGGATCCTAGAGTTTACTGGGTCACTAGTTTTGATTCCTTTTGCTAGTATTTCTGTCCTGTTTTTGCTTCAATATATAATAAATATAAAACTCTGGTCACATACTCAGGTTTATAAGAAATGTTCTTTTAATTTTCTATAATGTAATATTTTTATATACACATTTTCCCCCTAGGATTGCCCAAAGTTGCTCAATTTATATGAAGTTATCCATTATTTCATGGTTTTCTATCATTTCAAAGTCTCAGTACTATACACTTGAGTTAATACTTTGTGGAGTTTAGAGTCTAGGGGTTGTGGGGATTGCATCTAATCTTAGGTTGTTATCTTCTCAAAAGGTGTATATTCCCTCAGAAGTAAGCAGTAGATATAGTGTTTAAGAGTGCAGACAGGTGGCTAATCTCTCTGTACTTTAGTTTCCTCATGTATAATGAAAATAATGAAGCATGGTCTACATAATGTTTTTGTTGTGAAGTATCTGTGAGATAGTGCTTAGAATACTTAGGGTCTGTAAAGTAACCAAAAAAATAAATTAGCTATTGATAGCTATTATTCCATCCTGTACTAAATCTTCAATTAACACAAGTTGCTAACAGGTCCCTGTTACTGATCCCACATTGCTCTTACTCATTTTTTATTGGAAGCACTTATGTGTTGTAAGAAGCGGCTATAGGGTTAACCCTCAGACTGACCTGCTGGCAAAGCCAAAAACAAGTCCCAGCTTAGAGGGCACAGCCTTCTTAGCATAAGTAAGCTTGAGCTTGTGACTGCTCCCTAGATCCTTCCTGGGTAGCTAATGGGCTGTGGGAGGTGCAGCAAGTGCTGCCAAAACAAGTGACACTTACAAGAACATTGTAAATCACCTTGATGGCCTCTGACTGTAAAATAAAGCATCAGCTTGCAGCCTGGATCTGTTCTGTGGTCTCAGTCAGGCACAGAAGATCCACCTAGACCCAGCTTATTCTCTTTGTCTGTCTTTCATCCTTTAGCCAGCCTTCCCTCAGGCTCACCGAACTCTTGGCTGTTCTGGTGTAGCCCAATGTGTATCCCACATTCCTGAACACAAAGTTTCTTGGGTTGTGCTTTCTCTTAGCTATTGTCTATCCTTCTTGGACACATAAATAACACTTGAAGTTCTAAGGCTACCTCAGGCTGACTTCCCTAGACACACCAAGTATCAATCTCTATTCTCTAGTGTCACATCATTCTTGCAACCAGATGCTGAGACCAGATCCATTTTGGTACTTTGGCTAGTGTGAGAAAAAAAATAAAAGCAAAGACACCCTTTTCAAACACACACACACACACACACACACACACACACACACATTTTCCTCCCTTCTTCTACTTCCACTCTGTTATCCAAAATGCAACAATAATTTTATTTTATCTGGGAGAAAGAGAGGGAATTTTCTCTGAATTGATACTGTATGTGTATGTGTTTTTTTTTTCATGTTTATTGTTTTTGCAATGAGTTTTATGCCCAGAGTTCTTCAAGGCTTAAGCTTTTGTAGGTCAAAACTATCATTTTCTCACATCTCTAAAGAGGCATTAGATGCTCAAAATCTTAATGACTCTCTTTGAGACGGTGGATGTCTCATAAATCCATGTGAGACAAAGTAGTGTGTAATATGGGCAACAAAAATTCCCAAGGGAAACACAATGGCTAATATCTTAAAATAGTTCCAGATGCAATATGAAAGTAACAGTAATGATCTTTTACTTGTGTTAAAGAAAATATGAAAGAATTAAGCCATACTTTAACCCAACTCAAATCTCTATTCCAGGATATCTTTAATCAGCAAATTATCTTCAGAACTTAGATAGGCTCAAGGAAATTATAAAAAGCTTTCAAAACTCTGAAAGTTTTAAGCATAAAAATGTAACTCAATAAAAATAAAAGTAAATTTCATTTCCAAACACAAAATTATGTTTACAAAAGAAACATATAAAGTCAATAAGTTACAGATTGTATGTTATGTTTGCCAAAACATCTCTGAGGGGAAGACAAAAATAAACAGAAAAAATTGCTTACTTGTAGCCCTTCTGCAATTAGAATTATTTTTAAAAAAATTGGACAACTTTGGCAATATTAGACCTCCAAATCCACAAGACTTTCATAATCAATGTCACTCAATAGCTCTTTAAATTATTATAGACTAGAGGCCCAATGCACAAATTCATGCAAGAGGATTGGCCTTCACAGCCCCAGCCAGCGCTCACAACCCTGGCCAGCCCTCACACCCCCAGCTTCGTCCGAAAGGTTGTCTGGACAGTTGTTCTGCTGTTCAGTCTAATTAGCATATTAGCTCTTTATTATATAGGATTGGAAGAATGTTAGTATATCTTTTGGAAGGCGTATAAGGGAGATGCAATATTTTCAATATTTAGTGTTAGTTAAGCATTAGATTGATTATAAAACAAAGCAAAAATAATATTTTAGGGTAAAAATTAAACTTTAATATAGGTTGTTTATCTCCTATCCTATATAATAAAGAGGTATTATGAAAATTGACCCTCACGCCCTCACAAAATGGCTGCCTATGACCAGGCCAGCAGGGGAGTTAGTGAGGGACAACCAAACAACTGAACAAGCAGGCTTCATGAGACGACCAGGCTGGCAGGAGGGTCAGGGAGTGAGGTTGGGGACAACCAGGCCAGTAGGGATGGCAGTTAGGGGTGACCATGCCTGCACAGGGAGTAGTTGGGGGCAACCAGGCAGGCAGGCAGGTGAGGGATTAGGAGCCAGTGGTCCAGGATAGTGAGAGGATGTCTGACTGGCAGTTGGACATTCCCCAAGGGTTCTCAGATTGGAGAGGGTGCAGGTTGGATGAAGGGGACCACCCCCATGCATGTATAGAACAAAAACTTTATGTGACTTTAAAAATTTTGGAATAAAATCCAGTTTAAAACTAGGATCTTTTAAATTGTGTACCAGAAAGAAATGACCATCTCAATAGGAAAAAATTAAGGAGTCAAAAAATATTGCAAAGTACCTTGTGTTGCAAGGCTCATAAAATGTTTGATCCAAAGTTTTATTATAAAATATAAACTATATGAGGACTTGGGCCTTGTCAAACATTTTCCCCACTGAATCTTCAGTTCTCAGAACATGAATAAAATATGAAAATCATTTCATAAATACTAATTGAACTAAAGAAAATATATCATTTTATTCTCACCTCATAACTGTTACACAATGAAGGGTTCATTTCCCCCCATTACACAAGCAGAGATAGTGAGCGATATTTTTTTCAAGTAACACACAGCTGTTTAGTGACAGACATGGAACCTAACCAAATCCAGAATTCAATTATGTTCTTTCTTCAAGAGCAGAGCAAGATTTCTGAAGTTACTAAAGGAATATGTATGTCAGTGAATGACTTCAAACTGCAGGTTTAAACCCATTTAAAAAAAATGAAACTTTGTTAGATTCAGAAATATTTTTTTCTTTGTTTTGCTTTAAATCTATATGTAGTGTAAGAATAACCATTATTTCCTCCTAAGCAGTTATCTATCCATCCATCCTCAGCACTGAAATAAGGGTCTCATACAAATAAAATAAAGCAGATGGACTTTAACTTAAACAATACAACTTACTCTACTTTGTGCTTAAAGAATACTATGACTTGTCCATGCCTTTGAGCCCTTCAGAGTATGAAATTAACATGTCATATTGGTTTAGTTGTAGGAGGTCCAGCAAAACTTCAACAATTTGATCATTTCCTAACTATCACCACTCCATAATTTTTCAAACAACTCCCTCTTACTTTACCAGGACAATTCCCTCAATCTACAACTGCAGGATTTCATTCACCCCCAGGATAAGAGAGAAACTCTTTAAGAATAATCTAGCCAAACCAAAACTATGTATCTGTGAATTTAAAGTTGTGAAGGAAATTAAAGCCATGTTGAGTGAAAAAAATTGAAGTAATCAGAGGTATTTAGCAGTGAAAAAATTCTAAGGAAAAGGCAAGATCATGGTCTTCAAACATTTGAAAGGTTGTATCTAAAAAAGTACTATATTTGTACTGGGACTGTAACTAGTAATGTTGGCTAGAAGGCTAAGAGAGTACAGATTTCAGTTCAATATAAGGAAGTCAGAGCTACTCAAATACAGACTGGGATACACAATTCAGCCCATGTGGAAATGTTCGCTATTTATTTATTTTTATTTATTTATTTATTTATTTATTTATTTATTTATTTATTTATTTTTGTCACTAGGCTTATCCAAGGCATGTTTGAAAACCACTTGGTAAAGTTGATGTAATCCAATTCAATCATTACATTAAGGTTTGGATTTCCTGACCTTTATAGTCCATTCCAACCCTGGGATTCATTGAGGCTCGGAAACCCACTCCACTGGGAGTGCTGCCTGCCAAATTAGTCTTTGCATGAAAGGCACAAAATGATGTCAATTGTTGCAGCTGCAGTGAGTCAGCTGGAAACTGCTTGACAAAGGCAAAGTTCAACTTAGTTACTAAACTCAAACTAATTTGAAATGATTTTGGCTTTCTTAGATGGTTCCAGAATTGCACACTCAATTAATGCTGTTGATTTCAGTCAAGTCTCCACAAAAATAAGTGGAAAGCAAGACAACTATTTGGAAAATCAAACAAAAGAAACTAAAAAGAAAGAACTCTTACCATTTGCAGCAACCTGGATGGAACTGGAGAGCCTTATGCTTAGTGAAATAAGCCAGTCAATGAAGGAGAAGCACCACATGCTCTCACTCATTTGTGGATAATAAAGAACATTGTAAACTGATGAACAAAAGGATAGATACAGAGGCAGTAAAGCATCAAACAGACTGTGATAATATAGCAGGAAGATTAAGGAGAGGTGGAGTAGATAAGAGATCAATCAAAGGACTTGTATCTATGCATATAAGCATAACCAATGAACACAGATACTGGGGGGTTGGGGTATGCCTGGGAGAAAGGGGAGGCAATGCAGAGATATGTTTACATATAACACAATAAAAAAAAAATAAACTTGTTTTAATACTATTCTCAATGGTCCAAAAAAAAAAAATCAGACCAAAGGTCCATCACAATTCAGGACATAGGAGACTGAACTGGAAAACAGAAGCTCTCAGTTATAATTTATGCAATATTTCACTATATCTGAGTCAGACAGATCTAGATTTGAAAACTAGTTTAGCCATTATTATCTATATGATTTTGGAGGAGCTACAACAATCTCTGAATTTCAATAATCTCATCTCTAGAAGCAACAACAACTATTTACTGAGATCCTGCTATTAGCATGTCACTATACTAGAGCTTCAAATGCATACTTGTATTTTTTACAGCATTTTTGTGAGATGGACATTGGTATTCATAGTTTCAAATGGAAATGGAATTAAATAGCTTATCTAACCTCTCCAAGCCACATAATTAGGGATTTAACAAGTTGACAAAACTTTTTTACATTTCATGGAAAGTTTTTAGCCAATGAGATTTAAAAATATATATTCTATAGATCTTCCAGGAGGATTTCTTTGAGAGAGTGGGAATGCCCTTCTTGAATCCTGACTGCATCCTGTAATCTAAAAGATGTCTGTGACAGCTAGAGCTCTTAGTAACTGCCTTTTACCATACCTCGTGATGAGAAAGTCATGAATTAGTCTGCATCCCTGATGATTTTGTGGAACCACTTAGTTATATGTCTTAAGCAACTTATAAGTATTCTTTAACATATGAAATACACTTTTTTTCAAGTTAAACATTATAGGATACTATTAATTTGAATTTTAGTCAAATGTTGCTGAACCTGATCCAATTGACATACCACACATCCAAATAAATTTTGTGTCTGGGTCAGAGGATCATGCTGGGGCATAAAGTGAGAAAGGTTTGAATAGATGAAGTTCAAATAGTAACTATGGAAGCTGAAAAGCCATCAAGCAACTGGGAACTGTTGTAGGTTATTAAGTAGAGCATGGTAAATGTGGGTGTAGTATAACTAAGAAATATTATATATATATATAAAATAGATTGGAATTGAAGACAAAAGTCTGTCTTAATAAACACGAGCACTGACAAATCAATTCTTACTGTGATGATCCTCCTAGAACCAGATACTAAATAATGAATCAGTTACAATTTCCTACCAGAGGACAATAAGAACATTCTTTGATTCATTCATTTAAATAATAGTGGCATATTCTTCTATGTGCCATGCCTAAGGACAGACTGAAGACACAGAAATCAAAAAGTGTGATTCCTGCCTTCTACAGAAGAAGACTTAAAATTAAACAAATGAACAGAAACTGAATGCTATGATGAGAGTATGCACAAAATACTCAGGAGGTCCAGAAAGTACTCCCTGCATGGATGTAGGGAGAGATGAAGATAAAGACTTCTTGAAAGATGTGGCAGTTGACCTGACTCCTCAACAATACATATGAGTTAGCCAAGCATGGGAAGTGCAGAGGATGCTCTAGACAGAGTAAGCAGGATACACAATTGTATAGAAGTGACAACTTGGCACAGTTGAACTGGTGTATAAAATGTTATAAAAGGAGATGAGGATGGAGATATCAGAGGGACAGATACTGAAAAAAAAAGCAAATTATGTTGGCTAATAGAGCTTAAGTTTTATCCTTAAAACATCAGGAGCTTTTAAAGAGCACTGAAATGATCAAGAGCGTTCAGAGATCACTCTGGCAAGAGTTTTCAGGATAGATTGGAGGTGACAAGTCTAGTAGCAAGAAAACAAGGTTAAGGCTATTGTTATCTTTGGATAAAAAGTTCTGAGGAATAGAATGAAAGCAGTTGTATTGTAGATGTAAATTGAAGGACACTTTTTGAGGTATTTAGAAAAACTGACAAGGGTCTTCCAAATTCAGCAACTCAGCTGTCATTTGGCTTCATACTAAGAATTTTAGGGGTGTATAATAACAGATCACAGACTGACATAAGGAGAGAACTGAATGAGCAATAAGGAAGTGGAGATAGAGGCTAAGTTATAGTTCCTTTCCCCTTAAAGCCAATCTTCCTAAATTGGGGCTAAATTTAAAAAGATGTCCCAACAAGGAAAATGAGAGAGGTGTGTTTTTTTCCTAAAGTGAAAAAAACTTAAAACATTTACATTCTGGTGGAGATGAGGAGTCCCAGTAAAACGGAATTTTTGGACTGGAACACACGGTGTTCCCCTGGATTGAAACCCAGATTCTTTGTCCTCCAGAATCTAAGATTGAATCCACAGACCAAAGGTGGTACTATAGCAAAAGTGGGAATTTATTAAAGAACAAGTACAGACTCCCACATGGGGAGGGGGAAAGGGGAAAGAGTCTCACAGAACAGGATCCCAAGTACGGAAGGGGAAAGGGTCCCACTGAGTTCCTTTCCTAATGGTTTATAAAGGCTGCAGATTCTGGTGCCTTGATATCTCCTCTGATTGGTCACTATTCCCTTAGACTGGTTACTATAGTAACTTCTGGGCTCAAAGGTGCCTCACACGTCCCCCTACTTCCTTATTGTTTTCCTATTCCCTTTGGGTTTTCTTTTTCTTCTTTTGGATGAGGGGCTTCTTTCTTTTTATTTTGTAAATATAAACTTTTTGCTGTTCCCAGCTCCCTCATCTTATGGAAATGTACCTGTTGCAGTTTTTCAGCTTCCCCTATTGTATGGAAATATACCTTCTGCTATTCTGCAGCTCTGTGCTTCCTTCATGGTCCCCTACATTTCTAAAATTTCCTAAAACTTGTCTTTTTTACCCCTAAAACTTCCTGTTTCACTAGAGTGATAAGAATAATAATTGAAGACCATGAAAAGTTAAAAGGGGAAAGGGTCCTACAAAAATATCTAATAGATAATATGGTCAGGGAACTGAAGTGTTTGTGAAAATAAACCCTGAACACAAGGGGAGTGTTCAGGTTTGAGGAGTTAAGAACTTAATACCATTTGCCTCCCTACCTACCCTTAAAGACTTTTCTTCATCCCTACATTTACCAGGGCAAAACAGGCTGTTCAGTGGAAACTATAATAGCTTTTAAACGTTCAAACTCAACACACAGGGTGCGGGAAAATTCATAAAGAAATTGTCAGTATTTTTCATAAAGGCAAATGTTGTCAAATCAACAGTGGGGAAATTAGGACTGACTTTGAGAGATTAACACCTAGCAGAGAAAAGACTCAGGTTTAATCACAAAATTGATTTCAAGAAAAAACCCAGAGATTAAAAACAATACGTATTTTCAAGATGCAGTTATAACAACGGTGAAGTTTAGCGCAGTTTCCATCAATTGTATTCTCTGTGCCTGATACTGTGACAGCATCAACTAGTTATGAATTACTCATATCTGGATATCTGAGTGGAGAGTATAGCATGAAACTCATACCTACTCTAATACATGTTACCATCTGCTCAGTATAGGTAAATGTGATCTACTTTCTATTGAAGCAAACATCTTATATAAAAACTGCTGTTTGAAAGTTTAACCCTGCTCTTTGGCTTCTGTAAATACTTGCTCGCTGAAATAATAAGGAAAATAAGACTACTCCCACTTCAGAGAGGACATTAAACCTTCCCTGGACAAAATTATCAGTGCTGGCAGCAGGCCAGGACTTTGGTTGAGGTCTCAAGGTCCCAGAACTTAGGGGCTCTTTAAGAACTTGCAAAAGGGGCCGGAAACATTCCATATTTGGGAGACAAATAAGGTAAAAATGTATAAATAGGGAAAATTCCTCCATGTTGGGGCCCAGAATTTGAGAGACGTTTTCCTCTGGACCCGCACGAAATAAATGTAACTCCATCTCTCTAAGTATTGCTTGGCTCTTCTCTGGTTTTCTGTAACACTATAAGGAAAGCCCAGAGCTTTCTGAAAATTCTAGAGATGTAACAAAGGTTGGATTCTCCAAGGAAATGCCCATTCACTCATTCATTCTCTCAAAAATCATTTAGTGTTCTCTATTTTACACCTGGCATGGTATTAGAACTGAGAACACAAGTTAATCAAGTCATGGCTTGTTTTCTATCTAGGAGCAACCAAAGTAGATAATGACCAACTTTGAATGAGGAGCATGAGAGATCTTCTTGAGATGACAGAAATTTATGTGGATCTCTCAATAGCATAAATTGTTCACAGCAGTGACTCTTAAAATTAAATGTGCACATTGTTATAGTAATAATAATAAGGATAGAATACAAATATAAAATAAGAAATTGGGTGTGACATATTAGAGAGTGGAATGAAGTGTGAACGCCCTTAAAAGAGATGTGCATGTAAGAGATATAAAAGTTTGTACCCCACATGTAAAGACCAGATAGCAGAACACCTGGGACCTGCTGATAAGACACACTGAAGACACACTGAAGATGTCTGCTTGAGCACATAAAAGAGAGCAAGCTCCGAAGGAGATTAGAGCCACTTGTCTGCTCCTCCACAGACGGTTGCTCTCTGCTCCCCTTCCTGCATCCTGCCTGAACTCTGAGCTCTGCCGTGGACCCTGGGTCTGAACCGTGAGCCACAAGCCAAGGCCTCTACAAGATGCTGAGCTGCAGCTGCAACGTCCAACATCCAGTATGTGTGTGTCTGTCAGCGTGGATCTCCGGGTGGCCTGCCAAGGTCTGGAAACCATCAGGACTCTGGTAAATAAACCGCGTGTGATTCGTGCATTGCCTGTCTGCCTCCTGTGTAATTTATGCTCGGCCAATATTTAATACGTGCCTTGAGTCATCCGTATAAGTCCATTCTATTGGCAGAGAATACCCTTGGCCACCTGTGCTTGCATCCTTAGATAAATTCTGGGACACACATACTTAAGGATTACTTTAAAATGCAGACAACTAGCTGGCCACTGTGGTTCAGTAATTGGGTGTCAACTGATGAACCAGGAGGTCACAGTACAATTCCCTGTCAGGGCACATGCCCAGATTGCAGGCTATTGATCCCCCAGGAAGCAGGGAGGAAGCCCAATCAATGATTATCTCTCATCATTGATGTTTCTATACCACCCTATCCTTTCCTCTCTCTAAAAACAATAAAAAAATTTATATTTTTTAAATTCGGAGACTGTATTCAGTAAGTCCAGGACTGGATCTGAGATTCTCCATTTTATTTATTTGTTTATTTACTAAAGACCTGGTGCATGAAAATTCATGCATTGGAGGGGGAATCTCTTAGCCCCATTTTCCCCCCGCTCACAGTCCAGAAGCCCTCAGGGATGGGAAGCAACCTGATGATCAGGGGAAGGTGACCCCTCTATCATATCTCTGCTGCTGCCACTGCCAGCAGCTCAAGCCTCGGCCAGCCCTGATTACCTGAGCCATCTGAAGCTTGCCTGCACCTTGGGCATCAGTTGGGCAGCCTCCATCGAGGCTTGCCTGTGCCTTGGGCCAGCCCCGGATGGCTGGGCAGCTGAGGGAACTGGGGGACCCTGGAGGCTTGCTGCATGCCTGCCACCCTAGCAGGGCTGAGGGGACTGGGCACTGCCATCTTGTGGCTTATGAATGCTGCCATCTTGAGGGTGTGGCAGTCAATTAGCATATTCCCTCCTTATTGGCTGTGAGCACCGCCATCTTTGCAATGGGGTGAGGGTCAATTAACATATTCCCTCTTTATTAGATATGATTTATTTATTTATCTATCTACTTATTTAGCTATTTCTTTCCAAGTTATTTTATTTTTACAAATATAACTTTAGGTTTAATTTTTTTCCCCTCATTGATCTCTGAGAGTCCCCATTTTAACAAGTTCCCAGGTAATTTCTTTTCAGCTGGTCCATGGACCATACTTTGAGTACCAGTGACTCACAGTAATTTAATTTAGGTGATGTTAACTAGGACACATATTTAGAAGGTTTGTTTCCAAAATTGTTCCCTTCATACTATTTAATCTTTTGCTACATACATTTTTAGTGTTTTTGATTGTTTTCTACTATAAATCTTAATCACTATCTCAACTGGATATACTACACTTTGGTTATATTATTCAAACAAAGCTGCACATAAATCACTGATTAATATAAGAAGCCAAGTATAATTTTATATTTGACTCTAAATATTATGTAACTTAATTTATTTAAAAAAATTTTTCTCAATAGCATGTTTTGACTTCTTATTAAAGTACTAGTGTCCCAGTGCATGAAAGTTTTGCATGGAAGAGGGGGTTCCCTCAGCCCAGCCTGCACTCTTTCCAATCAAGGACATCCTCTCACAATCTGGGACCACTGGCTCCTAACCACTCTTCTGCCTGCCTTCCTGCCTGATTGCCCTGAACTGCCTTCCCCTGCCAGCCTGATCTTGTTCCCAACTGCTCTCCCCTGCTAGCCAGATCTCTCCCCTAACTACCTCTGACTGCCTGATCACCTCTAACTGCCCTCCCCTGCCAGCCTAATCACCCCTGTCTCTGACTGCCTAATAACCCCTAACTGCTCCCCTCCCCCCAACTGTCCTTCCCTGCCAGGCAATTTGGTTCTGATTGGACAGTTTCTATGCCAGTTAGTGTCAAAAGCTTCACCTCCTAGGCAGCCATTGGCTCCTCACAGTTCACCCAGATTTGGTTCTGATTGGTTGGTTTCTATGCCAGTCAGCAACTTCAGGCCTATCTCTGGGTCTGATCAGAGAGGCAGGGCT
The DNA here is from genome assembly GCA_011751065.1 of Lasiurus cinereus. Taxonomy (NCBI): domain Eukaryota; kingdom Metazoa; phylum Chordata; class Mammalia; order Chiroptera; family Vespertilionidae; genus Lasiurus; species Lasiurus cinereus. Next base: position 5,823,776 of record JAAGEH010000208.1, on the reverse strand, counting down.
GATCAGCAGCACCCTCAGAGACCTGGAGAGAAACAGAGGTGCGGCTGTTGGCAAAGCTCAGAGAGAAAGAGAGAGGCAATGGCTGATTAACAGTTGCCCTGGATCAGACTCTGCCTCTCTCTTCAGGCCTCTCTTCAGGCCTGATCCACAACTCCCTCAGCAGTCAGTACTGGGTCGCCCCGCCCACAAGGGCAGCAGTCAGTGCTGAGTCATCATGGCAACCCAGCACTGACTGCAGGACTGACTTCCAGTTGGTTGAGCTTTTGGTTTTTTGGATGTTATGAACCTTGGGTTTTTGAATGTTAAGATTATTTCATTAGGATTATGGAGAGGACATAAAAGCTTTCTTATTTTCTAATAACTAAATTTGTCTACTTTTTTCATTATCTAATTGAAATGATTTCAATTATCACTGAAGTAAAAAATGTGTTTCTACTAGACTGAATAAAACTAAAGGAAAACTAGACTACATAAAACTGAAGGAAAACTATTATATTTGAAGAATATGTTTACAATTTCTAAAAACTATAAAGAAGCTTGCAATTGGCAATCTAAGATTCTGCAATTGAAAAAAAAAGTAAAACAAAATAGGAGCCACTACTTGTCCTATCAACCATTAATACTTAGCATCACAAGACTCATACTGAAAATTATCTAATACTCTTCTTAAATCCCTATCCCTATCACTTTCTAAATCTATAGAATTACCAACCCACCCCTGAATTTTCAGTTGCCCCATTCCCATGTTTTTAGACTAAGGCCCAGTATAAGAAATCCTAGATAATAGTATTCAGCACTAAATCCTTTTGACTGTTGGTTTACCTTAATTGTATAGTAGATTTCCTGGTTTCCAGTTGCCTTAATCTTTACCTAGCACTTATAGACACTCAGGAATTGAATTTCCTAACATTTCATTTGAATGTCCTTTGAATAATATACATAACATCTAATCCTAGATAATCAAAGTTACAAACTTTCTCTTCCCTAATATGCAGACATTCTTGATTTGAATGTAAACTGAATTTTTGGCTAATCCTCACAATCTTCCTGCATTGTCTACCACAGACTAAACTTATCAGTTTACATTTATTTTTTGTATGTATGTCTTTATTTTATTGTTAGCGGTAATACAGATGTCCCTCATTTTCTCCCTTTTTCACTTGCCACCCAGTCCCCTCCCCCACCCCAGGTTTTCACCACATAGTTGTTTGTGTCCATGAGCTACACATTTAAATTCTTTGGTTAATCTCTTCCTCAGCCCTCAAACCCCCTTCCCTCTGAGATCTGTCATTCTTTTCCATGCATCCACACCTATGGATCTCTTTCGTTCATCAGTTTACTTTGTTTATTAGATTCCACATATAAGTAAGATCATGAGATATCTGTCTTTCTCTGACTAGCTAATTTAGTGTAGCATAATAATCTCCTGGTCTAGCTGTCACAAAGGGTAAGAGATCCTTTTTTTTTTAATAGGCATATAGCATCCCATTGGATAAATGTACACAATTTTTATAGCCACTCATCTACTGATGGGCACTTGGACTGCTTCCAGATCTTAAAACATTGTAAATAAAACTGATATGAACATTGGGGTACATTCTTTCTGATTGATGTTTCAGGATTCTTAAGCTATATTCTTAGAAGTAGGATTACCGGGTCAATGGCAGTTCCATTTTTAATTTTATGAGGAAACTCCATACCATTTTCTCTAGTGGCTGCACAATCTGCATTCCCACCAGCAGTGCACACGTGTTCCTTTTTTTTCCCACATCTCACCAGCACTTGCTTTTATTGATAGCAGCCATTCTAACAGATGTGAGGAAATTCCTCATTGTGTTTTAACTTCCATCTCTCTGATGATTAGAGACACTCAGCATTTTTTCATATGTCTATTTGTCTTCTGTATGTCCTCTTAGAAGAACTATCTAGTCAGGTCCTTTGCCCATTTTTTACTTGAACTAGTTGCCTTCTTTTTGGTGTATTGCATGAGTTCTATATTTTTGGAAATTAACTCCTTATAAGATGTATCATTGGTGAATATGTTCTCCCATACAATAGGTTCCCTTTTCATTTTGTTAATGGTTTATTTTGCTGTACAGAAGTTTTTTTTAGTTTTTTTTTAAATTTTTATTATTTTTTTATACATAGCTCCCCATTGTCCCCCTCCCTCCCAGGCATACCCCGACCCCCAGTGTCTGTGATCATTGGTTATGCTTATATGCATGCATACAAGTCCTTTGATTGATCACTTATCTATGTCACCTAACTTTAATCTTACTGCTGTAATTTCACAGTCTGTTTGATGCTTTATGATTTTTGTCCTCCTTAGAATTATCAGTCTACTCCCTTTCTGTGCTCCTGATTCTATTATATTCACCAGTTTATTCTGTTGATCAAATTTTTAATTCAATTAATTTTTAGATTCACTTGTTGATAGATATGTATTTGTTGTTCATAATTTTTTGTCTTTTACCTTTTTCTTCTTCCTCTTCTAAAAGAGTACTTTTCAGCATTTCATATAATACTGGTTTGGAGTTGATGAACTCCTTTAGCTTTTTCTGCTCTGTGAAGCTCTTTATCTGCCCTTCAATTCTGAATGATAGCTTTGCTGGATATAATATTCTTGGTTGTAGGTTCTTGCTGTTCATCATGTTGAATATTTCTTGCCACTCCCGTCTGGCCTGCATCATTTCTGTTGAGAAATCAGCTGACAGTTGTATGGGTGCTCCCTTGTAGGTAATGAACTGTTTTTCTCTTGCTGCTTTTAATATTCTCTCTTTGTCTTTTGCTCTTGGTATTTTAATTATGATGTGTTTTGGTGTGGTCCTCTTTAGATTCCTTTTATTTGGGGTTCTGTGTGCTTCCTGGACTTGTAAGTCTATTTATTTTACCAGATGTGGGAAGTTTTCAGTCATTATTTCTTTAAATAGGTTTTCAGTATCTTGCTCTCTCTCTTCTTCTGGCGCCCCCACAATTCTGATGTTGGTACGCTTGAAGCTGTCCCAGAGGCTCCTTACATTATCTTCACATTTTTGGATTCTTTTCTCTTCTTGCTTTTCCAGTTGAATGTTTTCTGCTTCTTTAGATTTCAATTTTTTGACTTGATCCTTGCCTTTCTCCAGTCTGATGTTAGGACTCTGTATAATAGTTTTTATTTCAGTCAGTATATGTTTAATTTCTAGTTGGTCTTTTTTTATCTTTAGTTGGACCTTTTCCATCTCCTTTTGGGTCTCACTAAATTTATCCAACTTTTCTAGCATATTCTTGAAAAACCTTATAAGCATGGTTTTGAACTCTATATCCAGTCATCTTTTTTCCTCCATTTCTTTTGTTTGTAATCCCTTCCCTTGTCTAGGCATTTTCACTATGCCGGGGGAACTTCTGTGTTGAATTCAACTTTATGATACCAGACGTGCAAAGCCGCAGAAGCCTCTGTTGAGCTTGGGAGGGGTGGAGTCTCAGGGCTTAAGGGACTGCCTTGCCTTCCAGTCGGCCCTGCCCTCCACAGCCCCTGAGTCTCACGTGACTGGGTAATTGCTGGAACAGTCCTTGTACGCACACCCGCAGTACCTCTAACCGCTGCCTTTCCAGCTCCCCTGTGCACCAGGACCACACGAGTCTAGGTCTCCAGGGTTTTGCCCGAAACAGGGGTTTAGTGAAGTTAGAAGTGGCACAGTTGGGAGGGTCTGTCTCCCGCCCACTCGCGAAAGCCAGCGGCACAATCAGCAGTCTGTCCTGCGCGCAGTGCCATACGCGCCACCAGGCCTTTGATTTTTTGCAACTCCCCTAAATTTCCATGCACTTCTCCCTTTTCACAGTCCAAACTCCCCCCATATGAGTTTCGGCTGGATCTGGGGTTTAGTGTCGTAGGATAAGGGGTTCAATGCCTTTGAGAGTCTCTGTTTCCCTCCCGCCAGAGAAAGCCAGCCAGGTACTCCATCATCCACTCTCTCCTCACGCACGTCTCCGTACCTTAGCTTTTTGCAGCTCCTCTGCGTTTCCGTGAGCCCCTCTCTTTCCCTCTAGTTGTAGAACTTCCACTCAGCCAGCTTTCCTGTGGTTCTGGATGATGTCTGTTCTGTCTTTTAGTTGTAGTTTTGAAATTGTTGTGCGAGGCAGCAGTGTAGGTGTTTACCTATGCCGCCATCTTGGATTCTCGAAGTTTTTTTTAGTTTGATGTTGTCCCCTTTTTTATTTTTTTATTTTTTTTTCTTGCCCTAAGAGACAGATCATGGAAAATTCTGCTATATGATATGTGTGAGATTTTAATGCCTATATTTTATTCTAGTATTTTTATGGTTTTACAACTTACATTTAAGTCTTTTACCCATTTTGAGTTTGTTCTTGTGTATGGTGTAAAATGGTGGTCAGTTTAAATAAATAATGGTGCTTATAAATTTCCCATTTCTGGTATAAATTATTTACCTAATAATATAGATGTGCATAGATATCTAATCTTGGCCTTTCTACTATGTCATCTTTCCCTTGTTGCCAAATATATCCCATTTTTCTGTCACACATTTCTGATTCTTATACTGAGTTCTTCCATTTTCATTCATTAAAAAAAAATGTATTGAGCACCTATTATGTCCCAGGAACTATCCTATATATAGAAATCCAGAGGAGAGTTCCCATCCATTGCCAGAGGTTATTCTTAAAATACTATAATTCACCTTATCAAATATGTATTTATTATAACAACTTTGAACTTTATTATTTGAAGTTTATTAAAAATTTCTGATATACATTCTTAGATTTCTACAAAATGTATGGGTTCAAAGTCCTTATAGGTTTAACTATCTATTCTACATATATGAGAAAATAATCTATAATCATTATCTTAGAATCCTAGATTAGAGGTGTTGCTTTTTTTTTTAAATTGGAGAATACCTAATTCAACACCCCTGCCCAAGTAATGAATACACTGAACAATATCTATATACATTATCTAGTTTTTGTTCAGTTGTCCAGGAACTGGGAGTTTTTTATGTCACTAGTTGAGCTCATGGTGTTTGTTTTCTAATTGGTATCATTTCTGCTCTCAGAGTCAACAAAGAAAAATATTGTTGTAAGGCAAATATTGAGACAACTATCCTGTCTCAAGAACTTTCTCTTCTCTAAGTTGAGTTACAATTTGTAACAGGGTTTATAGATCCTTCTCCATCCTAATCCCTGTCCTCTTATGGTTACCACTTGCAATGTTTCTCTGAAAAATGCAGCACTCCTGATAGAAAAATTAATCCGGATGGACCAGCACAAAACAGCTCAAAAACTCCTGAGACTTGGATGATCTAAAACTGCAAAGGTATCACATCTTTAGTTCATACTGAGCTTATGGAAACTTGAAGTACAAGCCTGATATCTTCATATATAGAACTAAATTAACCAATTTTTATGCTTTAATAGATTAAATTATATTTGTCCTTGTTAATTTTTATTGTTAGTTATATCCAGTATTCCATTTCTAGAGAAGTTGAAACTTGACTCAGTCAGCTATGCTATTCACTATCCCTCACAATTTTTTCCAACTGAAAATATAAGCTTGTCATATATGACTTCACCCAAATAACTAATAACATTTTTCAACAGTATGAAGGCAGAAGACAGAGCTTTGTGGCACTCCCAGATGGCAGCAAGCCATTAATCTTTTACTTTTCTATTCTTCCCCTTTGTAAGTATTTTCATATAAAACTCACAATAGTTCTATAAAATTTAAACAATACATATGAATTAAATAAAAACAGAAGTATTCCTATTGTAATCCTACTTTCTGGAGGTAACAACTTTTGATATTTTGGTACATTTACATGGATAGATCTATCTACCTATCTCTTTACAGATTTGTAATTTTTTCAAAAGTGGACACCCACTCTAAATATGCTTCTGAAACTTTTTAATATTTACAGTCATGTGTCACTTAATGATGGGAGTAAGTTCTGAGAAATGCACTGTTAGGCAAGTCTGTTGTTGCATGAACATCAGTGAGTTCATTTACATGCACCTAGATGATATAATCTACTGTACATCTAAGCTATACAGTATAGCCAATTGTTTCTAGGCTACAAACTGTAGAGCATAGTGCTGCACTGAATAAGTAACTGTAACATAATAATAAATATTTGTGTACTTAAACGTATCTAGACGCAGAAAAGGTACAGTAAAAATATAGCATAAGATATTAAAAATTAGAGCTAGAGATGTAGAAACATGCAACAGACTGATGGATCTCAGAGAAGAGGTGCGGGTAGATGGGTGGTTGAGCAGAGATTAAGCAAAAATTTATACTAACCTGTGGACACAGACAATAGTATGATGAAGGCCTGGCATGAAGGGGTGCACAAGAAGACAAGGAGGGATCTGGCTAGAAGGGGTCAATGTGGGGGGCGGGGGGAGAGGAAGGAAATATATGTAATACTTTCAACAAAAAAAAATAATTTTAAAAAATCCTCGGGTGAGCATTAACAACAACCAAAATGGTTCACTTGTATAGGGCACTTACCTTGAACAGAGTTTGCAGGACTGGAAGTTACGTTAAATAAGTCAATGAATGAGTGATTAGTGACTGTGAAGGATTAGGATATTACTGTACACTACTGTACACTTAATAAACTAAGTTTTTCTTTCTTTAATAACTTAAGCTTACTTAAGTAACAGTTTTATTTTATAAAGATAATTTTTAAATTTTTCAACTATTTTTAATAACATTTAGCTTATATAACAGTCATACAAAATATATTTATTCTATAAACTTTTCTCTATTTTTAAAAAATATTTTATTGATTTTTCACAGAGAGAAAGGGAGGATAGTTAGAAACATCGTTGAGAAGAAACATCAATCAGCTGCCTCCTGCACACTTCCTATTGGTGATGTGCTGGCAACCAAGGTACATGCCCTTGACTGGAATCGAACCTGGGACCTTTTAGTCTACAGGCCAATGCTCTATCCACTGAGCCAAACCAGTCAGGACAGCTTTTCTCTATTTTTAATTGTTGACTTTATTTACTTTTTAAACTTTTTTTGTTAAAAAGTAAGACACAAGCACATACATTAGCTTACACTTATACAGGGTCAGGATCCTTAAAATACTGCCTTCCACCTCCACATCTTGTCCCACTGGAAGGTCTTCAGGAGCAATAACACCAAGGAGCTGCCATCTCTTAAGAAAGCAATGCCTTCTTCTGAGGTTCCTCATGAGGAGATGTCACTCTTATCAGAAATATGTCTATGGAGGCTTCCTTCTTTTGTTTCTTTTTATCATAAATTTGTTTGTAAGCAGATAACAGAGCAAATACATTCTATTCAATTAATAAAAAACATTCAGTGTTGGGACTCATCTTTTCAAACTTTTTAAGGAGTTTGTTGAGGTCTGCAAAAGCTTCTGTTAAGCCTTTCACTGTTAATGTTCTTGTGGTTACCCTTCTTTTTCTACTCCTGTGGTTTTCTTTTCTTTTGCTTCTTCTTCAGCTATGATTTCCTGTTCCAGTTCCAACAACACCTCATTAGTCAATTCTATAGGAGTCACCTCTAGAAAATCCTCAAGTCATTTTCATCCACACCTAGGTTAAAATTGTTTGCTATCTCAATACAGCCTTGATTTTGCAACCTCTTTATCCTTGGCAAATCCTTTGCAGTTATGGAATATATTCTTGCAGATGTCATTTATTCACCCCACAGTGATATCACTATAAGCCCAAGCAAGGTATTTGATGCAGTCATAAATGCAGTAATCATTCCAAAATTGTATCATTGTCCTATCATACCTTCTTTAGTTGCAACAAAGCCTGAGAAAAGGTCCTCCTCAGGCAGCAGGCCTTAAAAGCTGCTATAAATCCTTGACCCATTGATTGGATCTTAGAAGTGGTATTTGGAGGGAAAAATGCCACTTGGATATTTGGACGAAGACTTCTAATAAAAGATAATATCCAGGAGTATTATCAACAATAAGAAAAATCTTGAAAGGTACTTCTCCAATTCACTGGCATAGCAATTCAGGAGGGCATCTTGGAAGAGGAGTTGGGACATCCATATATTGTCATTGTTCCCTTAGTACAGTGGCAGAATGTGCTCAATGATATACTTGAAAGCCCTCATTGTACTAGGACACAAAGGATTTCAACTTGTCAACTCCAACACTGCCCCCAAGCAAGACTGCTATCCTGTCTAATAAAAGAGTAATATGCAAATTGACCATACGTCTGCGCACCAACAAGCCATGCCCACCAGCCAATCAGGAGTGAGTATGCAAATTAACCCAACCAAAACGGCTGCAGCCACAGAGAGAGTGGAGGCTTGGGGTTCCCCAGCAATGGAAGAAGCCAAGATTTCTGCTGCCCTGGATTGCCTTGGCCTCCGCTTAAGGCTACAGAGTTTCAATTATAGAAGATAAATAAATCCCAGATACCAGGGCCTCTGCTTGGGTCACAAGGGGGTGCAGCTGGCCTGAAAAACACCACAGGCCCCTCACCCAGGCCACCCTATACCCCAAGAAAACTCCTACCCTGATCCAGGAGAGCCTTCAGGGCAAACCAGCTGGCCCCCACCCATGCACCAGACCTCTATCGTAATAAAGGAGTAATGTGCAAATTGACCATCACTCCAACATACAAGATGGCTGCCCCATGTGGTCAACAATGACTGATCCCATTTGGACACAATATGGTCACCACAAGATGGCCAGTAGGGAAGGGCAGTTGGGAGGGACCAGGTCTGCAAGGGAGGGCAGTTGTGGGTGATCAGGCCTGCAGGGGAAAGCAGTTGGCAGGGGGCAGGCCTGCAGGAAAGGGCAGTTAGGGGCAAACAGGCTGGCAGGAGAGCAGTTAGATATCAATCAGGCTGGCAAGCAGAAGCAGTTAGGGGCAAGCAGGAAGGCAGGCATGTGAGCAGTTAGGAGCCAGCAATCCTGGATTGTGCAAGGGATACTACCAGGATTGGGCCTAAACAGGCAGTTGGACATCCCTCAAGTAGTCCCAGATTGGAGACGGTGCAGGCTGGGCTGAGGGACACAAATTTTGTGCACTGGGCCTCTATTCTATACTAATAGTGTATCCTTAAAAGCCTTGAAACCTGGCATTGACTTGGCCTCATTATGAATGACAGCCCTTTCAGGAATCCATTTCCAGAAAAGGGAGGTTTCATCCACATTGAATGTTTGCTCTGGCAAGTAATTTTCCTCCACAATCAACTTACCTACAGTTTCCAAAAATTCTTCAGTTGCCTTCATATCAGCACTTGCAGGCTTACCACTCAGTTTCACATTATACAGTAAATAACAATTTTTGAATCATTTAAACCATGCAGAGTTAACAGTAAATTCAACACTGTAGTTAGCCTTTTCTTTCAACATCACAAACATTTTTTTGCTTTGGCCATGATTTTTGTGATGCTGAGAATATTGTTCTTTGTCTGGATTTCAAACCCATTCATTAGAAGTTTCTCCATGACTGAGATAGACCCTTTTCAAATTTTTATTAGTCTTATTGCCTTCAATGAAGAATATCTTTTTAACAGCTTCCGATACTTTGTTCTTGTTCTACAAGATCATATCTATGGGATATGCCTGACTGGTGAGCAATAACCATTACTGATTTTCTACTTTTATAGTCCTTAATTACTTTTAATTTCATTTCAATGTTAAGCACTTGACATGGCCTCTTACTGGCAACATTAGCAGTGTTTATATAGTTAGAAGCCATAAGAAATAAAATAACATGAGATTCAATCAAGGACAAGAGAAATTGATTCAATCGGAAGATGTGGTAAACACTGGATGTATGAAGCTACTGCCAGCACATCACAGTATATTATTGAAAGGAGTTTTAGGGATAAAACAGACAGGTTTAGGGAGTTTCATGAATAAAGAAGATCTATGAGGGAGGAGTGCATACGTGAGGGCTTAGAGCTGCCAGAAGGCATACCTTCACAGAAAAGAAAAAAAAAAAAAGGTGCCATAGGATAAGGGGAGAGGAAGACATCTATTCACAAAAGATAAGGAAAAGGGTACCAGAAGAAAAAAGGAAACAAGCTTTCACAGAGGATAGAGAAATGCAAGAGGAAAAACAGATTTTCACAGGAGATAGAGAATTCTACCACTGAAGGGAAGGAGGGACTATGTGGGGTTTAGGCTTTGGAGCTGATATTCTGCAAAAAAGTGACCAATCAGAAGGGAATATCAAGGAACAAAGAACTACAGCCTTTATAAAACTTAGAAATAAAGGAGCTTAATGGGTTACCACCTGGGAATCCTCTCCCTAAGTGGAAGTCTGTATTTGCTTCCAATAAATTTCCACCCTTTTCACCTACTACCTTTTGTCCATGGCTTCATTCTTTGAATACATAAGGACAAGAACCCGGGAAAGAAATCACTCTTGCATCCTGCTCAGGAAAACAGCCCCACTCATTATTTAATAGCAAACATTTCTTTTATTTTATTTTTTTTTTTTTTGTTAATCCTCACCAGCAGGTATTTTTCCATTGATTTTAGAGAGAACAGAAGAGAGAGTGAAAGACAGAATAAAACATCGATGTGAGAGAGACACATTGATTGGTGGCCTCCTGCATGTGCCCCAACCAGGGAGGAGCCTCCAACCAAGGTACATGCCCTTGACTAGAATCGAACCTGGGACCCTTCGGTCTGCAGTCTGATATTCTATCTGCTGTGCCAAACCTCTAGGGCCAAACATTTTTTTTAAGTAGAAAGAGTGAATACAAGCTAACCAATAATAAAAAGTATAGTAATATATAAGCCAATAAAATAGTTGTTATTTTGTTATCAGGTATTAAGTAGAGTTCATAATTATATGCCCTATACTTTTATATAACTGGCAGCACATGTCATAAGACCTCTAAAATTCAAAGATTTGTTTACACCAGGAAGATGTAATATATTGTACTGTGATGGCTACAACATCACTAGATGTTAGGATTCTTCACCTCCATTATAATCTTTTCTGTTTGTTTGTTTGTTAATCCTCACCTGAGGAAATTTTTCAATTGATTTTTAGAGGGAAAGGGAAAGACTAAGAAAGACATCAATGTGAAAGAAACACATTGATTGGTTGCCTCCTGCATGAGACTGACCAGGGCCCAGGCCAGGGAGGAGCATGCAACTGAAGTACGTGCCCATGACTGAAATTGAACCCAGGACTGTTTGGTCCACAGGCTGATGTTCTGTCCACTGAGTCAAACCGGCTAGGGTAGCTCCATAATAATCTTATCATGTAACCACTGTATATGCAGTCTGCCACTGACCTAAATGTTTTTAGATGATATATGACTGTATCATTGACTCATTTTATACATATTCAAACATTTCAAGCTATCTTATGCTTTAACAGTTGCATTGTATGTCATCTTATACCAAAATTTATTTAACTAGTCTTTTCCTGATATATTTTTAGAAAATATATTTCAATGTGTAGTTATTGTAATGTACAAACTTGAGGGGCAGTAATGAGAGAATGTCTTTAGGATTCTTTCCTTAAAGTAAAATCCCTGGTGAACAATTATGAAAAATTACAGTTTGAATAGCTACTGCAAAACTGCCTCCAAAAAAATGACATTGAATTATATACACCTCAACCACGGTTAAATTACTATGCCCATTTGTGTACATCTTTGCCTCAAAATAAACAGTTTCAATCTTTTAACTTGTGTCACTGTGAAAAGTGAAAGCTTAATTTATGTGATTTTTTTGTTTATTCATGAATTTGTTTTTCATGTATGAGTCATTTAAATTCCATCTATATTTGTCACATTCTAGCTTTGTAATGTTTTCCTATTGGGTTGCTTTTTTAAAAAAAATCTTTGAATTATAAAGGTCTTATGGTTGTGACACGTTATGCTTTGATAAGCCTTCCTTGATAAGCTAATACTACATTAGCATTTTTTAAAACATTTTCTTCCAATACTTTGTGATTTCCTTGTATATAAATAAATATTTAACCTACCTGAAATTTGTATTGGTATAGAGACTGTAATGAGCCATCTTTATTGTTCTCAAACAGCTAGTTATCACACAGTATTTAATGAATGTATTATTCTACACTAATTATGAGATGAAGCCTATATCCTTCTAAATCTCCATATATACTTGGATTTACATCAAGATACTTTATTTCATTTGACTTACCAGTACTATCTATATTTTTGTCCACTCTCTCCTTTTTAGGGTTTCCTATAAATCATTAACATGTTCAAATTGTTATTTATCAGCACAATTTTGAGTAATGTTACACATTAATATTAGAAAATTTAAGACACTATATTCTCATTCAAAGAAAACATACTGAAAAACAGAATCATACTTTCTTAAAACCAGAATAGCTGGTTTGCAACTATTTCTCTAGCTTCATAGATGTTTAATGACTTAATCAAATTCTTTTATTTATTTATTTATTTATTTATTTTTTAATTAAATCTTTATTATTCAGATTATTACATTTGTTTCTCTTTTTACCCCTCCATAGCATCCTTCCACCCAGCTCCCAACCCTCCCTCTGCCCTTAGCTCCCTCCCATTGATCTCATCCATAGGTGTATGATTTTTGTCCAGTCTCTCCCTGTACACCCTTCACCCCTTCCCCACTGAGAATTATCAGTCCACTCCCTTTCTGTGCTCCTGATTCTATAATATTCACCAGTTTATTCTGTTGATCAAATTTTTAATTCACTTAATTTTTAGATTCACTTGTTAATAGATATGTATTTGTTGTTCATAATTTTTTGGCTTTTACCTTTTTCTTCTTCCTCTTCTAAAAGAGTACCTTTCAGCATTTCATATAATTCTGGTTTGGAGTTGATGAACTCCTTTAGCTTTTTCTTATCTGTGAAGCTCTTTATCTGCCCTTCAATTCTGAATGTTAGCTTTGCTGGATAGATTACTCTTGGTTGTAGGTTCTTGCTGTTCATCATGTTGAATATTTCTTGCCACTCCCGTCTGGCCTGCATCATTTCTGTTG
>JAAGEH010000208.1:5785375-5810810 GCA_011751065.1 Lasiurus cinereus | reverse complement strand
TTGCCACTCCCGTCTGGCCTGCATCATTTCTGTTGAGAAATCAGCTGGCAGTCGTATGGGTGCTCCCTTGTAGGTAATAAACTGTTTTTCTCTTGCTGCTTTTAATATTCTCTCTTTCTCTTTTGCTCTTGGTATTTTAATTATGATGTGTCTTGGTGTGGTCCTCTTTGGATTCCTTTTATATGGGGTTCTGTGTGCTTCCTGGACTTGTAAGTCTATTTATTTTACCAGATGTGGGAAGTTTTCAGTCATTATTTCTTTAAATAGGTTTTCAGTATCTTGCTCTCTCTCTTCTTCTGGCGCCCCCACAATTCTGATGTTGGTACGCTTGAAGCTGTCCCAGAGGCTCCTTACATTATCTTCACATTTTTGGATTCTTTTCTCTTCTTGCTTTTCCAGTTGAATGTTGTCTGCTTCTTTATATTTCAAATTTTTTACTTGATTCTTGCCTTTCTCTAGTCTGCTGTTAGGACTCTGTATAATATTTTTTATTTCAGTCAGTGTATGTTTAATTTCTATTTGGTCCTTTTTCATCTCCTCTTGGGTCTCACTAAATTTATCCATCTTTTCTAGCATATTCTTGAAAAACCTTATAAGCGTGGTTTTGAACTCTATATCCAGTCGTTTTTTTTCCTCCATTTCTTTTGTTTGTGATCCCTTCCCTTGTCTTGGCATTTTCCCTATGCTGGGGAAACTTCTGTGTTGGATTCAGCCTTATAATGCCAGACGTGCAAAGTCGAGAAGCCTCTGTTGAGCTTGGGATTTGGAGTCTCAGGGCTTAAGGGACCGCCTTGCCTTCCAGTCGGCCCCGCCCTCCACGGCCCCTGAGTCTCACGTGACTGGGTAATGGCTGGAGCGGTCCTTGTGCACGCTCGCCCGCAGTGCTTCTAGACCGCTGCCTTTCCAGCTCCCCTGCGTGCCAGGACCACAGGAGTCTAGGTCCACAGGGTTTCGCCCGAAACAGGGACCCAGTGGACTCAGAAGTGGCACAGTTGGGAGGGTCTGTCTCCCGCCCACTCGCGAAAGCCAGCAGCACAATCAGCAATCTGTCCTCCACACAGCGCGGTGCGCGCCGCCACCAGACCTTTGATCTTTTGTGGCTCCCCTACATTTCCGTGCACCTCTCCTTTTTTACAGTCTAAACTCACCTTGTATGAGTTTCGGCTGGATCTGGGTTTAGTGTCGTAGGATAAGGAGTTCAATGCCGTTGGGAGTCTCTGTTTCCCTCCCGCCAGAGAAAGCCAGCCCGGTACTCCGGCACCCGCTCTCTCAGCGTGCACGTCTCCGTACCTCAGCTTTTTGCAGCTCCTCTGGGTCTCTGTGAGCCCCTCTCTTTCCTTCTAGTTGTAGAACTTCCACTCAGCCAGCTTTCCTGTGGTTCTGGATGATGTCCGTTCTGTCTTTTAGTTATAGTTTGAAATTGTTGTGCGAGGCAGCAGTGTAGGTGTTTACCTATGCCGCCATCTTGGATTCCTCTCAAATTCTTGCTTCAACAGTAAGTCAAAGAACTTAAGAAATACCAGATATGACAGTGTTGTAATCTGTCAACTAAACAGCTGTATCTTACAGGAATCTTTATCAAATAATGTGTAACCAAAAAGGGAAACTAGATTCATATATTTGAAGACCTTTGAATCTAAGTTAGGCATAAAATTGAATGAACCCCAGTCTGATTAATTTCTTAACCTGAGATGGTTGGCAACAACCCAATGTCATCACTCATAACAACATGCAGCCCACATGTAGAATGAAAAGATTCCAATACTAAAGGCACAAATACACAAATAAACAATGTTCTTTAACTCTCCTTTTCTGTAATGTGTAGCTCCATCATCAAATATATAAGATAGATGAAGTAAAGGCATACATTTTTGCAAAATGGAAAACAACTTATGCCTATGATTTGGCTTTATTATGATTAATAGATGTGAAATAGTGTCTTTTTGAATAAGAAACCAAAGTACTTATTTTTTTACTTATAAAAAGTAAAGTATCAAGTTTTCCTGTTAAATCTATAATGTAAAAATTCTTCCACCTAATTAAATGTTAAAATAACTGTTATTCAGGCACTCTCCATTGATCTCAAAGAATAGTTTTTATCATCTAGGTATTGACAAGCTTCTAAATGAAACTACTACTTTTTAAGAAAAATAATATAGAGCAATAATTCTAAAATCTAGATGGCCATTTTATCCTTTGAAGGACTTAAAAAAATACACTCATATATCCGGCTGGCCACTAGAGATTTTGATTTAGTAAGAGTGGCACATGATATTGAAACTATATATATTTTTTAATGTTGCATATGATTCTGATAATTTGACTAAATGTTTTATGTTTTTACCCACTGTTATAGAATTTGCACTGTAGACCTACAGATCATCAACATTAGATTATCAGAGGAGATAATGTTAAATGTATGAAACTAGGCTGCATTCCAGATACTCTGACTCAGAACACTGAATAGGACCTGGAAATTCCAGTCATAATTGTAATCCTGCTCAGTTTCAATAGCACTAAAACTAATACTAGGGACATCATTGATAATAAATAGTATCACTGAAATAGAAATGCAGAAATAGATTGATTACAGTAACAGTTCTGATTTTGTATTTATTCTATACTTAATCATAGCAAAACATCATTCATTACCAATTAAATCAATGCTATTATTTTAACTTTATTGATGTTATGGTTTTGTTTCTATCAAATTTGAAGATTTTGCATAAATATATAATTTCCAAAGAGGTAAAATTTAACTTATTTATATTTTAATTATAGATATAAATATATTTAAATTCAATTATAGTAAAATTATTCTAAGATAAAATTGAGGATCCATGAGGCATGGTTTTTCCTTAAAAAACAGTCTTTGATTGCCAATGGTAGCGCTCAAAGAAAGCTACTCAGAAAACAGAAAATTATCCAAGTAGTATCTATGATTAACTTTCAGAAAGTAATGGTTAATTTTAAGTGTCAACTTAGGACACAGTACCCCAAATCACTGATCATCAGAGAGACATAAATTAAAACAACAAAGAGATATCACCTCACACGTATCCGAATGGCTGTCATCAATAAATCAACAAATGACAAGTGCTGGTGAGGATGTGAAGTAAAGGGAACCCTTGTGCACTGCTGGTGGGAATGCAGACTGGTGCAGCCACTAGGGAAAATAGTATGTAGTTTCCTCAAAAAATTAAATATGGAATTCCCATTCAACCCAATAATTCCACTTCTAGGAATATATCCTAAGAAGTCCAAAACACCACTAAAAAATGTATGCATCTCTATATTTATAGCAGCACAATTTACAATAGCTAAGATCTGGAAACAGCCCAAGTGCCCATCAGTAAACAAGTGGATAAAAAAGCAGTGGTACATTTATACTATGGGATACAGAGCAGCAGTAAAAAAGAAGAACCCTTTGAGACAACATGAAGGAACCTGGAGAATATTATGCTAAGTGAAATAAAAGCCAGTCAGAGAAAGACAAGTATTAAATGATCTCACTCATATGTGGAATCGAATGAACAAAACAAACTGATGATCAGAATGGATCCAGAGACGTGAAACATGGAACAGAGTGTGGAATCTCTGAAAAAAGGCGGGGGAGGATAGGTGGGTGGGATGTGATCAACCAAAGAACTTGTATGTATATATGCATAACCCATGGGCGCAGACAATAGGGTGATGAAGGCCTGGTGCAGGGGGTGGGGAACAGGCTGGAGGGAGTCAATGGAGAAAAAAAGGGGAACAAAAAATAAAAGAAAGATAAATTAAGAAAATTATCTCATTTATAATTGCATCAATAAAATACCTAGGAATAAATTTAACCAATAATGTAAATGACATGTACTCAAGAAATTATTAGGCATTGAAGAAAATGAAGAAGAAATTGAAGCATATAACATGCTCATAAATAGAATTATTATTAAAATGTTCATAATATCCAAAGCAATCTATAGATATAATGCAATTCATGTTAATATACCATTCATATTTCACAGAACTAGAACAAATATTCTAAAATATTATATGGAAATATAAGACCCCAAAAAGCAACAGCAATTAAAAAAAAAAAAAGAAAACACAGTTGGAGATATCACACTACCTGATATCAAACTATATGAGAAGGCTATAGTAATCAAAAGAGCATGGTACTGTTGTAAAAACAGACACACAGATTAATGGAACTGAATAGAGAGGCCAGAAAAAAATATCACAACTATACTATCAATGAATCTATGACAAAGGAGGTAAGAACATGAAATGGGTAAAAGCAGTCTATTCAATAAATGGTGTTGGGAAAATAGGACAAATATATGCAAAAAATGTATCACCCAAAATAGATCACCTTTTAAACCATACCCAAAAATGAACTAAAAATGACTTAAATGTAAGACCTGAAACCTTAAAGCTTCTATAAGAAAAGATAGGCAGTAAACCATTTGACATTTCTTTTAGCAGTACTTTTTCCTAATATATCTCTTAAGACAAAGGAAACAAACATAAACATATAATAAACAAATGGGACTAAACCAAACTAAAATGTTTTTGCACAGCAAAAATAAATAAAACAAAACAAAAAGACAATCTTTTGAATGGAAGAATATATTCACTAATTATGCATTCAATAAGGGGTTAATATCCAAAATGTATAAGGACCTCATACAACTGAACACCAAATAAGTAATTTAAAATAAAAACCAACCAATCCAATTAAAAAATGGCAGAGGGTCTGAATAGACACTTCTCGGAAAATAAAATATAAATAGTAAATAGACATTTGAAAAAATGTTCAAGGTCTCTCATCATCAGATAAATACAAATTGAAAGCACCATGAGATATCACCTCACACCTATCAGAATGGCTAACAACTATAAATCAACAGACCTCAAGTGTTGGCAAGGATGTGGAGAAAAGAAATCCCTTGTGGAGTGTTGGTGAGAATATACATTGCTGCAGCCACTGTGGAAAACAGAATGGAGGTTCCTCAAAAATTAAAAATCAAAACTGGGTATATATCCAAAGAAACTCAAAACACAAATTTGAATAAATATATACACCTCTATGATCATTGCAGCATTGTTTACAACAATCAAGATATGGATGCAACTTAAGTGCCCATAAATAGATGAGTAGATAAAGTGGTGATACACAAACACACACACACACACACACACACACACACACACATATTAGTTATAAAAAAGAATAAAATCTTACTATTTGCAACATCATAGATGGAACCAGAGGGTGTTATGCAATGTGAAATAAGTCAGAGAGAAAAAGACAAATACCATATGATTTCACTTATATGTGGAATCTAAAGAATGAAATAAACTAACACACCAAACAAAAACAGACTCACAGAAATAGAGAAAAACTGGTGGTTGCCAGAGAGGAGTGGTTTAGGGAGCTGGTAAAAGGATTAAGTACAAATTGGTAGTTACAAAAAGTCATTGTTATATAAAGTTTATCATAGGGAATATAGTCACTAATGTATGGTGCCAGGTGTGTACTTGACATAGAGGGGGGATCATGTATAAAGTATATGATTGTCTAACCACTATGTGGAACACCTGAAACTAATACAAAATAATACTGAATATAAACTGTAATTCAAAAATAAAGGTTTTTAAAAGTAAAATAAAATTAGATATTAGCAGCCATATCTGAGAACACCAGAATTAGAAGGGGCAGCAAGCTAGTGATGATTTTACCATTTTTAAAATTCTGGCATCTCTTCACCAGAATGTTAATGCAGTCAAAAGTCTAAAAGTGAACCCAGTGGTGCAGACAGAATGCTGAAAAAAACTTCTTACTCAAAGAACAGGTGATAGAACTCCTAATGCTCAGAGATCATGTAGAAATCCACCTATTTTTTTTTCTGTTATGCCATGCCCCAGCCCCAACAAACCCAAGGCAGGGGTCAGAATTCTGAAGGAAGAGAATCTTCCTCTCTGTTTGGCAGAGCTGTGGCTCCAAGTGAGTGTGGTCATCCCTACTAATTTTTTGCTCTCCCTGTCCTCACATCACTAAGTTCTGGATATAGGCTCAAAAGTGGAAGTGTGCAACAGAGTACAGGAACTAGAATACCAATTTCTGGCCTGTGGACTAAAAAGCCACAGGAAATGGGAAAGCTTTACAGTGATGACTGAAAGGAAAGAACTCAAAGAAACAAACCAAACTGTTGTATATGAACTTCAGGGCTCAATTCAGGTGCACAAGTATGAATCTGATCCTAGCTGCATACCAAAGCTGAGAACTGAATTAATAGGCAGACCATTATTCAAGTTCCAAACTAAGCTCTAAGTAGTACGTAGCCAGGAAAAATCCAAAATACACTACAAAAGCTTCAAAAATTGAACTGATATCAGAAATATAACCCACCAGGCTAGGTGAAATTTGTGGCTTGAATATAAGGAGGTTGGTTTTCTACAAAGACATGAGTATCAATACTACAATAAGATTAAACAAGATTCAGAGTTTCATAACATAATATTTAAAGTGTCCAAAATGCATCCAAAATTAAATGACATATGAAGAAATAGGAAGACTTGAATGCATATGTGAAGAGATAAACAATAGTTGCCAACACCAAGATGGCACAGATGTTGGGATAATCTGACAAAAACTTTAAAGCAGCCATTATAAGACGCTTTATATAGCAACACTGAACAATCTTAAAAAGCATTTTACAATAGGAGGTCTCGGCAAAGCAACAGAACATACAAAGAACCAAATGGATATTTTAAAATAGAAAATTACAGTAATTCAGTGACTAGACTCAATATCTGAATGAAGATGACAGATGAGTATCAGTAAACCTAAAGAAAGATCAAAAGAAATTATTTAATCTAAACATACAGAGAAAAATAAAAAAGTTTTTTTTAAAGTGAGCAGAATCATAAACTGTGGGACAATAAAATGAATGCTTGTGTGATCAAACTCTAAAATGAGAAAAAAGTGTAAACCTGAAAAATACTTGAAAAAATGATGACCAAAAACCATCACAATTTAAGCAAAAGATTTCTATAGATTTTAGAACTTAGTGAGTCTGAAACAGGATGAAGCAAAGAAATCCATGTCCTTATCCTACATAATAAAAGCATAAAACGCAAATCGATAGAACGGTGGAACAACAGATCACTATAACATGCACTGACCACAAAAGATAAAAGAAAATGAATGCTAAAAAATGTTCAAATAACCCAAAGGAGTTAAGAAAGATAAAAGATTTGAGTGGTTATATTCAAATCAGACAAAGCAGTCATGACTATATTAAAATCAGAAAAGCAATCTTTAGAGCAAAGAAGCTACTAGGGGTAAAGAGAGGCATTACATAATCAGAAAAGTTTTAGTTCACCTAGAAGATATACCAAGCTAAATTTTTATGCACCTAACAGCAGAAGTACAAAATATATGGAACAAAAACTGATAGATATATAAGAAGAAACAGATAAATTCACAATTATAGTTGAAGATTTTAGCAATTCTGAATGTGACATAGACCAAAATTCAGTAAGGATATACAAGAACTTAACAATGTCATCAACTATTGGATCAAATTAACATTTATAGAACACTATCCAACAGCAGCATCATGATATAAATCCTTCTCAATATCTCTTCTTGACTTTTTTTTGTTTGTATGCCTCTCATATGTGTTTTCTCAAGTTAAAAACTGGAGATTTTATATACACACTAGAGGCCTGGTGCATGAAATTTGTGCAAGTGTGTGGGGGGAGGGTCAGCCCAGCCATTACCCTCTCCAATCTGGGACCCCTCAGGGAATATCTGACTGCCAGTTTAGGCCCGATCCTAAGGGCAGTTGGACACCCCTCTCACAATCTGGGACCACTGGCTCCTAACTGCTCATCTGCCTGCCTTCTTGATTGTCCCTAACTGCTGCCCCTGCCAGCTTGGTCATCCCTAACCACCTCTGCCTGCTGGTCTGATCATCCCTAACTGCCCCTCTTCCCCTCTGCCAGCCTGGTCATCCTACATAGCCTCCTGTTCAGTTGTTGGGTTGTTCCTCACTAACCCCCCTGATGGCCTGGTTACCCAATGCAGCTTGCTGTTTAGTTGTTTTGTCATCCTCACTAACCCCCCTACTGGCCTTGTCACCCCACGCAGCCTGCTGTTCAGTTGTTACTGTGTGGGTGTCCTGACCAATTTGCATATTACCCTTTTATTAGTATAGATATCTCAACTGAGTTGAAGACCTCATGGGAGTACTTAGTTGAACCATTCTCCTCTAATTTAAGCCACTTTTCTTCACCCCAACTCACAACCTTTTTATATCTGTTAGGAACTACCAGTATTAGATAAAGAAAGGGTGAGAGGAATATAGAAATAATTACTGCATTTTCCTCCATAGCTCTAATTTAAAATAATGTCAAAATTTTGTAAATATATATAAAACTTATACCAGTAAGTAAATTACAAAAACAATAATAAATCATTCAGGTTTTAGAAATAGAATGTCAGTATCGTATAAGCCTGTGTCCCTCCCTAACTACATTTACCTCCCTTCTTACTAGAGATAACCATTATTCTGATCTAGGGATAATTCATTCTTAAGTTTTGCTATTTATGAATTCCTAAATATTCTTAACTGTATAAAATTTAAATCACATTGCACATATCCTTTTGACTTTTATTTCACTCAATATTATGTATATGTTCATCCATGTTACTGAATGTATCATATAGTGTTCTATTTTATGAATATACCAACATTTTAAAATTCTAATCTTTATGGACATTTGAATTGTTTCTCGTTTTGAGATATATCTATATATAAAAGGCTACTATGAACTCATGATACTCCTCACATATACTTTTTTTCTGGAAGTGAAATTCCTAAATCATAGGTTATCTACATTTTTAATTTTCCCAGGTAAAGCCAAACCTGTTTTCCACAGTGATTGCACGAGCTTACAGTCCACCAAAAAGGTATGTATTGCTTCATATTCTTACCAACACTTGATATTTCTGACAATTTAATTTTTGCTAATTGGACCATTTCATGATAGCTCATTGTGGTCTAAAATCACATTTTCCTAATTACTAATAAGGTTGATGATCTTTTTATATGTTTATTAACTGAATGTGCTCTTTCTTCATGTAATGACTTTTAAAATTCTTTTGAAATGTTAGGTTCTACAATCACGCTTTCCCTTACAGTTTCTCTGATAATAAAAATTATCAGTGGTATTGGCTTTCTGATCTCTGCAACCATTTAATATTACATCCAAGAGTTCATAAAAGAGGTGCCATGAGGCGCCAAGTGTTCCCACCTCACCACAAATATGATTTCACACCACTATACAAGCTCCTCTAGAAATAGTTGAGTCATCTTCCAATTGAACACCACCTCATTCAAGTCTGCCTTATCCATTACCCCTTTATTTCTGAAGAAGAGATATTAGGATTTGAAGTATTCATAGAGTAAATATCTTGGAGATTTAAGTTCTATAAAATAATTCATCAGATATATGTATCTTCTCATTTTAAAGAAGAAGAAATAAATACCCAGAAACATGAATAGAAGCAGATTTAGAATGTAGGATTATTTTAAAAATAATTTCCTTACAATATTTAGATCAAAATTAGAAGATTATTTTTCTAATTATTAAAATACTATACATTCATATAGAAAGCTTAAGCGATGTGAAAATATACAAAGAAAAAAATAAAATTCACCCCATGTCCCATAAGCAGAAAGTAACTACTATTTATATTTTTGAAATACATTTTCTAAACATCTCTTTCTCTCTCTCTCTTTCTCTCTCTCTTTCTCTCTCCCTCTCTCTTTCTGTTAATCTCATTCTTTATTGGCATTTAGTTTATTTCTCTTTATTGTATACAATCTATATATATAAAAGCCCAGCAACTGGAATGGTGGAGTGACCAGAACAACCAGAATGACTGGTGGCTATGACATGCACTGTGACAGCCAACCAGCCTGATTTGGGTCCCGATTGGCTCCCCACCCCCACTCACCCCGGCCCCTGCACCTCGTTTGGGGGCAGGCTGGCCAGTCAACTGCCCACAGTCTCTCTCCCAGCTGGCCCCACCTCCTATTGGCCCCCAACACCGTGATCAGGGACAGGGCAGGCTAGACAACCACCTAAAGACCCTCCCCCACTCCATCCCAGATGATAGGGCCCCATCGGGGTGGGCTGGCCAGACTCCATCGATGCTCATATTCATGCACTGGGCCTCTAGTAGTATAATAAATACCTTTGACATATATTATCTCACATTTATTTTGTTTTCCTTAAGATAAATTCTTAAAAAAAAAAATCTATGTTAAAACACACTCATATTTTAGTAGCTTACTCTCATTAACAAACTTCCCTACAGAAAGTATCAATCTATAATAATAAAAGTGTAATATGCAAATTGACCAAATGGCCAAACAGTGGAATAACCATCAGGATGACCACACTATGACACCCATTGGTTCCAGGCCAGCCAAGGCAGGTGTGATGTGATTGGTCAGGGACCTGGCCATCACCTCATGATCACTCCACTGAGGAAGGCCCAGGCTACTAGCCGGCATAGTGATCAATCAGGGGGCTCCACAATCGCCCCAAAGAGAGAGAACCAGGCCACCAAACAGTGGACTGTGGCAAGTGGGCGGGGCCTCCCTCTGCGGGGTGATTGATCATGGGGCTCCCCGACTGTGACAGAGTACAGGCCAGGCTGAGGGATCTCCCACCTGCAAGTGCATGAATTTCATGCACAGGGCCTCTAGTTTACTATAAGAGAGATGGTTTTTATCTTAGCCCCTTTTTCTCAGTGGTTATAGCATTGGTCTATGAATTGAAGGGTGGTGGGTTTGATTCTTGGGTTAAGAAATACCATGGTTGCAGCTCGATCCCTGGTCCTAGTTGGGGTGCGGGTGGGAGGCAACCAGTTGATATGAGGTGTCTCTCACACAGATGTTTCTCTCTCTCTCTCTGTCTCTCCCACTACCTCCCATTCTCTCTCTAAAAAAAAAAAAAATCATGGGAAATATATCCTCAGGTGAGGATTAAATAAAAAGAGTGCTAGTTTCCTCATGGCCTTACTATATTCAATATTATAAATCTTTTTTTTTAATATTTGTCAGTCTGAAAAGCAAAAATGTGTTAGATCATTGTTTTGTGGATATTTCCTTGATTACCAGGTATGTGGACATTCTGTGGTATGTGAAAATGTATCTACCTCAACATGCTTTAGCAGCTAGAATTAGGCAGCCAATTATCAGAAAATGAACATTGGTGGAGAGGGGAAAACATAATATAATGAGTCAGCTAGAAGTTCCATGAAGTAGCCACCAAGGAGTTGGGAGGCAAATTACATGGCATAAACCAAATACTCAAACATATGGAGTATAGCACCATATCAGCTAACGATCAAAGTGCAAATGGGCCAGCAGTGTCATGTGCCCAGTGACAATTGTGACAATGGTGATATCCTCAGCACACACTTCCTATAGCAAGATCTTGTCTGTACAGACTTTCTTAGACCGTATTACCCAGTCCTGGTTCTCATCCTTCATGTTGGTTATGTGAGCCACGTAATGCCTTTTTCATAAAAAAACTAAGCAGAATATGTTTCCATTTGCACCTCTACTTCCTGGGTAGTTCCATGACTATCTTTCCTTGAACTAATACATACAGCAATAAAACTGCTTCTGTCACTAACTAGTATAACAAAATTTCAAGCATAATTTTCACATATATTTAGTGAATTTGATTCAGGAAATCATATTTAAACCAGCAAGAGTTAAGTCTAGACTCATATGCCTTAAGAATTTTAGATTTGCATTGCAATTTTCTTTTCATTTTAAGAGGGAAAATATAATTAACTAAGAAAGTACAATTTTTATTCACGTACCCTGTTGATAAAGAAACATGAAAGCATTATTTAAAATAGGTGCCATTCACCACCACATGTACATGTTGGAAGCTGCAAGGGCATTGCTGCTCTAGAAAGACAAGTAATAACTTTATTGAAAGTAAATTTCCCTCTTCAATATTATCAACCACCCATGTCAGGAATTTTGAAGAAAAAAGAAAATGAGTGATTCTTCAATTAAAAACCCCACAGGAAGCAAAATAATTTGCAAGTTTAATTTGACACTTACAGACATCTGGAGAAACATTTGGTAAATTTAGAGAAGTTTTACTGAGTGTTTCAAAACTCCTTGGCTGCATATTTTTTCTCATTAAAACCAAAGGCAAATCATTCCTTAAAACGACATCATTTATCTCCCAGTAATTAAAACTAAAATCTAACTTTTAATAATATTGAACTGTACTTTACTTTTTTAATAACCATTATCTCTTGGTAGGTACAAAATTCCAGAAAGTTATACCAGCTAGACATAAAGGCAAATTAACTTTATTCATTAATACCATAATTGCCCTGCCCAATTAATCTTGGCTTAGCTGTGTGATTTGCCTTGGTTAATGAAAGATGAATAGAGAGGAAGTATGACAGAGTAGAATCTTCTATACTTGAGTGGTTGAATTACTTTATTAGTTCTCTTATTCTTATCATGAGAAAACTATATGGCCCAAATAGAAATTATTTATCTGCCTAAATTCTCAAATGAAAAAGATACATGGCAAAAGAGGGCAATTCTCACCCACCAGCAATGGCTTGAAGCATACATGTAACCATATAACTTTGTTGCTACAGCAATTGAGTTTGACAGGTGTTTGTTATATATCAGAACCACATGCAAGCTCACTAATATATGTGGTGTTGGACCTCTCATTGTAATCCCTACCTCTTCAGATCAGATACTTCTGTGTATTATGTATCATATGTTTTAAAAACTAATAATAATGAGAGCAAGCATCATAACCCCAGTATTCCCAATAGAATTACTTTTATTTATTGTAATTGAAACACTGAAGTCACAGACCATCTATCCATGAATTAGGTTAGGAATATGGAATTATTTTAGCTAAACACTCAACTCCTGGCATCCAGAATATGCAATTCCTCTAAAACTGTAAGGACCACTCAATGGATATTGAGGGCTATTGTAAACTGAGAATGGCAAAGTAAATTATCAGAAGAGAGTTAATACATACTTATTTACACTATGAAACTAGTTTCTTTTTATTGCCATCTTATCAACAATATTGACACTTTTGAAGACATGTATACATAATTTATAGATGAAAATGTTTAAAAATTGGTAGAAATAGAATTTAAATCACTGGTCATCAGATGACATAATAGTCATGTGTAATATAACTGCGCTAATTTTAATAACAGAAAAAAGTTAAATTTTTTAATGGCAAGATCATATATAGCATTCATAATTGAAGGGTTGTTGGAACAAAGAAAAATGCTAATGAGTTTAAAGATATTCCAGCTTTGCCCTGGCTGGGTGGCTTGGTTGGTTGGAGCATTGTCTCACTCATCAAAAAGGCCAGTTCGACTTCCAGTCCAGGCACATAGCTAGGTTGTAAGTTCCATCCATAGTTTGGACATACTGGAGGCAATTGTTCAGGTTCTCTCTTACATCAATGTTTCTCTTTCCCTTCCTTTCTCTTTACAAATAAATAATAAAAAATAATCATATCCTCAGTTAAGGACAAAAAAATTTAAAGAAGAAAATAAAAGCAAATGGGGTTTGTACATTTTTTTTATAAAAAGGTATTCCAGTTTTCTTTCTACTACATACTTAATCACCAAAGGGTTACATAATTAATTTAAGATAGAAGTCACTAAAAATTATTCTTTAACCAGTGGGAAGGTTATGAAGAAAATCTAGATGTTTTACATATGTTTGAATCTGTGATGCCTTTCAAATAAACTGATTAATGGAAATAGCTAACAGCATCTTCAAAACATACACTGTTTTACCCAAAGATTAAATACACATACATCATGCAATATGTATACTTACTTTCATTTTAAAAAATATATTTTTAGCCTTAGCTGGTTTGGCTCAGTGTATAGAGTGTTGGCCAGTGGACTGAAGGGTCCCAGGGTAGATTCTAGTCAAGGGCACATGTCTGGGTTGCAGGGTTAGTCCCCAGTAGGGTTGGGCAGGAGGCAACCAATCAATGATTCTCTCCTATCATTGATGTTTCTTTCTCTCTCTCCCTCCCTATTCCTTCCTCTCTGAAATCAATAAAAATATATATTTTTAAAAATGGGGTGATTTCAGAGAGAAAAGGAGAGGGAGAGAGAAATAGATACATCGGTGATGAAAAAGAATCATTGGTCAGATGCCTCCTCCATGCCCCCACTGGGGATGGAACCTGTAATCTGGGCATATGCCCTGACCAGGAATTGAACTGTGACCTTCTGCTTCATAAATTGATGCTCAACCACTGAGACATAGCAGGCAGATTTTACTTTCTTTATCAATATTAGCCAGAACAAGGGTAAGGTTTATCTATTTTTAAAAATTTTAGACACAGATTTTTAACTACATCTAACTATTCATATAAAAACAAATAAGTACAGGATCAAACGAGGTGGATGATAAAACATATTACATAAACTTAAGGAATTGCAGATCTCAGGAATGTGTGAGTGATAAATCAGATGAGGAACCCTTAAGGATGGAAAGGGATAGAATGTAGGTGGCAACATGAAAGCAGGTAGAAAGGTAGGTGGCTTACTCACCTACAAGGATTAAAAGCTGGAAATAACTGAAACTGAAAGTTACTTTTTCTTTAATCACATCAATTTTCTCTTCTTTATATAGGTAGTTATTAAATCTTCAGAAAGAAATGTTGTCAAATCAATGACATGTAGTTGTCATATATTTCTAAAATCCCATAATTGTGAAGAATCGATACATATAAAAATAGAAGAAATGATGTCATTAACATAGCCTTTTAGGATATCTGCTTTTCTAATTTTACTACACAAAAGAAAATTAAAACAGAGTTTAATTGTGAAAATGCCTTTCCATCCTTTGAAAGATGCCCTTCAGAGAAATTATTAGTAAAAAAAACCCTCAATTGCCTTTACTGGTTTGGCTCAGTGAATAAAGCGTCGGCCTGTGGACTCAAGGGTTTCAGTTCAATTCCGGTCACGAGCATGTACCTTGGTTGTGGGCACATCCCCAGTGGGGGGTGTGCAGGAGGCATCTTTCTCATTGATGTTTCTACCTCTCTATCCCTTTCCCTTCCTCTCTGTAAAAAAAAACAATAAAACATTTTTTTTTAAATGAGCTCAGTTGCATCATTTACCATGAGCATCAGCAATGCTTTATTTGCTGTTTCCACAAAGCAAACTTATTAAGCAGAAATAGAAAGGCAGGACAAATAATTTGTTGTATTTTTTCCTCTTTGGGTTTAGGTGAATTTACAAAAATGAAAACACAGATATAACAGATAATATATGTTCATTGTTGTGGATGCCTCCATGCTATATGATTAAACTTGTACCTAACTGTTGTCTGACTTCAACTCTCTTAACCAGAACTATAAGCAGGAATCAATATCTCTTGGCTTCTCTTATCCCTTAAACTTTATTTCTTTACAATCTTTCTCTTTTGGTAGCTTTTTTGTTGGAATCATTGAGAAAAGGATTTGTGCAAGCTTTACCTTTGAGCAGGTGGATTTTCCATTGAGACCAGGACTACCATGTTGCAGAACTCCAAGTACTGTAATTGAAAATGTATCAAAGCCAGAATATAGATATTTTTTTGTAATTCTTTAAGTTTCAGAGTGCATTATTCACACATAAAACAATATGTTAATCAAACATAAAACAATGTGAATGCTGCCCCTTGGTATATGGTACATTCTAGTACTGGTTGGGGCATACTATGTAAGCCCCTCAAAACCTTGAGACCCAATATAATAAAGGGGCTCCAAGATCCTAGTTTCACCACCAATTTCTTTCTGAGATGAGAACAGAAGTCCCTGGGTAACATTTTATATCCTATATCTGATAATTTACTCCCCATTTTCTTTCTATCCTATGGCTATTGTTTTGTGGAGACAGTTGACCAAGAGGTTATTTATCAACAACAGCAAAAAACAGGTCATTCTGCTTATGCAAAAACATAAATTGATAGATTATATGAACAGAGAAAACATCACAGATAGTCAAAGAATTGGGAATTACAACCTGGAAAATTACCACTGTTTTTCTGTTGCTTCAATTTACAGGTGAGAAAACTGAAACCAAAAGAAGTTTAGAGATCACAGACTGGGATCTAAGCTTTTAACCAGCTATAACAACAAAAACCACCCACCTCTCCAATTTTATTTAAATATGCCTCCATATAGGATTCGTTCTGATACAAGGAATGTATACAAGATTCCCAAGGCCCATCATGACACTGCCTTCTACCCAAGCCAAAGCACACCTGCCTCATAAAAGAAAACTCTAAAGAAGGTACTATATGCATGAGGTCAGTGATCCCAGAAATGAACACCAAAGCAAGTGAAAGGTGAACAATAGCCATATAAAACAATAATATGCTTTTGTTGTTAAAAAGTATAATTAAAAGACATAATAACATGTAAATCTGAGGATGGGGTGTTAAATAGAAATAAAATGTTCTAAAGTTCCTGTATTTTCTGAGAGAACAATGGTATCTATATATAAAAAAGCCTAAGCTACTGGCCAATTGGCTAACCATTTGACTGTCAGACTGGCAGATATTATGCACATTGACCACAGGGGGCAGATGCTCACCACAGGATCTGCCAAGTGTGGTGACTTGCCAGCTGCAGTTCTCAGGTGATGTATCCAAAACCAGAGAGGAGGGAGCTCGATTCTGGGGCACATCACCTGATAACTACCCTCTCACAATCTGGTTTCAGCCCTATCTTCACAGATCATGTTTAGGGGCCCCACTGGTGCATGAATCTGTGCACCAGGCCTCTAGCCCATTGCAGAGGTCCTGGGTCTGGCCCTTACAGAAACTTTTCGACTAGATTAGCTAAATGATGAGATGTGCAGGACCTATTTGCTGAGGCATCCATGCTGAACCATCTGCTTAATATCGATTTCCAGTGGAGGCAGTGAATGTTCCTGCTACCACTCTCAGCTGGGAAACTGGCCAGGGTTTCCCTCCTTCCAGGCAGACAGTATCACCAGCAGGCAACCTCTGAGGAGGGAAGGAGGCCAAGGAGCAGCTCAGGTGGGAAGAAGGAAGCTATAGCTACCACAGGACTCCACCTTGGCGTAAGGGTCTGGGCAGGACCCTGACATTGAGCAGGCCAACTAGGTTTCTAGGCCAACTAGGTTCCAGGCTAAGTAAGTCCTGTTTGCTAAATAATGGCATTTTGTAGCTAAATGCCCACAAGTCGTGAGTTACTGCCAAACTTAGGGTAAAGTGAGATGAAAGAAGTGAGACAGATCCAGAGAGAAAGTGACATATGATTGGGAGAAGAGAGGAGGGAGCATCACCTGAGAACTGCTCTCTCGCAATTCCAAACCCCTCAGGGAGTGTAAGAGAATTGGTTTTGGGCCAGTCTTCACAGGCCAGGCAGAGGGATCCCACCAGTGCACAAATCTGTGCACTCGGCCTCTAGTTGAAATATATTTGAATATTAATGAGATAAGATTGAAAATTTTAATTTTTAGGGTAATCCCTAAAAGAATAGAAAATGTGAGCTGAGGAAATAAATTCTTTAGATGTTTTTTCTTCTGTTTGATTTCATATTTCTAAGCAATTTGTTATTTGTTGTATCATAGTTCTGATGTAAATCAGAATTCAGATCTAACATTATTATGACTATATAAATAATTCTAATTGCTGACCACAGTCCATTGAAATTGCATTTCTTTTCTTATCTCTGTCTATTTTTTCCTATAATAATAATGGCCTCTATTTTCTTTTGCATGGTTCTCTATTACTTATCTCTAATTCACACACAAAAATTAAAAGTAATTGGTTCTGGAGATGGGAATTGAGGAGATAGGAATTTGGGTGAATTTCCAAAAATAACCAATAACATAGAGACACCAAACAATCCAATATTATCTTTCCATAGCCATGCTGTGGTATAGCCACTGAACATGAGTTCTGGAGAGGGGAATTTGGAAAGAAATGGTAGGATGGAAAATGGGTATGTTTTGTTACAAGCCTTTGAGAACTATCTGAACTTTTCAATAATATGTGTAGATTCTGTTGAGTAAAAATGAAAGTTAATTTAAACCATCAACCTAACTAGTTTGGCTCAGTTGACAGAGTGTCATCCTGTGGACTGAAGGGTCTTGGGTTTGATTCTGGCCAAGGGTTGCTGGCACATCCCCAATAGGGGGTGTGCAAGAGGCAGCTGATCAATGTTTCTTTCTTATTGATGTTTCTAACTTTCTATCTCTTGCCCTTTCTCTCTGTAAAAAAATCAATAAAATATATATTTTTAAAATGAATACATTTGGTTATATTTAGTCCTTAAACCTCAGCAGATCTAGATGAAGCTGAAGAATTCACTAAGTGACATGTATAAAATGCTATCAAGTACTTGAGCAAAAGAAAGAGGCGGTAAAATACTTCCGCTGTGTAACAAACTGTTCAACAACCCAGGTGCTTACTTTCTAATAAATAAATATTTCACCTCAGTTTAGACCCAGAAGTTTAATAATATACATCAAATTCTTCTAAGCTAGTGGTTGGCAAACAGCGGCTCGTGAGCTGCATGTGGCTCATGAGCGGCGGTTTGCCGCTCTGTTGACTAATGAGTTTGCTCACCACAGTTCTAAGCAAACTGAATTGAACTAAAGAGAAAAGGCAGTTTTCCTCTTGAGGAAAATGTTAACTAATTGCACCCTATTAGGTATTAATTTGCAACAGGTGCTGTTTAAATGTAATGTAGTATGATCCTTATATTTAATAAGGTCTCTGAGTTGAGAGTCCCTGTGACAAATTTTATACAAATTCATTTAAATTGGATGAAGTTTCTATACTTCCCACAAAACAAATAAAGATGGACATGCTATTTAGTAACTATAAGGGACACCAAATTAATTATCTTTCTTAATTTCTCTCCAGAATCATTTTTGTCAATAATACTATTTCAACTAAGATGAATGGGAGGCCAGGGCACTAAGTATAAGAAGCAGGCCACTGTTTTGAAGACTAGTCCTTAGATGAGATTATGAAACTATGAATTAGAGGAATAGCGTCTTCCTTTATTGTAAAATGTATTTCTTTTGTTGAAAATATTATAGCAGTACCTTTCCCTCCCATTAACTCTCTCTGCCCTACTCCCAAACCTCATGGTATACAAACATACAGAAAAGAGAAGCCAATAACTGTTCTTAACATCAAATTCAATTTGGAAATATAGAGTATTTATGAATATGAAAATTTTATGGTTCTCAGTAATAAAGAGCCTTCTTTCTCTGTGTGTGTACTATTTTATTACTAATTTTTTATACATATCACCCCATTGCCCGACCTCCCTCCCAGGCATACCCCAACCCCCCAGTGTCTACGTTCATCGGTTATGCTTATATGCATGCATACAAGTCCTTTGATTGATCTCTTATCTACCCCACCTAACCTTAATCTTCCTGCTGTAATTTCACAGTCTTTTTGATGCTTTACTGCCTCTGTATCTATCCTTTTGTTCATCAGTTTATAATGTTCTTTATTATCCACAAATGAGTGAGATCATGTGGTGTTTCTCCTTCATTGACTGGCTTATTTCACTAAGCATAAGACTCTCCAGTTCCATCCAGGTTGCTGCAAATGGTAAGAATTCCTTCTTTTTAATGGCAGCATAGAATTCCATTGTGTAGATGTACCATAGTTTTCTGATCCACTCATCTACTGATGGGCACCTAGGCTGTTTCCAGATTGTAGCTATTGTAAATTGTGCTGCTATGAACATAGGGGTGCATAAATCATTCCTGATTGGTGTTTGTGATTTCTTAGGATAAATTCCTAAGGGTGAGATTACAGGGTGAAATGGGAGATCCATTTTTAGTTTTTTGAGGAAACTCCATACTGTTCTCCACAGTGGCTGCACCAGTCTGCATTTCCACCAACAGTGCACAAGGTTTCCTTTTTCTCCACATCCTCGCCAACACTTGTCCTTTGTTGATTTGTTGATGATTGCCATTCTGACAGGTGTAAGATGGTATCGCATTGTTTGATTTGCATCTCTCAGATAATTAGTGACTTTGAACATGTTTTCATGTGTCTCTTGGCCTTCCTTCTGTCGTCTTTCGAAAAGGTTCTATTTACGTCCATTGCCCATTTTTTTATTGGATCATTTATCTTCCTTTTATTAAGTTGTATAAGTTGGCTGCAGATTTTGGAGATTAAACCTTTATCAGTGATAACATTTGCAAATATGTTCACCAATACAGTGGTCATTCTTGTTGTTTTGTTGATAGTTTCTTTGGCTGTGCAATAGCTTCTTATTTTTATGTAGTCCCATTTGTTTATTTTTTCTTTAGCTTCCATTGCCTTTGGTGCAGTATCAGTCAAGAAGTTCTTTCAGCATATCTCTGAGATGGTGCTGCCTGTGGATTCCTCTAGTACTTTTATGGTTTCCCTTCTAATGTTTAAGTCCTGTATCCATTTTGAGTTTATTTTTGTATTTGGTGTAAGTTGGTGGTCCAGTTTCATTTTTTTGCATATATCTGTCCAATTTTCCCAACACCATTTATTGAAGAGGCTATCTTGGCTCCATTGTATGTTCATGCCTCCTTTGTCAAATATTAGTTGATCATAGTGGTTTGGGTGGATATCTGGGTTTTCTATTCTATTCCATTGGTTTATATCTCTGTTCTTGTGCCAGTACCAGGCTGTTTTGAGAACAGTTGCTTTGTAATATAGCTCGAAATCTGGTATTGAGATCCCACCTACTTTCTTCTTCTTTCTCAGAATTGCTGTGGCTATTCGTGGTCTTTTTTTGTTCCAGATGAATCTATGAAGAATTCTTTCTAGGTCTGTGAAATATGTCATTGGTATTTTAATGGGTAGTACATTGAATCTATAGATTGCTTTGGGTAGTATGGATATTTTAATGATGTTGATTTTCCCAATCCATGAGCATGGTATGCTCTTCCATCTGATAACATCTTCCTCTATCTCTTTTTTTCAGTGTCCTGTAGTTTTCTACATATAGGTCTTTTACCTCTTTAGTTAGGTTTATTCCTAGGTATCTTAATTTTTTTGGTGCAGTGGCAAATAGGATTACTTTTTTAGTCTCTCTTTCTGTAATTTCACTATTAGTGTATAGAAATGCCACAGATTTCTTGGCATTAATTTTGTATCCTGCTACATTGCTGAATTCATTTATTAAGTCAATTAGTTTTGGGATGGAGTCCTTCGGGATTTTTATGTACAGTATCATGTCATCTGCAAATAAGGACAGCTTTATTTCTTTTCCAATTTGAATGCCTTTGATTGCTTCTTCTTCTCTAATTGCAATGGCTAATACTTCTAGTACTATATCAAACAAGAGAGGTGAGAGTGGGCATCCCTGTCTTGTTCCTGTACTTAGGGGAAATGGTTTTAGTTTTTGCCCACTGAGTACGATGTTAGCTGTGGGTTTGTCATATATGGCTTTTATGATGTTGAGGTATGATCCTTCTATTCCCGCTTTGCTGAGAGTTTTTACCAAGAAAGGGTGTTGGATTTTTGTCAAATGCTTTTTCTGCATCAATTGATATGACTATGTGATTTTTATCTCTCAATTTGTTTATGTGATGTATCATGTTTATTGATTTGCAGATATTGTACCATCCCTGCAATCATGGTGTATGATTTTTCTGATGTACTGCTGGATCCGATTTGCTAGAATTTTGTTGATGATTTTGGCATCTATGTTCATGAGAGATATTGGCCTATAATTCTCTTTCATTGTGTTGTCTTTATCTGGTTTTGGTATTAGGGTGATGCTGGCTTCATAGAAGGTGTTTGGAAGTGTTCCTTCTTCTTGAATGTTTTTGAATAGTCTGAGGAGGATAGGTTTTAATTCTTCCTTGAATGTTTGGTAAAACTCTCCTGTGTAGCCATCTGGTCCCAGGATTTTATTTGCTGTAAGCTTTTTGATGACTGCTTCAATTTCTTCCATAGTTATTGGACTCTTGAGCTGTTTAGATACTTCCTGATTGAGTTTTGGAAGATTATATTTTGTTAGGAATATGTCCATTTCTTGCAGGTTGTCCAATTTGTTGGAATAGAGTTGTTCATAGTATTTTTTAACAATACTTTGTATTTCAGCGGGGTCTGTTGTTATTTCTCCTCTTTCATTTCTGATTTTGTTTATTTGGGTATTCTCTCTTTGCTTCTTGGTGAGCCTGGCTAGAAGTACATCAATCTTGTTTATCCTTTCAAAGAACCAGCTCTTGGTTTTGTTGATCTTTTGAATTGTTTCTTTGGTCTCCATGTTGTTTATCTCCGCTCTGATCTTCAGTATTTCCTTCCTTCTGTGTACATTGGGCTTTTCTTGTTGCTCTCTTTCTAGCTCTTTGAGTTGTAGAGTTAGGTAATTTATTACCATTGTTTCCTGTTTTTTGCAGTAGGCTTGTAGAGCTATGAACTTCCCTCTCAAGACAGCTTTCACTGTGTCCCATAAATTTTGTATGGTTGTGTTGTCATTGCCGTTTGTTGCCATGATGTTTTTCACTTCTTCCTTGATCTCTTTGGTTACCCAGTCTTTGTTTAATAGCATGCTGCTAGTCTCCATGTGTTTGATTTCTTTCTATTGTTTTTATTATAGTTGATTTCCTGTTTTATGCCACTGTGATCTGAGAAAATGCTTGATATGATTTCTATCTTCTTGAATTTGAAGAGACTTTCCTTATGACCCAACATATGATCTATCTTTGAAAATGACCCATATGCACTAGAGAAGAATGTATATTCTGTGGCTTTGGGGTGAAATGTTCTGAAGATGTCAAGTGAGTCATTTAGGATTGATGTTTCTTTGCTGATTTTTTGTTTAGAGGATTTGTCCAGTGGTGACAGTGGGGTGTTAAAGTATCCTACTATGATTGTATTGCTGTCAATATATCCCTTAATATCCTCTAAGAGTTTTTTTATGTATTTAGGTGCTCCTATCTTGGGTGTGCATATGTTTACCAGAGTTATTTCTTCTTGTTGGATTGTTCCCTTTAGTATAATGAAGTGGCCTTCTTTATCTCTTGTTATGTCCTTCACTTTGAGATCTAATTTGTCAGATATAAGTATTGCAACCCCAGCTTTTTTTTTCATTTCCATTTGCCTGAAATACCATCTTCCATCACTTCACCCTCAATCTGTGTGCATCTCTTTTCCTGAGGTGGGTTTCTTGTAGACAGCAGATATATGGATCATGTTTTCTTATCCAATCGGTTACCCTATGTCTTTTGATTGGAGAATTAATTCGTTTACATTTAAAGTTATTACTGATAGGTACTTATCTGTCACCATTTTTAGTCTCTAGCCCAGAGTTCCTTCTTCACTTTTTATTTCTTTTTATTACAGCAGACCCTTTAAAATTTCTTACATTGCTGGTTTGGTATTAATATATTCCCTTAGTCCTTTTTTGTCTGTGAAGCTTTTGATTTCACCTTCAATTTTGATTGAAAGCCTTGCAGGGTACAGTATTCTTGGATTCAGACCCTTCATTTGCATGACTTTGTATATTTCATTCCATTCCCTTCTGGACTAATGAGTTTCTGTTGAGAAATCAGTAGCTAGTCTTATGGGGGTTCTTTTGTAGGTAACTTTCTGTTTCTCTCTGGCCCCTTTTAAGATTCTTACTTTGTCAGTGGTGTTTGCCATTTTAATTATAATGTACCTTGGTGTCAGTTTTGTGGGGTTCCTTTTGCTTGGGACTCTGTGATCTTCTTGGATTTGTGTGGGGTTTTTTCTTTCCTATATTGGGGAAATTTTCTGTCAGTATTTCTTCAAACAGGTTCTCTAATCCTTGCTCAGTTTCCACTCTTTCTGGAACCCCGATTATGTGGATGTTGTTTTGTTTTGTGTTATCCCAAAGTTCCCTTAGGCTCTCCTCTTGCTTTTTAATTTTTTTTTTCTAGAAGCTGCTGTACTTGGGTATTTTTTCCTACCATGTCTTCTATCTCACTGATGTGATCCTCTGCTTCTTCTAATCTATTTTTGATGCTTTCTTTTGAGTTCTTTACAGCAGTGATGTCATTTTTCATTTCTTCTTGCATTTCTTCTTGCTTCTTCTTCATTTGCTCTTGGCTCTTACATTATCAATTTTGTCTTCCATTCTTTTCATCCACTTTATGATCATTTCTTAAACTCTTTCTCTGGCAGGCTTATTTCTGCTTCTATTTCATTTACCTCCTTTTCTGGTGATACCTGCCTTTCTGTCATATGCGGGCTGTTTCTTCTTCTGCCCATGGTTTTTCTTCTCCAGGTGTTTGGTTATGTGGTTCTCTCTCTTACATTGATTCAAAGGCACAAACCACAACACGACATGGTACAACACACAAGGCACTGAACAGAAATGTATTCCCAATGTTAATAATCACAAATAAGGTGACTAACAATGAAAGACAAATTAGGGGTAAGTAGAGAAAGAAGAAGAGGAAAATGGGGGGGGGAAATAAAGGAAAGAAGTGCCAAAATCAAATTGGGAGAGGGAGAAAAAATAAATAAATAAATGAACAGAAAATAAAATAAAATAAAAAAATAAAAAGGAGAAGAAGAAGAAAAGAGAAAGAGAAAAAAAAGTCAGAGAGAAAAGCAAGAGGATAAGAGAAAAAAGGGGAACAAAATATAGATGTCAGGAGAAAACTCCAATAGAACAGTCACTAATCCCAACAAAGGCCAGCAACCAGTACCTGGAGATTAATTCAAACTACAATAACAACTGGTATTGAGGTAGGCAAGGGAAAAGAGGTAGAAAACAAACCAAAACAAAGCAAACAAAAAGCAAAATAAAACAAGTAGAATAAGCTAAAACAATCTCACAAAAAAGTACAAAAAATCAATATAATCACCGTTCAGGCAAACAGCAACAAAAGAACATAGAGAAAAAACAACTTTTTTGATCATGAAGGCAGGAAGAAAGAGGTTTATATGAACTTGTAGCAGAAGATTTGAAATTAGATATATAAGTGAAATTTTAACCAGTTAAAGAGAAAGAATAGGTAGAATCTAAAGTTGGAAAAGGGAAAAAGAAACAAGACAACAAAATGGGGAAAGTTAGGAGGAAAGTGTTGGCATAAAGGTAGAGTTGAGATGGAGTAAAATTATGCTAAAGGAAAGATGAAAATAGAATGTAGAACTCTAATCCTGAAGTAAAATAAAGAGAAAACAAAATTACACTTTTCTTCCAAAAACATAAAATAGTAGTAGTAATAATACTAGTTGAAAACAAAAATGTAATAATTAAAAAAGGTAAAATCAATTGAGGAGGAAAGAATAAAATAGTTTTTTAATTAAAATATGCAAAAATGAAAAAAAATTAAAAAAAAGAAAAAGAAAAAAAATAGAATGGTCATTCACTTCCACTA
>JAAGEH010000208.1:5618952-5783704 GCA_011751065.1 Lasiurus cinereus | reverse complement strand
CACATATTGAGAGATAATAATTGTAGTCTAATACATTTGTTGCTGTTTCCTGATATTTCTCAAATAATCAGATTAAGAAAAATACATGTTCTATTAAAATTATAGCTCCAAATAATGTTTACTTGTGCTCTGCATTTTGTAGAGAGTTACTTGCACTCCAAAGAGAAACCCTGTTAACTAACTTGTATAGCAATATTCCCTTTCTGACATAATTCTGCAACCATCAAGAGAATCTAATGCACTATTTCAAAACACAGGCACGTGCTATCAAAAGTCAAAAGCTTTCCTAACAGTCTCGGCATGCTTTCTTCTTTAATTCTCTAGTTGTAGGATATGCATTCAGCCAGCTTTCCAGTGGATCTAGACGATGGTCGTTCTGTATTTTAGTTGTAATTTTTATGTGGTTGTGGGAGGCAGCGAGTACAGGTGATTATTGATGCCACCATCTTATGCACAGGCATGGGACTGGCTAGTCCGGCACCCATGTGTGCTGATTTTTTAATAGGGAGGGAGATTGTCTCTGTGGAGG
This sequence comes from Lasiurus cinereus, assembly GCA_011751065.1. NCBI lineage: Eukaryota > Metazoa > Chordata > Mammalia > Chiroptera > Vespertilionidae > Lasiurus > Lasiurus cinereus. The sequence goes on along the minus strand of JAAGEH010000208.1, from coordinate 5,783,175 downwards.
CTGCCCAGAGTAGCAAGGGATCCCATCCCCACACCAGACTCCAAACCCAGGGTCCCAGAGCTGGGAGAAGAAGTCCCTATGGTCAGTAAGAACTACTGGTTGTAAAAACTAGTGCAGATTGGAGTTCAGTGACACAAAGGCTAATGGACACCTAGATGCTCCTCTTAAAAAGCTGGCACCATAGACTGAACTTACAAGGTCCTACTTTCTTTGAACTCCAGCACCAGGGCCAGGTTCTGGAGAACACAGACACATATTAGGAGGAACTGGATTGTCTGGCATAGGAGAAACAACTCAGGGCAGCTTTTTCCCAGATTGAGGTCTTCTCAAGGATCATTGTGTCTATGCTGGTACCTTTCGGATATCAGGACTGACTGGCAACTATTATTTATGTTTGCTCTGCCCTGATGATTCTCTAAGACCCTAACTCATCCAATTTACAATCCCACCCAAACTGTGTGCAGTGTCTTTTACATATGAATGGCCTTTTCTTGCTCAGGGTAAAATCTCCCACTGTAGTCACAGCTGGTTCTCACAGCCAATTGGCCTGGAGGTCAGTTCCTCCCAGTGATGCCAACAGCAATTAAGCCTCAACTACAACAAGACTAGAGTTCCCAGATCAAATAACTAGGGAGGCTAAGCCACTGGGCCCTACCAAACACTTACTATACAAGACCACTCTACCAACTTAAGGAGACATAGAAGCTCTATCCAATACATAGAAACAAACACAGGAAGCAGCCAGAATTCAGAGATAGGGAGGCATGTCACAAATGAAAGAAATGGAAGACAGTAGACTACTGGATATAGAGTTCAAAACCATGGCTATAAGGTTACTCAAGAAACTTCTAAAAACCTCCAAAAAATTGAAAAAGGATCAGTTATAAATTAAGCATACATTGACTAAAATGAACAATAATATACAGGGATTCAAAAGTAGAGGATTTGAAATATGAGGAAGCAAAAGCCACCCAACGAGAAGAGCAAAGAATCCAATAATGTGAGAATGGTGTAAGGAGTCTCTGGGACAACTTCAAGTATACCAACATTCATATGAGTGAGTTGGGTAGTGGGAGGGGTGCCAGAGGAGGAGAGATAGCAAGATATTGAGTACCTGTTTGAAGAAATAATGACAGAAAACTTCCCCTACCTCGTGAAAAAAATAGACTTACAAGTCCAGGAAGCACAGAGTCCCAAACAAGAGGAATCCAAAGAGGACCACACCAACACATCATAATTAAAATGCCAAGAGCAAAAGACAAAGAGAAAATATTAAAAGCAGCAAGAGAAAATCAGTTAGTTATCTATAAGGGAATGCCCATACAACTGTCAGCTGATTTCTCAACAGAAATTATGCAGGCCAGAAGCGGGTGGCAAGAAATATTCAAAGTGACGAATAGCAAGGATCTACAACCAAGATTGCTCTACCCAGCAAAGTCATCATTTAGAATTGAAGGTCAGATGCAGAGCTTCACAGGCAAGAAATACTAAAGGAGTTCACCACCACCAAACCAGTATTATATGAAATGCTGAAGGTTATTCTTTAAGAAGAGAAATAAGAAGAAAAGGATAGTATGAACAAAAAATATATACCTATCAACAAATGAATCTAAAAATCAAAATAAACAAGTAATCTAATGAACAATAACCTAGAATAAAATAGAATCAAAAGCATGAAAATGGAACAGATTGGCAATTTTCAGAGGGAAAAGGAGTGGGGAAGTGGGAAGAGGTTAAACAAATATGTTATATACATATATGCATTACCTATGGACACAAACAATAGGGTGGCAAAGGCCTTGAGTGGGATGGGAACTGGGTGGAGAGGGACAATAGGGGTAAAAAAGAGGAACATCTATAATAATCTCAACAATAAAATTTTTTTTTAGAAAAGTAAGAAGCTTTTATAAGTCTGGGCACATATTTTCTTCCTTTTTCTATCTTGTATCAACTTATACCATATTATCAAAATATGACATATAACCAGGCAAAACTAACTTTAAACTTAGTTCTTTCTCCATCACATCAACCATATCAACCAGGAACCAATTATTCTCCTCATGCATTAAAATACTACTTCACATATTTTTAAGAACTATAAAAATTCTTCCTACTAGAATAAATTGAGAAAGAGTCTGGGTGCTAATCAGCACAGACAAAAAAAGTTATATCTATATCTATATCTATATCTATATCTATATCTATATCTGTCTATATCTATATATGTATATATATAGAGATATATAGATATATACACAAACACACAAAAAAGTTTGGCATAATGCCTTTTCTTTATTCTCTGTGCCTTAACATGATGCAGTCAATATTTATAATTTTATATAAATCTCTCATTTTGTCTACATTGCCAATAAGCCTGAAATGTCAATGAAAATTTAACTGAGTCTTAGGAGTATATATTTTGCTACTGCTTAGTTAAATTAAATTCAGATTACTCTCAACTTCCCAACTTTTTTTAGCTAAATTTTCAATCCTTGCTTTTGTGACTTTGTTCTAATACATAAGATCTCCACAAATTGCATATTTATAATGATATTTACTGTGATAATAATTATCACAGTAAATATAATGTGTTAACTCCTGATTCTGAATTATAAAAACTATTCATCCTTCAGCATTCACAATTATAAGCCTTTCAGAAGCATTCATATTCTTTAAATGTTTTCAATACTACTGACCCTGTATATAAATGCCAATTACTTGACAGCCCTGATGTTTGAAGGAGCTTCCAAAATAACCATTTGTGTTATTTACTCTGGCTCAGAGAATAATATCCAAATCATTATTTTCCTGGTATTAGGAATTTCCAGCTATAAAAATAGCAAGTGAACTTAAAAGGAGGCAGGGAACCTGATTGGTCTTGATCACCTACCAGACCTAGGGACACTACCCATGCATAAATTCTATGCACCAGGCCTTTAGTAGTGATTAAAATAAATAGGCCTCATATCCTAAAGGAAATTGTCATCTACATTTCTTGTTATTTCCACATGACAAAAGCTAAAAATCTGTAGATATCTAAGACACCTCTACACTACAACATTATTATGACTGGTATTTTTATTTCTCAATAGCAATGTTGTTATTTTCAATTACTAGGAAGAGTTTGGAAGAAAGAATAGAGAAAATGAATATGGGAGGTGAGGGTAAGAAAGGGCAGGGGAGGACAGGAGAACAATTTTTCCTCTAAACAAGCAACTATGCTACCAAGTTTGATATGAAACTTGTAAATAATAATATTTGCTTCTATTGAGCTTTCCCTGAAAACATCTCTCAAATATGATGGATACCAATGGTTTAACAAAAGAAATATTTAAATTCATTCTTTAAAGAGCTTTCTTTATGAGTATAAAATATTGAGAAACTATTCAAGTAAGGGTTTATGCACAATTTAAAATTTAAATACCTTAAAAGACATATCACACAACTTCAGCATTAGAGAGAATAGTAAACCACTAATTTATCTAACATCATTCAACTTAAATAATTTTAAAGTATCTTTAACAAAGATATTTTAGCAAAATAAAAAAATCTAAATTCTTCTAACAAAGCAAAATTTGAAAGGAGAATGTTATTTGAAATCTCCAATGGCTCTAGGCTAATATTTTAACTATTTTAATACCAATTAAAAAACAAAACTAGTAACACAAAGATTTTTCCTATTTGAGAATACATTTTAATACATTTTTCTGTTGTGATTAAATTACTTAAAAGTAATTTTACCATAATTACATACTGTAATTTATCCATTTTTCTGTAACATAGACTTATGGACAAATATTAAATTACAGAAGGATTATAATTACTAAAACTGAAAATGATCCCTGAATTGGAACTAAATATTCTTTAGGTAATGAAGCACATGAGCAGCTATAAAATCACCAGTGATTCAAAATTTGTCAAAAGTAATTGTTGATATTAAACCTTAGATGTCACTGCATATCAGACTGCTATCTTCTCTTCATATCAAGCCCACCCAATTCTTCAGTCCTTCCTCTGGTTCACCACACTACTTATTAAGTGATACACAAAACCCACTTAACACACATTAAAAATAAAAATTTTGTCTAATACAATAATTCCATAGAAACATATACTGCTTTATTGATGTTCCTGTTTCACATTAAGAGGGACAGACATAACTAAAAGTTTTGTGGTACTTGTATTTTGAAACTGCACTTTTGCTGGCTGCCATATCCATAGAGGATGGTTGGAGACAGAGAATCGTTAGTTTCAGCTGCAACAATTTATATACCAACATAACCATCCCATGATATAGCTTCTAAAATAGTCTGCAAAAACATCCCAAGACTTTTTCATGTAATTCATTAGTATACATCCTTAAAATAGTCTGCAAAAACATCCCAAGACTTTTTTCATGTAATGCATTAGTATTTCACTATTTCTTTTCATGCTAGTTAAGATAATCTTCATGATCCAACCTAAGTTGCTGACTGCCACTTCTGTTTGGAATGCTATCCTATGTTCTCCGTAAATCTATGTTCTTCATTTCTTTAAAATCCAAGTGCAGCAATGTTATTTAGTTACCTTCTTGGTATTTATTCACCGTTTCCGTTTCTGACTAGTCGCTTGTTTGTATTTATGATATAGGTGCTTCTTTAAAAATTTAATTCCCTCCCACTGGTAATGATGGAGTATATATACATTCCACTTCCTCTAATCACAGTGATTGACTCTGAAATTCAGAAGTACTCCAAGAATTCCAGGCTTTATCCCAGGATAATGCATTCTTTGGAAAGGGAGGCGAATATATAAAGTCTGGAATGCTAAAATCATTGTTTCAGGTACCAAAATAGGGCTGCTGAGGAGGGCAGATTGCAAAGAAATGGAGTCAGCCTCTGAAGACATTAGCTATTTCAGGATCAATCCTTTTTAGAAATCAAATATACATAGACTTTTTCTGTTACTGAAGCCAATGAATCACTTTAATTTTTTAAAGATGGTTGGATTTAAGTTTGATGTTACTATCAATGGAAACCACCTACATTCCCTACTATACGTAAATATATATATCATCTTCTGGAAGTCTTTAATTCTTTATCCCACCTTACTGTTTCTGTTCTCATGTTTCTTCAACTGTAAAGCAGCAGAATACTAGAGTAATCTGCAATAATCCTAATAGCAATGAAAATAGCATAATTCCATTTTGGTATTTAAAAAGTTCCTAATTAGATTACAGCTTCTAAAGTCATAAAGAAAATCTGCTGCATTTTTCTTCAAGAATTATATACTATGTTTTTTTATAAAACACAAATTCAGTACATACTGAATGCCAATAAATTTGGTGAATGGTGAAAATGAGTTTTCCGGATAATTACTTAGTAATATACACCTCCTGATTCATAGATTATGTAAAGTATCTGAAACTGCACTTGAGAGATATTGAATTAGGCTGGTCACATGGTCATTTCCTTTTTTAATTAATGTACAATCATAAGTATTTAGTGTAAGAGTTTCTTCCACTCTATATTCATCAATTTTATCATTTTGTCTCAATATTTCAGTGGCACCTTTTTTCAGTATAGAAAAAATAAAATAGAGTATAAGTCCTGAAAAAGTATAAAAAAGAAACTTGTGGTTATGCCAGCCAACTTCACAAATTACAGTCCCCCGGAAGGTCACTTACAGTAAAGCAAATGCAATGCTCAAAGGGAATTTTATAGACACTTGCATAAAACTGGTATGTTACTTGTCATAGCAAAAAGACCTGCTAAATTAGCACAATTATTTTGACAATTTGATTTCATTCATGAATAAAATACAGCATGACTGAGAATGCTAATCCATCAACCTAAATTTCAGTGGTAAGCACAGGGTATTCTTCTAATTCCCCTTAATATTACTTTTTAAAATATATATATTTTATTGTTTTTGTGTTGTTTTTTTACAGAGAGGAATAGAGTAGAAACATCAATGAGAGAGAAACATTGATCAGCTGCCTCCTACTCACCCTCTACTGGGGATGTACCTGCAACCAACGTACATGCCCTTGACTGGAATCAAACCTGGGACCCTTGAGTCTGCAGGTCGATGCTATAGCCACTGAGCCAAATCAGTTAGAGTAATATTCCTTTTTTGATTGTTTCAATCTTTGAATAAAGTATGTTAAATACAGTTGCATTTGTTTCCTAGGTCAGAAATCAAATATACTGAAGTTGTGGAAATCTACATTTTTTTTCTTCTTCAAGCAATTTAATCTTTAAAGACAAGGTTTTGCTCAGTAAAGACCTGAACAATTGCAATTAGCCTTTCAACTGGATTATTTCCAGCACATGGCTTCCTGACATCATCTCACCTTGTGTGTTATTAGTTTGTTTTGTGTCAGTAACTGTACTAATTTCTATCATTAAAAGCATTAAATCTTTAATAAAATATTTCGGAAGTTTCTTGAGTATTTATAATAGATGGTAGGCTAGTCTGAAATTTGATTCCAAATATCACAAGTTGATCATTGTGCTGGTGATAAAACTCCCCATTAAAGATTTGTATAATACTAAAGGTGTCACTTAATTTTCTTTGTAACATCAAATTATCATTACAAAGAAACACTATAATAGGCTAAAATAACTTAAAAGTGAAAGTAGGCTTTGGGATTTTCAATGTGGTATACACCATATTCATCTCAGTAAGCTAGACAGAGATAAGAAAAATAGGGTTTTAGGATTCTCCCATTGCTGCATTGCTTAAATTACTGTTGACAGTCACACAAAAAAGCTGTTCATTGGATTTTTTATGTTAATTGTTCTAACTAGTTAATATCTAAAAAAGAAAAGAAATAATTTCCACTTGTTCCATCTAAAAAGTAAAAATCCATTGTTGCATGGAACAGTCTCAGATTAACCTGTTTCTTTATACAAGACATTCAGAGGGAGTGGAAAGGCCATGTAGGGAAGAGCGAAATGAAAGAAAATTCATATTTAAGTGCCACTGCATTTTGCATATGCATTCTTATGTAATTCCAAAGATGAAACTTTTATTATTTATATTGTGTATATGAGGATACTGAAGCTCATGAAGTTTAAGTTACTGTTCAATAAACGCATAAATTTTGTTACATATGTTAAAATTTCAAATCACTACAACATTGATGATGGACTTTGCAGGTAATTAGCCCATTTGTTTTGAAACCTTCACAATGAACCATGGAAAAGAAGTACTTATAATGGTGAGTAACTGTTTCTTAAATTTTTCATGTTAAAGAGAGGTCTTTTGATTGAACAAAGAAAGTGGGCAGGGAAGAATTAGAATAGGATTCTAGATATTTATTGCCACTCATGTCACTATATTTAGTGAATATTTTTTAATAATATATTTATAGTTTTCCAAAATTTTTCTTTGTTTTAATATAGAGTCCTATCAGATCTCTCATGATGTTTGTTTTCAATGGTCTCATAAATTGGATATGATTATCACATGTTCTGATTATTTCTTGTTAATATATAGAAATGATATTGCTTTTGCATATTGATTTAAAACAGGCAATTTTATGGAGCACACTAATTATGTCTAACAGATTTTTTAAAATATTTTTTATTGTTTAAAGTATTACATAGATAAGTACATATATCTCCTTCCCCCCCCATTGACCTTCCCCCAGGCTCCCTTAACCCTTGTCAAAGACCCTCATCCCACCCCGCTTCAGTGTCTTGAGTCCACTGATATGTTTATACGCATGCATACAAGTCCTTTGGTTGATCTATTTCCCTCCCTCCCCAACAGTCCCTAGCCTTCCCACTGTAATTTGACAATCTGTTCAGTGCTTTACTGCCTCTGTATCTATCTTTTTATTCATCAGGTTATAATATTCTTTATTTTCCATAAATGAGTGAGGTCATGTGATATTTTTCTTTCATTGCATGACTTATTTTACTTAACATAATGCTCTCCAGGTCCATGCATGCTGCTGCAAATGGTAAGAATTTCTTCTTTTTTATAGCAGAATAGTATTCCACTGTGTAGACGTAGCATAGTTTTCTAATCCACTCATCAGCTGATGGGCATTTAGGCTGTTTCCTAATCTTAGTTATGGTGAATTGTGCTTCTATGAACACAGGGGTGCATATATCCTTTCTGATTGGTGTTTTTAGTTTCTCAGAATATATTCCTAAGAGTGAGATTACTGGGTCAAATGAGAGCTCCATTTTTAGTTTTTTGAGGAAAAACAGTGGCTGTACCAGTCTGCATTCCCACTAGCAGTGCACGAGGGTTCCCTTTACTTCACATCCTTGCCAGCACTTGTTGTTTGTTGATTCATTGATGTTTGCCATTATGACAGGTGTGAGATGGTATGGCATTGTTGTTTTGAATTGCATCTCTTGGATAATTCATGACTTTGAGCATACTCCATATGTCTCTTGGCCTTGCTTCTGTCTTCTTTCGAAAAGATTCTTTTTAGTTCCTTTGCCCATTTTTTATTGGATCACTTATCTTTCTTTTATTAAGTTGTATAAGTTCCCTGTAGATGTTAGAGATTAAACATTTATCAGTGATAACATTTACAAATATGTTCTCCCATGGAATGGAATTTCTTATTGTTCTGTTTATGGTTTCTTTTGCTGTGAAAAAGCTTTTTATTTTGATGGAGTCCCACTTACTTATTTTCTCTTTAGCTTCCATTACCCTAGGAGCGGTAGCATTAAAGAAATTGCTTTGACATATATCTGAGATTTATCTTCCTATGGATTCCTCCAGTATTTTTATGGTTTGCAGTCTTTTGTTTAAGTTCTGTATCCATTTTGAGTTTATTATTGTGTACAGTGTAAGTTGGTGGTCTAGTTTCATTTTTTTGCAAGTATCTGTCCAATTTTCCCAACACCATTTATTGAAGATACTGTCTTGACTCCATTGTATGTTCATGCCTCCTTTGTCAAATATTAATTGAGCATAGTTGTTTCAATCAATATCTGGATTCTCTATTCTATTGGTCTATATATTTGTTCTTATGCCAGTACCAGGCTGTTTTGAGAACAGTGGCTTTGTAATACAGCTTGAAATCTGGTATTGAGATCCTTCCTATTTTATTCTTCTTTCTCAGGATTTCTGCAGCTATTCGGGGTCTTTTTTTATTCCAGATGAATTTTTGGACAGTTCTTTCTAGGTCTGTGAAATATGCTAATGGTCTTTTAATGGAGAGTGTATTGAATCTATAGATTGTTTTGGGTAGTTTGGACATTTTAATGATGTTGATTCTATCAATCCATGAACACAGTATGCTCTTCCATCTATTTATGTCTTCCTCTATCTCTTTTTTCAATGTATTGCAGATTTCTGAGTAGAAGTCTTTTACCTCCATAGTTAAGTTTATTCGTAGGTATCTTAATTTTTTTGGTGTGATGATAAATACAATTACTTTTTTGACTCTCTTTCTGTAAGTTCACTATCGGTATATAGAAATGCCATAAATTTTACGGCGTTAATTTTGTATCATGCTATATTGCCAAGTTCATTTAATAAGTATATTAGTTTTTTGATGGAGTCTTTTGGGTTTTTTTATTTACAATATTATGTCATCTGCAAATAAGGACAGTTTTACTAATTCTTTTCCAATTTGGATGCCTTTTATTTCTTCTTCTCATCTAATTGCAATGATAATATTTCCAGTACTATGTCAAACAGGAGTGGTGAGAGTGGACATCCCTGTCTTGTTCCTATTCGTAGGGAAAATGGTTTTAGTTTTTGCCATTGAGTATGTTAGCTGTGGGTGTATCATATATAGCTTTTATGATGTTGAAGTATGATCCTCCTATTCCCATCTTGTTGAGAGATTTTATCAAGAAAGGGTGTTGGATTTTGTCAAATGCTTTTTCTGCATCAATCGATATGACTATGCTATTTTTATCTCTCAATATGTTTATGTGATGTATCACATTTATTGATTTGCAGATATTGCACCATCCTTGCATCCCTGGGATAAATCCTACTTGTTCATGGTGTATGATCTTTCTGATGTATTGCTGGATCCGATTTTTTAGAATTTTGTTGAGGATTTTGGCATCTATGTTCATGAGAGATATTGGCCTATAATTCTCTTTCATTGTGTTATCTTTATTGGTTTTGGTATTAGTATGATATTGGCTTCATAGAAGAAGCTTGGAAGTGTTCCTTTTTCCTGAATTTTTTTGAATAGTGTGAGGAGGGATAGTTCTTCCTTGAATGTTTGGTAAAATTCCCCTGTGAAGCCATCTGGCCCCCATCTTTTGTTTGCTGGAAGCTTTTTGATGACTGTTTCAATTTTTTCCATAGTTATTGTCCTATTGAGATGTTTTGATTCTTCTTGATTGACTTTTGGAAGGTTATATTTTTCTAGGAATATGTTCATTTCCTCCAGGTTGTCCAGCTTATTGGAATAGAGTTGTTCATAGCATTTTTTAACAATTCTTTTTTATTTTGGGGGATTGTTGTTATTTCACCTCTTTTATTTCTGATTTTGTTTATTTGGATCTTCTCTCTTTGCTTCTTGGTGAGCCTGGCTAGAGGTTCATCAATCATGTTTATCCTTTCAAAGAACCATCTCTTGTTTTTCTTGATCTTTTGTATTGTTTATTTGTCTCTCTGTCATTTATCTCTGCTCTATTCTTTATTATTTCCTTCCTTCTGCTTACATTGGGCTATTTTTGTTGCTTTTGTTCTAACTCTTTGAGTTGTAGGGTTAGGTAATTTTTTACCACTGTTACTTGTTTTTTGCAGTAGGCTTGTAGAGCTATGATCTTCCCTCTCAAGACTGCTTTGGCTATGTCCCATAGATTTTGGATTGTTGACTTTTCATTGTCATTTGTTGCCATGATGTTTTTTTATTTATTCCTTGATCTCTCTAGTTACCTAGTTATCGTTTAATAGCATGCTGTTTAGTCTGGATGTTTTTGATTTCTTTGGATTGTTTTTATTGTAATTGATTTCCAGTTTTATGCCACTGTGATCTGAGAAGATGGTTGATATGATTTCTATCTTTCTGAATTTGAAGAGACTTTGCCTATGATCCATCATATGGTCTATCTTTGAAAATGACCCATGTGCACTTGAGAAGAATGTATATACTGTGGCTTTGGGGTGAAATGTTCTGAAGATGTCAATTAATTCCAATTCCATCTGGTCTAGTGAGTCATTTAGGACTGATGATTCTTTGCTGATTTTTGTTTAGAGGATTTATGTCCAACGTTGATAGTAGGGTATTAAAGTATCCTACTATGATCGTATTGCTGTCAATCTCTCCCTTAATATTCTCCAGGAATTTTTTTTAATGTATTTGGGTGCTCCATTATTGGGTGCGTATATGTTTACCAGAGTTATTTCTTCTTGTTGGATTGTTCCCTTTAGTATTATAAAGTGGCCTTCCTTATCTCTTGTTACGTCCTTCACTTTGAGATCTAATTTGTCAGATACAAGTATTTACCTTAGCTTTTTTTCAAACCAATTCACTTGAAAAACCATTTTCCATCCCTACACCCTCAATCTGTGTGCATCTTCTTTTCTGAGGTGTGTTTCTTGTAGATGGCAGATATATGGGTCATGGTTTCTTATCCAATTCATTATCTTATGTCTTATGATTGGGGCATTTAATACATTTACATTTAAAGTTATTATTGATAGGTACTTCTTTCTTACCATTTTTATTCTTTACCCCTGTGTTCCTTCTTCACTTCCTTTTTTTTTTTTTAAAGCAGACCCTTTAGCATTTCTTGCAATACTGGTTTGGTGGTAATATATTCCTTTAGACCTTTTTTGTCTGTGAAGCTCCTGATTTCACCTTCAATTTTGATTGATTGCCTTGCTTGGCACAATATTCTTATTTTTTTACATGACTTTGTATATTTCATTCCCTTCCCTTCTGGCCTGATGAGTTTATATTGAGAAATCAGTCACTAATCTGATGGGGGTTCCTTTGTATGTAACTTTCTATCTCTCTCTGGTCACTTTTAAGATTCTTACTTTGTTGTTGGTGTTTGCCAGTTTAATGATAATGTGCCATGGTATTGGTCTTTTTGGGTTCATTTTGCTTGAGACTCTGTGAGCTTCTTGGATTTGTGTGGGTTTTTTCTTCCCTATATCAGGAAAGTTTTCTGTCATTATTTCTTCAAACAGGTTTTCTATTCCTTGCTCAGTTTCCTCTCCTTCTGAAACCCCTATTATATTGATGTTCTTTTGTCTTGTGTTGTCCCAAAGTTCCCTTAGGCTCTCCTCCTGCTTTTTAATTTTTTTTCTAGAAGCTTCTCTATTTGGATATTTTTTCCTACCTTGTCTTCTAGCTCAGTGATGCTGTCCTCTGCTTCTTCTAGTCGACTCTTGATGCTTTTTATTGAGTTCTTTACAGCAGTGATATCATTTTTCATTTCTTCTTGTTTTTTTTTTTCATTTCGTCTTGATTCTTACTCATATTGTTGAATTTGTGTTCCATTCTTTTCACCCACCTTATGACCATTTCTCTGAATTCTTTCTCTCACAGGTTGTTTGCCTCCATTTCGTTTACTTTCTTTTCTGGTGATGCCTGCTTTTCTTTCATATGTGGGCTGTTTCTTTGTCTCTACATGGTCTCCCTTCTCTGGGTGTCTGGTTATGTAGTTACCTCTCTCCTGTTGATTTAAGGACACAAAATACAACACAACCAGGTACAATGCACAAGGCACTGAACAGAAATGTGTTCATGATATTAATAAACCCAAATAATGGTGACCACCAGAGAAAGGCAGATTAGAGGATAGGAAAGAAAGAAGAAGAGGGAAAAAAAGGAGTGCAAAAATGAAATTGTGAAAAGGTAAAAAAAGTAAGAGAGAAAAAAAAGAGAATAAGAAGGATGAGGGGAACAATATATATATATGGAGAAAACTCCAATAGAACAACCACTAATCCCAACAAATGCCACCAACAACTATCTGGAGATGAATACAAAGTATAAACAACAAGTAATATCAAGCAATGTGAGGAAAAATAGAAGCCAAAAACAAAACAAACAAAAAAGAATAAGCAAAAAAAATCTCACATACAAGCAAAAAAAAATGATATAATGAACAATCAAGCAAACAACAACAGAAGGACAGAGAGAAAATCAATTTCTCTGAAGACAGAGAAGAAAGAGGTGTATATGGACTTGGAGTAGGGAATGGAAATTAGATATATAAGTAGGATGAAATTTTAACAGGGGGAAAAAGAAAAAATAGGGAAAATCTAAAGCAGGAAAAGGGTAAGAGAAACAGGACAACAAAAGGGGAAAAGTTTGGAAGAAAGTGTTGTCAAAAAGGTCAAGTTGAGATAGAGTAAAATGATAATAAAGGAAAGATGAAAATAGAATGTAGAACATAATTCCAAAATAAAATGAATAGAAAATAAAATGACACTTAAAAAAAAAGGTAAAATAGTAGTAGTGATAATACTGATTGAAAAAATGTAATAATTATAAAGGTACTATCAAGTGATAAAAAAAGAAAAAATAATTTCTTAAGTAAAAGATGAAAAAAATAAAAATAAAAATGTGCTGTAGTGAAGGTCACTCGCTTCCTCCACTCTTCTGTTTGGCACGCTTGTTTCCTCATCAGGACAGTATTGCAGTTCCCTGCATTTTACTCCTCCTCAGTGTTGTAAGCCAGTCCTGATTTTTAAGCAGGCAGTGTGTCTTAATTCCTTATATCCCTTTATTTGTGTTTCACAAGAGCCTATTTGTGATTCAAACCCTGGATGGCAGTGTTTCTGGATTGAACTCTGGGTCTACAGGTCCTTTCTAGCCAGGGCTTAGATCCTGCTTTCCCTGTGGCACTCAATATTGGTTTGTGGGAGTGGATTGCCCCAGAGCTGTTTCTCTGATAGTTATTCTTTGCTCTGATCCCCAGGTTCCAGAAAAACAACTTTCTCCTGCAGTCTCAGTAATGAGAAGCAAGGATTTAAAGAGGAAAAAGAAAAAAGAAGAAAAAAGAGCTAGCATAAGAATTTGAACTTCAGGGCTGCATGCAAGTATGTGCAATCTTTTTTCCCCCTTGTGTCTAAGCAGCTGGCACACTTTTAAAATTTTTAGGCTGTCCTTTTGCGTCAGATCAAAAAGGGTTGTTTTTTAGAATTTCCTTCTGTTAATAGTTCTGAGGACTCCCTTCCACATTCACCGATCACACCAGCCCCAACAACCACAGATTTTTCTCAGCGCAGACTTTCCCCGGTCTTCCAGTTCCTGCAGTGTGCAAATTTCTCTCTCTTGCCAGGACCAGAGACCTCACCTATCCCAGTCAAAATCTGACCTTCCCATGGTAGAGTGTAGCGCTCCTCTGAATCCGCATGTTTGGGCCAATTGGAGACCTGTGTTCTGGTGTTCACAGCTGTTTGGTGGGTGACATAGTTGTAAGTTTTTTAGTCTGATAACATCCACTTTCTCCTTCAAGATGGCGCGGTCTCCACATCCCAGTCAGTCACTCCGGGAAGGAACCCAGCAGTAGTGGGGGCTGCCCAGTCATGGGAGCCCCATCCAACAGTCTCCCACCATCTCCTGGAGGATAGCTGTCCCTCAACTCACCAACAAACACTCACCGTGCTACCCTCAGCTGTTCTTTCTATCTGCTCTGGGACAAAACTCAGGACATGTCTGTCTATTCCACTGCCATTTTTTCAATCAAAATTAGATCTAACAGATTTTCATTTGATCCTCTTGGGTTTCTTAGGTATATAACATTATCATCAAGCCAATAATGATATGGGCAACATTCATTACAAAATCTAAGCATTTTATATATCATTTTATGACAACTATCTCTTCCATTTAAAAAAAAAAAGTAATGGTGACAACTTTGACTCCAGTACAGCATTTGCCTAGGTTATGTCAGAATAGTCTTAGTTTCAGGGCAAGTTAATATAATATTATTATGTGTAAAAATATTACATAATTATATAAGTGTGGAAAGAGTGTTAGATTTTGTGAGGCAAACCTCACTAGTGAAGAAAAAAAACTTAGGATTTATAAATAATACTTATGGTGAATCTCCTAGAGTCTAATATTGTTGGTTGTTTATCCCCAAATTATTTAATCAATTTAGATCACTAATTTATCCTACATATAACTTACGTTCTAGACATACTAAAGACAAATATGTTTTTATTTTCCAATAGTGAAAACTCTACTCCAAATCATGATTTTTCTCCACTGATTTCAGAACACACTAGTAATACTACAATATTTCTTATTCAGATTATTATACTTATACTAGCCCAGTGCAAGAAATTTGTGCATTTGTGGGGATCCCTCAGCCTGGCCTACACCCTCTTGCAGTCCAGGACCCTGCAGGGGATGTTCAACTGCTGGCTTAGGTCCACTCCCTAAGCTCAAATCAGACATCTTTAGAGCTGCCTTGAAGGTGGGAGAGGCTCCCACCAGCGCCCCTGTGCTTGCCAGCTGTGTGCCCAGCTTCTGGCTGACTGGTACTTCTCCTGTGGGAGCACAGATGACCAGGGGACAGCTCCTGCATTGAGCGTCTGCCCCCTGGTGGTCAATGTGCATCACAGTGACCAGTTATTCTGCTGTTCGATCTATTTGCATATTAGCCTTTTATTATATAGGATGATTTTTGTTGTCCATCAAGGCATTCTTTTCCTTTTTTGTTGTTGTTATTATTAATAAAGAATATTTTCCTATTAATTTTTAGAGAGAATGGAAGAGAAGGCAGGGTTGTGGAGAGAGAGAGAGACCAACAGATAAAAGCATTGATGTGAGAGATATACCGATTGATTGTCTGCCGCACATGCCCAGACCTGGGCCAAGTATCAAACCTGCAACCAGATATGTACCTTTGACTGGGAATCGAACTCACAACCCTTAGGTTCACAGGACGATGTTCTAACCACTGAGCATGCTTGACAGGGCTTGTTTCTGTTGTTGTTTTCTTTTATATTGAATTATTCAGGTGACAGAGGTTAACAAAATTATACAGGTTTCAGGTGTGCAATTGCACAAAACATCATCTGTACAATGTATTGTGTGTTTACCATCCCAAGTCTTTTAAGGCATTTTTCTTTTTGTTTATTATAGATTTTATGGTTTTGGTTTGTTTTAGTTAATTTTTACATATTGATGTCTTATCAATACTTACAAGAACTCTCATTCATAATTCAGTGACCTCTTTGATTTAAACTTCACCCAGCTAAAATAATCTAATTTACTTGGTATTACAGTAATATAATTTCATGTTTTTATTAAGCATTTGTGTTTTTTTAATGTACTATATTTTTAATAATTTTGTTTTTCAAAAATCTCCTGTAAACAGATGGGTCATTAAAAAATGATTTAAACTGCAATTATATGTTTTAATAAGTAAAATTCTCTCATTCATATTGATTATTACATTATTTAATGTTATTTCAGTCAACTTTTCTAAATGCTCTACTTTTTTTTTCTGCTTTTATATCCTTCAGTGTTTTAGGTGAAATATATCTTATTTTTTATTTTATTCATAATTACTTATAAAGTTAAACAACAACATTAACTTTTAGATAATTATAAAAATAAAACACAAACAAATTAAATGTTCTATAGAATACTCATGGGCAAAAATTATATTCTCTGACCACTGTTTAAAAAAGAGTGTACTATACACCATACTGAATATCAAAGGATTAAGAGACATAAATAATTTTGATGTGAGAATGAATTAGAGATAGACAGGCTGTAGCTGAGATGTCAATGAACCAGACATCTGCTAGAAGTCTCATTTCGCTAAAAATTTCATCTCTCAGCTAGTTGATGAAGCAATGAGGGACTATTTCTCTGGACTTAACTTTGACCAAAAGAAAGAACTGGATCATGAAATTCAAGTGACAGGAACCTTGGGAGAATGTAAACTTGTCATCTTAGTGCTTGAAATAGCCAAGAAAGTAAACGCTCAGCACAGTATGACAGGTATCTTGTACTTTAGAAAAGCAAATTTCAAAAGTTTTAGAGAGGAATTTGAGTAACTTTACAACCTTGGTCTTTTAAAATGACTGGAGGCCTTGAAAAGCAAATTCTGATAAGAAAATTACAAATGGCTACTTCAAGGTAGGAATAAAGGAGAAAGACATAAAAGAAACTAACATCACTACATACACTTTACAGCATGTACTTTAATAGAGGGAAGGGGAAATAATTATATTTTTAACATCTTTTATGTGGAAACAAGATGCTAAGTTATTAACATAGAGGTGTTTCTATATCCATTTTATTGATGAGGGACCTGAGACTCAAGGAGAATAAGGAGAATCCAGAAATATAAAGTCCATTATAGAGTTACCAAGACAATAAAATAACTATGATCAGCCATGTGCAGAGCAGTTTTTTTTCTTTTTTATTCTTTATTGGTTAAAGTATCAGATATGTCTCCTTTCCCTCCATTGACCCCTCCCCAGCACTCACACCCGCCAACACATGCCCTCACTTTTTTAGTGTCTGTGTTTATTGGTTATGCTATATGCATTCATACAAATCCTTTGATCTCTTAACACTTGAGGTTTGACAGTCTGATGTTTCTCCGTCTGAGGTTTGACAATCTGTTCTATGCTTTTCCTTCTCTGGATCTATTTTTCTTTATTAATTTATGTTGCTCATTATATTCCATAAAAGCAATTTTCAAAAAAAAAGAGAAATTGTTAAATACTTGGTGCTGATAATTTCATATTAATCAAAAATCTATATATACTGTATAAAAGCTTAATATGCTAAGTGTTCAACTGAGTGATCGACTGATTGGTCGCTTTGATGTGCATTGGCCACCAGGGGGGAGATGCTCCAATGGCTAGGTTAGCTTGCTGCTGTAGTCCAGCCCATCAGGACTCGGCAAGATGGGGCTGGACACCCTGTAGAGGCCTCCCACGATCCTTCCCACAGTCCCTCCCCAATGAGCCCTGATCAGGACTGGACAAGATGGCCCTGTTCAGCCCTGATTGCTGGCCAAGCAGAGGGATCCCACCCATGCCCGAATTTTGTGCACTGGGCTTTTAGTAGAAAATAAGCATAATTAGTTAATGCTCATACACTCTATGATGAAATCATAGCTTTATACTAGTAAAGATAAATCAAACGTAAATAAAAGATGGCTATACTTATAATAAGTGGTAAATTTAAGTGTTCATGGATAAAATATATACTATATTTTTAAAAATATATTTTTATTAATTTCAGAGGAAGGGAGATGAAGAGAGAGTCAGAAATATCAGTGATGAGAGGGAACAATTGATTGTCTTCTTTCTGCATGCTCCACACTGGGAATTGAGCCCACAGGCACATTCCCTGACCAGGAATCAAACTGTGACCTCCTGGTTCATAGGTTGATGCTCAACCACTGAGCCACACTGGCTGGGCTACTCTATATTTTTTTTAAATGTTAATAACTTTTCCCTGTATTTGTCCCCTTCCCAGTAATAGACATCTAACAAAAATATCCCAACTTATCCACAGGCAACTAGTACCTAAGTCATCCTCCGGCAATTAGTAACTAAGAAGATTCTCTCTTTAGAATCTACACTAACAAACTCAGTAATAAAAACCAGTCAGATAAAGGTAAATAGAAGTAAAAAGTCATTTTAAGTCAGGCCAGGATCAGCATTATGGCAATTACAAGCCATTTTGTATACTGATATCATGGAGAAAAGAAGGCCATAAGTAGCCAAAGAGTGCAAGTATACTGAGAACAGCATGATGATAACTCATATATAGAGAGAAAGTATAGATGAAAAACCAGATATCCCAAGAAAGACAGAAAGTAGCCTAAGATACTGGCTTTCCAATTCTAGGCTTTATGTGTCCAAATTACCCTTCACTTCTCATCTCTGGCTACCTAAATGAGATGCCATGTATAATGAATACCTACTGGACTGTACATCACCTCTAGTTCTGGAAACTCCAGCCTACCTCCTACTGGAGATCATATAACTCCATCTCCTGACAACAGATTCTCCAGACATAGAAAACGAAACCAAGTGAAATAAAAAACCCTTTCTGTATGGAATAAGAGATTTCAACCTAAAACAGGCTTTTTTTCTCTCTAGATATAAATTGGAGAGCTATTGGTAGGTGTCTACATTTGAAATGGGAAACACATAAATATTATCTGCAAAAGGAAGGAGGACACATACAATTATGTCAACATTAAAATTAAAAAAAATAAAGGCATAAATAAATAAATAAGGAGGAGATGACAAAAAGGTGACATAAAGAGGGAAATAACAAATGGAGAGAACTTACTGGGTTCCCTTCAAATGAACTAATATGTGCTTCCTTTCAGAAATACAATAGTATCCCTGCCCTTAGATATCACAAGAAAACCCTTATTCTCCATATAATTACAGCACAAATGTAAGCACTATTGAATGAGCTTGTGACTGGAAAGAAGGCTTAAAATAATGTTGAGGTCAATATTTTCTTTATTTTCATGTAAAATTAAAATGTACATACTGAAATTACATATCATAAAGCATTCCATCAATTCCTAGCAAAATTCCAAGACATATAATTAGACAGATGGTTCATGAACACCTAGAAAAGGATGTGACAATCACCAAGAGCCACTTTAAGTTCACTAAGAATAAATTATACCAAATTAATTAAATTATATAGACATAATGAATCTGCATGTCAATGAGGCATTTAATGGTGTGTTCTGTTGATGTCTCTTTGGACAAGATAGATGTGGAGAGGATGTTAGTAAATTATGTGGATATCTGCTAGTTGAACAATTATTCTCAAACCATGATGATTATATGGCTCATTTTTTAACCTGTTGTAAGCCTTATTCACAACTTTAAGTTTAAAAAATGGGTATAAACATAAAAATATGCATCAATTTATAGAAATAGCCAAATATTGAATGACAGAAACATGATGGAAAAATAGTGGTTTGTTTTTTTTTTCAACTATAAGGCTTGGTACAATGAATCAACTTGGGTATAAAAGAATTCTAGAAGATAAATACAAAGTCTAATTCTTCAGTTTAATGTTAAGCTCACAAATACAGGATGATAGACTATAAAGAAGGAAGAAATATCCAGATTCTTTGGGGAATGAAACTATTTCTTGCAGTTTCATATTCACAGATCGTAACACAATTCCTAGAACAAAACAGGTGCTAAAATTAAATTTTTTTAATTAATGAGAGATTTAATATGAGCCAAAAAATATAGTGCACACTTATTGCATTTACACAAAGGCAGTATTAAGCAAGTAAGCTAAACACTTACCTGTGCCTTATACTGATAAGAACATATTTAGAGCACGGTATCTACTTGGGAACAATCTATTAAGTGGAACACTAATAAATTGTAGTGGTTCCTAAAGAGTGTAAACAAGATGGTGACAAACAGGATCTTATAGAGTCAGGGTTCTCCAGAAACAACAACCACTAGGAGATCTAGATCTAGGTCTATAGGTCTGCATCTATCTATATCTATATGTATATGTATATCTGTATCTATATCTATTTATTTCTATTTCTATATATATCTTTGTAGCTATAGAAACAGAGAGGAGAGGAAAAAAAGGAAAGAAAGAGAAAGATTGGCTCTCAGTTTACAGATCTGAAACAATCCCTATTAAAATACCAATAGCATTTTCACGGAAGTTGAAAAAATAGTTCTAAAATTTATATGGAACCACAAAAGACCCTTAATAACCAAAGAAACCTTGAGAAAGAACAAAGTTGGAAGTAGCCATTGCCTAATATCAAACTACTAGAGGACCAATGCATGAAATTCATGCAAGGGGCTCGGCCCTCGCAGCACCTATTGGACCTCACAGCCCCTCAAAGCCTCAGCTGGCCCTCACAGTCCTGGCTTCATCCTGAAGGTCATCCAAAAGGACTTCCAGAGGGTCATTTTGCTGTTTGTTCTAATTAGCATATTAGCTCTTATTATATAGGACTAGAAACCCAGTGCACAAAATTCATGCACAGGGGTGTGTATCCCTCAACCCAGCCTGCACCCTCTCCAATATGGGACGCCTCAAGGGATATCTAACTGCCAGTCAGACATCCCACTCACAACCCAGGACTGCTGGCTCCCGACTACTTGCTTCCATACATTCCTGATTGCCCCAAACCGCTTCTGCCTGTCAGCCTGATAACCCTCTAACCACTCCTCTGCCAATCTTATTGATGTCCAACTACTCCCCTGCCAGCCTGTTTGTCCCTAACTGCCCTGCCCTGCAGGCCTGGCCCCCGCAACTGCTCTCCCCTGCAGGTTTGGGTACCCCCCAACTGCCCTTCCCTGTAGGCCTGGTTGCCCCTAACTTCCTTCCTGTTGGCCTGGTCACCCCCAACTGCCCTCCCTTGCTGGCCTGACTGCCCACAACTGTCCTCCCTTGCAGACCTGGTTCCTCCCAACTACCCTCCACTGCTGGCCATCTTGTGGCAGCCATCTTGTGTCCACATGGGGGAAGTCTTCTTTGACCGTATGATGGCAGCCATCTTGTGTGTGTAGTGATGGAGTGACAGTCAATTTGCATATTATTCTTTCATTAGATAGGATAGAAGCCTGGTGCATGGGTGGGGACCAGCTTGTTTGCCCTGAAGGTTGTCCCAGATCAGGGTGGGGATTCCCTTGGACGTGGGGTTGTTTTCAGGCTGGCCATGCTCCCCGGTGACCCAAGCGGAGGCCCTGGTATCTGGGATTAATTTATCTTCTATAATTAAAACTTTATAGCTTTGAGTGGAAGCCTGGGTTAGCCAGAGCAGGTGGAAATCTTGGCTCCCTCCAATGCTGGGGAAACCCAAGCCTCGTGCTCTCTCTGTGGCCACAACCATCTTAGTTGGGTCAATTTGCATACTCTCTCCTGATTGGCTTGTGGGTGTGGCTTGTGGGTGTAGTGGTGGTACAGTCAATTTGCACATTACTCTTTTATTAGATAGGATATTGCAAGGCTATGATAAGCAAAAGAGCATAGTCCTGTACATGGATAAATGGAACTGAATAGAGAGCCCAGAAATAAATCCATGACTATATGGTCAATTAATCTATGACAATAAAGGCAAGATTATACAATAGGTAAAGACAATCTCTTCAATAAATGTTGTTGGGGAACCTGGACAGATACATGTAAAAAATGAAACTAAACCACTTTCTTAGGTCATATAAAAAAATAAACTCAAAATAGAGACTTAAATATAAGACCCAGAACCAGAAAGCTCCTAAAAGAAAGTGTAGGCTTAAAATTCTTTGACACTGCTCTTAATAATATTTTTTGATATATCTTCTTGGGTAAGAGAAATAAAGAAAAAATAAATAAATGGGACTACATAAGACTAAAAAGTTTTTGCACAGCAATGGAAACCATCAACAAAATGACTGGAAGAAGATAATTGGCTATAACAAACCCAATGATAAGGGTTAATATCCAAAATATATAAAGAACTCATATACTTCAACACTGAGAAAGCAAACCATACAATTGAAAATGGGCAGAAATTTCTCTAAAAAAAATACAGATGGCTAAGATATATGAAAAGATGCTCAGTGTCACTAATCATCAGAGAAACACAAATTAAAAGAACAATGAGAAATTAGCTAACACCTGTCAAAATGGCTATCATCAATAAGTCAAAAAGTGTTGGCAAAGATATAGAGAAAAGGGAACCCTTATGAACAATTGAAAGTTGCAAATTGGTGTAGCCAGCCACTATGGAAAACAGTATGAAAGTTTCTCAAAAAATTTTTAATTTTTTGAGAAAATAACTACCTTATGACCCAACAATTCCAATTCTGGGTATTTATCTGAAGAAATGTAAAACACAAATTCAAAAAACTATATGCACCTCTATGTTCATTGCAGCATTAAATACAATAGCCAAGATATGGAAGCAACTTAAGTTCCCATCAATAGACAATTGGATACAGAAAGGGCAGTACATATTGTGTGTGTGTGTGTGTATTGGAATATTACTCAGCCATAAAAAAGAATAAACTCTTACCATGTGTGGTAACATAGATGAACCTAGAGGGTATCATGCTAAGTGAAATACATCAGACAAAGAAAGACAAACACCCTAAGATTTCCCATATATGAAGAATTTAAAGAACAAAATAAATGTTTAGATTCTACATAAATAAACAAAGCAGAAACAGACTAATGGATCCAAATGACAAACTGATAGGGGCCAATTGGGAAACCTGCTGGGGCTAGGTTTAAAAAAGTGAAGGGATTAAGAAGCATAAATTGATAATTACTAATCATAGGGATGTAAAGTACAGCATATAATCAACTAATACTATTGTTATAACTATATATAATGCCAGGTGGGTACTAGACTTAACTGTGGTGTCACTTCATAAGTTATATCTATCTAAACTCTATGTTGTACATCTGAAACTAATATTAAATGTCCACTGTAATAAAAAATAAAATTAAAAAAATATTGACTTATGCAATAATGTAATTGTAGATATAAAGAAATAGGCAAAGTAGTCTGGCAAGCTGGAGACCCAAGGAAGAGCTAATGTTGTAGTTTAAGTCTGATGCAGTCTGATGGTGACAGAATTCCCTTTTTCTTGGGGAAAGGTCAGCCTTTTTCTTAAGGCCTCCAACTGATTAGATGAGGTTCACCACTTGCATTATGGAGGGCAATCTTCTTTATTCAAATACTACTGATTTAAATGTTACCTATATTTTAAAATATTTTATTTATTTTTTAATATATTTTATTGATTTTAGAGAGGAAAAGAGGGAGAGAGAGAGAGATAGGAAACATCAATGATGAGTGAGAACCATTGAATGGCTGCCTCCTGCATGTCCCCTACTGGGGATGGAACCCGAAACCCGGGCATGTGCCCTTGGCCAGAATCAAAACTGGGACCCCTCAGTCCGCAGGCTGATGCTCTATACATTGAGCAAACCAACTAGGGCAATTTTAAGATATTTTAGAGCAATATTTAGATTAGTGTTTGATCAAATATTGAGTACCACACTCAAGCCAAGTTGACAAAAAAATTAATCATTACAACTTGATTGACACAATAAATGGTTAAGGGGAAGAGAGATATTTAACTTGAAAAAGAAAAAAGTTAGACAGATATGTGGCACCTGTTTTAAAATGTTTTCATTTTTTTACATAAAGAGGGATGACACTCAGCCATTGTAACTCTGAAGCGTTAACTTAAGATGTAGGGTAAAAATTACAAACGAATCTAGAGAACATTTCTAACAACTAACCTATCTAATTTAAATAAGGATACACATTAAAAAAAAAAACCTGTCAATGTTGCAATCCCCAAGGAAAGTTACAGTTTTATTGCAAAGACAGAAACACAGATATAAAATAAAGCTAATCCACTCTCTGAACAACTATTTATTAATTACAAGGTACATTTTATACACTTATTTTTATTATGATTTATCAATGTGCCAGTATTTTTTATATATTAGCAATACAATAGCAAACCAGAAAATGTCCCTGCCTTCATGAAGCTTATAATCTAAGCTTATAATTGTGGAAAAATACAGAAAATAAAATGTAGTTGTAATATACAGTGTCAAAAATGGTAACTTCCAAGTATATTGAGAAGTCTAGCTCCTGGTTAAAAATCTTTGATTTTTCAGACCCCACAATAAGGCTTTGGCAGGCTTTATGGGGGAAAGCAGACCTGATACACAGCCAGTGCACTACAGTCTGAAGGGAATTGCAGTCAAGGTCTCAGGCCGACCATGCTCTTATGTATATCTACATAGTCAGCCCAGGCACCTTCATCTCAAAGCTTCTTTATCAGGAGCTTATAGCCTGGGCTTTCTTCAGGCTCCTCTGCCTACAACACCTTATTGGGGATGGAAGTAGAAAACTTTAAAGATACGTTTTGCCAGTCTGAATTAGTACTCAGTACTTTCCACTCAGCCTTTTTCTCCTTTTCCTCCTTCTCCTACCCCTCAGATCCCTAAAACTGCAGGAACCTCCATTTCTATGCTAATCTACCTGACCTTCGACCAGTGCTCCTTTTCCCAGGGAAATGGAGAAAAAGGAGCAGGAAGGAGTCCATGGTTTTTCTGATTTACTTCTGGCTTATGCAGTAACAGTAAGTAATTAAATGTTTGACTGCTACTTTCATTTTGGCTTGTTGCCTCAGAGCATTCTCCAGATCACCTGAGCTCTAAAGACAAGACTATCTTAATTCCAGTTTCTGTAACACTGGATGGCTTAAACAACAAATTTTTATTTCTCACAGTTCTAGAGGCTAGAAGTCTACAATCAAAGGGCCAACATATTCAAGTCCTTGGTAAAGGCCCTCTTCCTGATTAAGAGATGGCCAAATTCTACTTGCACCCTACGGCAGAGATAGCAGAGTCATCTTTTCTGATAAGGACTCCACCCTCAAGACCAATTTACCTCCCAAAGGCCTAACATCCTAATATCACCACACTGAGGTTTAGGGTTTCAGCATTTGAGTTTTGGGAGGACACACTTCTTTAAGAGAAACACAACAGAATTTAAAAAGAAAGGTAGGCAGGGACAGGAGAGGGTGCCATAATGTAAAAAACCTAAGACAGTAACACTTGAGTCAACACCTGAGCTATTGGAAGGAAAGACCTCCGAGGATATCTGGGAAAGAACACCACAGGCAGGGAGATGGCAAAGACAAATGCCCTGCTACACACTGCCCAGAGGTGAATATTCAGCTACAATGAGAGAGAGAAGGGCTTGCTTCCACAACTTTCCCAAGCTAGATAGAAGAGAGCAGAAATAACAGAAAACTGTGAGAAGTGAGGTGGCAGAGCATACAGGTACACTCTGTAGACTCAAAGCAAAGGAGCCCGGCAATCATGGAGTCGTCATGATAGATACCTCAGAAGACAGAAAAGCCACTCAGAAACCAGAAGAACAGAAACAAGGCGAAAGGTCAGGAAGTATTCTGTGACAGAAAATGAAAAGTTAGTGTTCTGGTGGGCGGGTCATGTGCATAACTCCAGGGGACTTCACATCATAGTCTCAGCATCATGCAATATATGGCTATTCAGCCCACTATGATGGCCCTGAAATTAGAGCCTACAAAGAACACACTTTGGGGAACCAAAACACTCCATATAACTAGAGTATAGAGAGACTTAGGAAATACAATGATGAAATCAAGAGGTAAACAAAAATCTATACAATTTTTTAAAGTCACAGAAATACTTTAAATAAAAGATTAATGTGACCAAAACTCAGATTTTTAGGATGTGATAAGTGATTGTGAGGCAGCAAGAAAAACTGCTTTTGAGACTATTGTGAGAGGTTTTTTGTTATTTTTTTTTATTCAACTAGGGTCTTGAAAATAGAGTTGAGAAAAGCAAATAAAGAAAGATAGAAGCAAAAAGGGCTGGGCTTTGATGGAATGTGAGAGTGGAAAAGTTAACATTAATCTCATTTTGATTTGGACACCAGGAACAATGGTGACAACATTGTTGACATAAGGACAAAAGAGGACAACTAAATACTATACACAAGATAATCTCCTTAAATTGGACTTCATGTACTTGAAGTACTTGTAGGAGATCCAGATAGAAAAATAAATAAAATAAAATATTAATATATATTCAACAAAAGAAGGGTTCCTTGATCAGATATACCTGAGAAATACTACATATTCTATCCTGCTCTTGAAGATCAATTCTATTATTTATTCATTCAATCTATATTTTGTATTTCCTACTTTGAGCCATAAACTATGTCTCACTCTGGGATATAAAGGGAATAAGATGAACATGATCCTTGCCTTCAAGCAGTTTACAATCTATACATTTAGTTATTAAACAAATAACTGTGTAAATTATAATTGAAATCCTATATAATCCAAGGATAATATGCAAATTGACCAAACAGCAGAGTGGTTGGTTGCTATGATGCACACTGACCACCAGGGAGTAGAGGCTCAATGGCAGGAGCTGCCCCCTGGTGGCCAGTGCACTCCCACAGTGGGAGTGCCACTCAGCCAGAAGCTGGGCTGATGGCTGGTGAGAGTGGCAGCAGTGGTGGGAGCTTCTCCAGCCTCCCCAGCAGCTCTAAGGATGGATATCCCCCAAAGCTCCCAGACTGCTAAAGGGCACAGGCTGGGCTGAGGGACCCGCGCTCCCTTCCCCCCTTCTCCCCCCCCGCTGCCCCCAGTGCACGAATGTCGTACACCTGGCCTCTAGTAATTCTATAAATTAGTATAAAGTTCCACAACTGTCTAAAACAGGGGACCAAATCTAGCTTAAGGAACCTCCATGTTACTCTCATATTAATGTACTAAAATTCTACTACAGTGAGACCTATCAAAATTATTTAAATAAGAATTTCCAAGGACTGTTCAATTTTTTTAAAGCATGGAAGCTGTTTTAGATCCCCTGTAAATTACCTAGTCTATGTAAAGAGTAAACCTTGAAATAAAACGTAGTTTATAAAACTCTCAGGAAGATAACAAAGAAAAATGTAACGTGGAATTTAGTCTTCATTGCCAGCATGTAGTTTCCTTTTTCTGCAGAGGAAAGACAAGACCAAATGTTTGGTGGCAGGAATCATAAGGCAGTTTGAGGCACAGGAAGTAGAACAGCCTGATTAGTAAGCAGCAGGACCAGCTAAAACAGTTCGACACTGAAAGAGAGACTATAAAGAGTTACTTGGATTGAGTCACTTGACCACCCAAATTACTTCCATTTCCTACTTCAAACACTAAAAATTATGATATTCATTTTTCACTTTTCCCCTCATTCTAGAGACACAGCAAGGCTGTCATAGCTGTGTTTAATCAATAAAATAATGAATGAACTCTGATCTCTTTGGTATGTGTAATGAATAAAATAGTATTGGTATTAATAATAAAATAGAGTTATTTAACATTTAACAGGCACCGATTGAGATTTTATTTCTGATATCTGGAACTGTGATTTGAGTCATCAAATGACTTTAAATCAGTTGAATGTTCAGGCTAAATATATTTATATTATATATTTTTCCTTTTTTTTTTTTTTTTGGTTTGAACATGAGTAAGAGATAGGGGAGCTAGAAATATGCCCTGGAACTACCCAGGATTCAGAGTCCTTTACCTCCCTCTGCTGCTCTTATTCTCCTAAACATACTCCACTAATTTTAAGTCTAAATTTTTACAATTTAATGAGAGAAATTCTAGATACTGACCACTCACGGATTCACTAAATAAACTAGAGTAAACCACTGTCATTAGGAAACATGATTAAAAATAATATTGCACTTAATGGTGCAGGAAGATGTTAAAAATATTAAAGAAGCAAACTTAGAGTAAGCTCCCATTATTGTTTAAAAATGCAGCTGTGCAGATATATAAAGTGTTAATTTCGGATAACTAAAAATATTTTTACTCATCTATATTGTCAAATTTTTCTACTTATTGTTTTCATAAAAAATTTAAAAGTAAAGGTTTCCAAGACTTTTTGGATAAATATATTTTGAGATAATAACCATTGTAATGGTTAATTTTTATTAATAACTAGAGGTCTGGTACATGAAATTTGTTCATGGGGAGCGGGTGTCCTTCAACCTGGCCTGAACCCGCTCCAATCTGGGATCACCTTAGGAGATGTCCAACTGCCAGGTTAGGCCTGATCTATGAGGGACTAGGCCTAAACTGGCAGTGGGACATCCCTCTCACAATCCAGGACCACTGGCTCCTAACCACTCACCTGCCTGCCTGCCTGATTGCTCCTAACTGCTTCTGCCTACCAGCCAGATAGCTCCCTAACTTTCCTCCCCTGCCAGCCTGATAGTCCCTAACTGGCTTCCCCTGCTGGCCTGATCACCCACAACTACCCTCCCATGCCAGTCTGATAGCCCACAACTGCCCTCCCCTGCCACAAACTGCCTCTATCACCAGGACCCACCTCCTCCGCCTGATGTGGGAGAGATGCCAGGATTGGCCCCTTTGCCCCACAAAGAGCCGCGGGACATCTAGACCTCACCATGTGGAGTGGCTGCTGGACCCCACCTTCGCTGTGCACATGGCCCTCTTGTGGTGGCCATTTCATGTCAGCCGTCTTGTGGCAGCCATCGCGCAAGGGTGTTCTACAAGGGTGTGATGCCCTAGGCTTTTATTATGTAAGATAGCTGTATTGGATTTATAAGTAAGTTTGAGTTTTATTTATTTTTAGCTTTTTATTTACAAAAGCTTTTCTGACATTTGATAAATATTCTGTTCAATAATCTTTCCATTGTTGCCCTTCCCAATACCTGCTTCCATTACTTTCACTACTCAGTAGCAAAGAATAAGTAGCAGTGGCAAACACTTGCCAAGTTTCAGTGATTCATGTAGTTTGTCAAGAATTATCAGCTGCAGGCTATATATTCTGGAAAAAAATGGTCTTGGTGAAGGATCTATGTGAAAAGCCATGAGCAGTGAAGGCCAGTTTATATGTGACTATCTAGCACTTTAACCAGGTTCTTGAAAGGAAAGTTAATGAATACAGCCTTTTTAAATGATAAATTCTGCCTTTCTTTTTTTTTCTTTTTTTTTTACCCAACTATATTCTTTACTACGCATAATAATTCCTGAATAAAAAAGTTAGACATTAAAGAGTCAACCTCACTTTCATGAATTCCCATAATTTCATAGCAATATTGCAAAAATTTTTAATGAACACTGTGTATGTACCAACAAGAGAGGAAATAAAAAGTTTGTTTTGTGTATAGGGTAAGAGATGGAGTGAAGGATACAATTTTAAAAAGCTATTTCTGCTTTAGGAGTGTTTAGAAAATAGAAATGAAAATAGACAGCCAATCATAATACAAGGTGGAATTAATTAACCTTTGAGGATGGCTTTTCAGTGACTGGGAAGAAGCTGGGAAAATATATTCTAAGTCCAATAGGAACAAAACTATGTGGGCATAAAAGTACATGCTTTACCAAGAAAAATGGTTAAGGGCTAAGCTTAATGAATGAATGCATTGGAGAAGGCTTGAATAAGCAGAATAAACTCAGTTGTAGCAGTCTCTGAGGCCACTTTAGGAAATCTGACTATATTCTATAGGCCATAGGAAAACATCTAAATTTTTTATTTAAAAAGCGCGATATGCCCTCTGATCCATGTCTTAAAAAGTTTAAGAAGGGATGCACTTAAAAAGTAGAATAGTGTATTAAAAGTATATATCCAGAGAATATCAACTGGAAAGCTACTGGAATACTGTGGGTGTGAGATGACATCACTGCCTGCAGTAGGAGAGGAACCAGGAAAATAAATGATAAACATATGAAGCAGCATTGTGTAGGAAGAACAAATAGATTGTAGTAATTTATCAGAGGCAGTGCTAAAGGTGATGCAAGGCACAAAGATAACTGAGGTCCCTTTTATGTGTGCCTGGGAAGGTGACATACCGGCTTTCCTGGATTGAGTTTAATTTGGGTTTGAGACTCCATGCAAATTCTTGGGAATTAGGTTAGAATTTTAGAAAGAAAGAAAAAAACAAAAACAATCAAAGTTATTAGTTATTACCCAGAAGCCGGATCAGGATGTTTTCCAGTGGGGGTTGGAGGCGGGGTGGGGGGGTATGTTAGAGACTAAAAAGACTTAGACCAGAAACACAGGAAAAGATTACATTATAGGGTTTATAAAAGGAAGCAGAAATAGTAATATAGACAAGAGAAGAAAGATTATAAACTGAAAAGGACCCACTTTAAAATCAAGAATAAAAATTATAATCCTTTTTTATTGGAATATAAGAAATATGATAAAACTAAGTAAAGAACAATATCAGGGAATTATTGGAGCAGAAAGCTAAAAGTTAAGAGTGGCTGATAGTGTTTAAATATAGTAGAAATATTGGGGAAGTTGAGGACTAAGAAGAATGACTAGAAATGACAAGCAATATAATACGAATGCCCTCTGAAACAGCAGGTTCAGAGTGAAAGACAGAAGCAATAAAAAACAACAACATTTTAATGGGTGGTAAAGATAAGTGACAGCATATTAAAACAGTCTTTCAAAAAATTAAATTTAATAAAGCTAAGAAAAAATAGGAGGTGACATTTTGTCAGAGAAATAGGGTCTGGGAAAGCATATTTGTTTATTATTTGAAATATGGGAATTTTATAGTGTATGTTGACTGAAGAAACTGTAGTGAAAATAAAGACATTAGATATATTAGTAAACTGAGTGACAGACCAGCCAGCATGACTCAGTGGTTGAGCATGGGCATATGAACCTGGAGGTCAAGGTTTGATTCCCAGTCAGGGTACATGCCTGGTTGTGGGCTTGATACCTAGTGCAGAGCATGCAGGAGGCAGCCGATCAATGATTTTCTTTCATCACTGATGTTTCTATCTCTTTATCCCTTCCTCTCTGAAATCAATAAAAATATATTTTAAATTGAGTGATAAATTATGGGACAAGAATTATATAACTGAGAATAATAATGAATTCAACCAATAGCAGGAATGAATTCAACAGGATAAAGGGACTAGTTTTGGAAATGAGGAACACTTTCACTTTAAAGAAAAGAAAAATAATTTGGAAGTCCAAAAACAAATCACTTTTATGAAAGGGAAGGAAGTTAAGGGCAGTAATTTGGCCTGTTTCTTTATTAGAAAATTACAGAACCACGCCCCTCCCCATTCATGGCTTAAAGTAACATATAGACTTAATAATTGTATGACCTATCAGTGGTTCACACAACAATTTTAAAGCCTCAGAAAGTTCTGGGTGGAATGTCATATGAAATAACTGAGCAGGTAAGCATACTAATATAACTCACAGACTCAGAAGATAAATAGTCCCCAAGAAAAACAACCACTGTCACTGTGATTAAATTTCTTTCCTTAGCATACACCTTTCCATTAAGTGAATAAAGGGAATGTATTTAGTGCCTGAAAACCCAGTAGCTACACATGGCTCAGTGAACTGCACAACATCATACCACTCATATTATATAAACCTGCTTTCATAAATACCAACTGTCTTAGAAAAAAGATGGCATATGTGAAATGAGCAGTTAAGGAAAATGCCACCATTGTCTTATTCAGAATAGGGTATAAGTAGCTACACTGCAGACATATGGCCTGGATTCAAAATCCAATTGTCACCTTGGGTGACCATAACCACAAGCATATTACTTAACTTTTTTTGTGTCCTTTTCATCAATGAGACCAATCTATAGGTTTGTTGTGAGGATGTAATATCTAAAGCATAACAAGAACCCATAAAAATTAGTTGCCATTTTCCTCCTCCTACTCCAGCTCTGCTCCCTTATCCTCTTATTCTGCCTCTTTTTCTTCTTCCTCATTTTCCTTCTCATCATCTCTCTTCTTTCTCTTACTTCACAAAAACTATTAATTCATTCAACAAACGTTCACTAAACACTCACTATGTGCCAAAGACTCTACTACACTTTAGATTTGCACTAATGAACAAAATAGACATGATTCCTGAATTCTGTGGGCTAACTAGTTTAGAAGGCAAATGTTGAACAAATAAAAATATAAGTAAGTGTATGATAACAAATATAGTCATTTCATTGAAAGAAAATTGCAGGGATCAAAAAAAATCAAATGATACAAATAATTAGCCAGTGTGGAGGTAGGGGAACAACTCTAAAGAACCATCATTTAGAGATATAAAATCCCAAAATTTTGAGAATATAAATATTACTTAATTTTCCAAAATCATTCATCTAAAGTTTATTTGTTCCAAGTAAATTCAATCAGTTCATATTTTAAGTGCTTTACCACACATTATACACAGGATGAGACAAAAGTAGGTTTACAGTTGTTCATCTGCAAAATAATACAATCTATACTAATAAAAGGTTAATATGTTAATTAAACTGGCAGACCTTCTGGACGTTTTTCTGGACAAAGCCATGGTGGCAGGGCTGAAGCAGAGATGGTTAGGGGCAATCAGGCCAGGAGGGGAGGGCAGTTGGGGATGATCAGGCTGGCAGGGGGGCAATTGGGGGTGAGCAGGCTAGCAGTGGGGGGCAGTTGGATGTGAGTAGGCTGGCAGGGGGAATAGTTAGGGTGATCAGGCCAAGAGAGGGGCAGTTGGGAGCAAGCAAACTGGCAGGGGGAGCAGTTAGGGGCAAGCAGGCTGGCAGGGGAGGCAGTTGGAGGTGAGCAGGCTGGCAGGGAGAGTGGTTAGAGGCAATCAAGCAAATAGGCAGGTGAGAGGTTAGGAGCAA
This sequence comes from Lasiurus cinereus, assembly GCA_011751065.1. NCBI lineage: Eukaryota > Metazoa > Chordata > Mammalia > Chiroptera > Vespertilionidae > Lasiurus > Lasiurus cinereus. The sequence goes on along the minus strand of JAAGEH010000208.1, from coordinate 5,750,068 downwards.
GCGGTCCCGGAATGCGAGAGGGATGTTCCAGATTAGAGAGGGTGGAGGCCAGGATGAGGGACACCCCTCCCCCATGCACGAATTTCATGCACTGGGCCACTAGTAGTTAATAATAATTCAAGAATAAAATCATTTGCATAGTCACAACTGTAAACCTACTTTGCCCCACCTTGTATTTATCAGAATTTCTGTATTAAAGAACAGAAAAATCTTTGTTTGAAGTCTAAAATTGTTTCTTTATGACAATAATTTAGTTAATCAACTAAAAAGTAAATTCCACTAAGAGTCAATAAAAAATTAAAACAGACCTTTAAATGAGTGTTACATGTTTTAACTAAATTTCACAAAACTAGTTTATGTGGAAGATACAATAATCTAGAGCTAAATTAGCCAAGTCTATAACCTGAAGGAAAAGCATTTTATGTGAGAATCAAAAGGACAACTAAATTATAATTAATTTGAATAATGTCTGTCATGTAGATATTGCTATAATGTCTAAAGTGTCAGGAAAATGTTCTTAGCTCTTCCTGAGGATATAATATGGGAAGGTTAATTATAATTAGGCTACAAGACTGATGAAAACATCAATGCTAAAATATTCAAAGAGAGGAGTTGGAAGACTACAGTGATATGTAGGCTTCAAAATTTGTGAAATTTTATATAATAAAAAAAATAATATGCAAATTGACTCTAATAGCAGAACGACTGCTGGACCAGTCACTATGTAGTTCACTGACCACCTCTTGTTCCCTTTCCCCGGCTGGCAGGCTCCAATCTCCTGATGGCCACTGGTGGCGGGGATAGAGCTGGTGAGTGGGTGGGAACAGCGTACCTCTTGGTCCCTTTCCCCAGCCATTAGGCACTGATCATTCGATGGTGATGGGAAACTGGGGATGGGTGGCGGCAGGGGGTGGAAGTGGCTGCAGGCAGCTGGGAAAGATGGTCCCAATCACAGGCCAGGCCTAGGGACCATACCTGCTCATGATTTTCATGTGCCAGGCCTCTAGTAGAAACAATAAAAAGATAGTAGAAAGCAAGTTTGGGCAAACTAGTAGTCAAAATCAATAAAATAAAAAGAGAGGAGTCTGATAGTTAAGTCAAGAGAGTTGCTTTCATTTTTTAAATGTATTTTTTCTTATTTAAAATTAAATATTCATTGTTGAAAGTATTACACATGTCCCTTTTTTCCCCTATTGACTCCTTTTACCCCTATCCTCCCACCTTTCTTCTGCCCCAGGCCTTCAATACTGCATTGTCTGTGTTTATGGGTTATGCATATATGCATACAAGTTCTTTGGATGATCTTCTTTCACTTTTTACTTACTCAGATTGCCAAAATGCAGGCATTGGGAGAAGTAGGGCAATATCCACAGTTCTGCCTCACAGAATAGAGCAGGAAAACAAGAGAAACTTCAAAACCTGAGTGTACTTGGTGGATGTGTGCACTACCACATGACTAGAAATATGTAAGAAAAGGGCAAATTTATTAGCCTCCCCTGAAGTCCTTGACATTCATGATTGCTGACATATAAATATATAAGATCTCTTGAGAGTGAATTTGCTTTTATAAACCTTTTTTTTTTTTTAACTTTCTAGCAGCTAACATTTCCACAGGAAAGAGAACAGTACAATTTTGGTGGGCATGTCACAGCTAACAATTGAACTGGGGCCACTATCCACAACAAATAAAAAATATAAATAGGTAATTAATGAGTCAGGTATAACCATGTCACTTATGTATATTATCATAGGTAGTTTAAATAATTCACATATTAGTTATAAGAAGAGTATTTAAAAATATTCAATATACTTGGTTCCCTGCTATAAAAAAAATATATTCAATTTAACTAAAGTTTGGGAAATAAATCAAATATATTTAAAGACAAGCACCAGTTTCTCTAATGAAGGTGGACATTACTTTCAAAATAAAATTGTTTATCTCAAACAAAAGTATTTGAAGTAGATGCACTGGAAATCTCCTTTTCATTAACTTGTAACATTACCTTGAATTCTCTATTCATATGTAATATATATTTTTCTACATTGAAATTATCAGTTAATGGTTGCCATAAAATAAGTATGTTAGGAGTTTTTACCTCTATTTGACACATTTTTGTGCAGTATTGACTTTAAAGTCATGACATAATTTCTTTGGATAATTATTATAATTCATAGCTTTAAATAATTTCTATGTACCCTATAAAAATTCCACTATGAGAAATTAAGTGTATAGTAGTTTCCTTTAGACACTGTCATTTTAAACAATTTATAGGCTATATTTTTTGCTTATGTTAACGATATGAGAAACAAAAAGCATAAAATATTGAATAGATTTTAAAGTTTTCTCTTTTGGACCGTATACAAACCATGTAAAATTGATGGGAGAGTAGTACTCTCAGGGAAGCAAACTAAATTCAAGATGATAACATTTCTATGTTGAAATTTAGTCCATAGTGATAATATATACATACTGACTTCTCATTGAGATGAGTATCAATAAATTGATTGACCTGAGAGATAAATATTGATTTTAGCAAGCCCAAATTCTATATTCACATCAGACAATTCTTCATGATATTTCTTAGGATGCAAAGTCAATAAATGAATTGTTATATTCTGAATAATTTCCCAAGTCTGCAGGAAAGGTAAGTTTTTCACTCTATTATGGAGAAGTGCTAATCAATTCACATCTTTATTCTGTGAGTGCTTACTAAAAATATCCAAATGAAATATTTCTCATATTTGTTGCTCTAATATTTGTCTCCTTTTAATAAAACTATTACAATAACACATATTCAATTTCTTTCTATTTGCTCGATTTCTTTTTATATGGCACTGCAATAGCCAGGCTTCTTTAACATGAGGCCAGCACAAATAGTCATTCAAGTCAGTTCACACAAAATTTTTTATTCAACAAAATATTCTGTCCTGATTGTCTGACAGCAATTAAAATATGCATACAGAGGTTTGCATGAATTGTTTTTTCTGTACATAAGCATAAGATTCCTTTCTACCTTAGGGATATTTCATTGTCCTCCCTATCAGCTAGCTTTTTTCACTTTAGTCTTATCTAAAGGGCCTTGTGCAGTACTAGGTATATCCTCAAGTTTTAAACAGATATTAGGTATCTGCTTAAGAATAAATTGAGTCCTTATGATAACAATATATAAAGAAAATAATTGTTTTATTTAAAATTAACATAAAAATATCAGAAAGAATACAAAATTTGCATGATTTAAAGACATATGTCAGAAAATATTTGTTTGGTTACACTTCTTCAGAGCATGTTCCTAGAACTCCAGTGTATAGTGTTCTTTGCTCTGGGGATGTTTCAATGGAAATATTAAAGGAGCACTGGTAGTGATAAAATAATATATGAAACCAAACAATTATTTGTTCAAATCCTGACATCACCACTTGCCCATCTCATATTGTAGCAAATTATCTGTGATAACTAAGCCTCAATTATCTTCTTATGAATATGAATAACAATATCTAGTTCATAAAGATGGTATGATTAAAGGAGATAATATAAAAAAACAATGAGCACAATTAAGTATCTATGTAAACATTAGATTTTTAATGTGCTATTTTTAAGATTACTTCTATGTCTTGGTTTGACAATAAAACTTTAAAATATGACCATGACCCAAAAGATATTAAGAGTGAAGTTTTATTTGATAAGATAGTAAAAATTGTAGGCATATAAGAACAACACTTAAAGATGCTTACTTCAAGTCTACTTCAGAGTATAGATGTTAAGTACTATAAAAAGATATTAAATATGAAAATGAATACACTAAGGAATTGATATATAATAAACTATATTATTTTAGGAAACTTCAGATCTTGCTTTCAATTTTTTACAAATAATGTATATATACATATCAATATCTCTATTTTTCTGTTACATGTGAATAAAAAGATAAAAGTTTTGGAACCACTATAAGTCAATATACACTATTATATATATAGTTATTTCCTAAAAATAAATTTAAGAATTAGAAAAGCTCACATTAATTGTTTACTTAGTTAATAAATGGAAAGCCTTTATAAGAGTAAGTGACTTCTAATGATCAATGAGTGAATGAATGTTTATTAATGGTAATATGATTATGTATCAGTCACCATACTAAATAATTTAGATGTGCTATTTCATTGTAATATCTCAATATCTCTATTACATAGGTTGTATTATTATCAGCATTTTTTAGGTACAGATGCTGGGGCTCAGATAAACTCTAGTCATATGTGGAAGAACCATATTCAAAGCAAGGTCTTTCTGACTTCAGAATCCAAAATCCCCAAAACCATGCTATAATCCTCCCATATTTCATCATTGGTAGTGATGGTCTCAGTAAACATTTCCCTATTTGGTTTCAAGCTATCTTTGCTTTCCATTATGCTTTCTCCCTTCCACTTCATTTAATTAGGTGAGGGTCTTTATTGTAATAGATTTTTAAAATACAGTGGTACCTCGAGATACGAGTGCTCTACCATATGAGATTTTTGAGATACAAGCCATCGAGTGAGCGATTTTTGCTTTGAAATAGGAGCAACATTTGAGATACGAGTAATCGCAGGGATAGGCCGGCTGCACACGATCCACCAGTTTACCGGGACTCGAGCGTCTCATAGTTTCCCATGCCTCAAGGTTACGGAACGAATTAAACTCGTATCTCGAGGTACCACTGTATATTAAATAGAGCCTACATGAACAAAGGATACTCTACCTATTCCTCCTCTCCTTTCTATTCTCTTTTGGTTTAAAATCAAATAAGGATTCTGTATTTCTGGAAGATATATTATCACATTTGCAATGGAACCAACAGATCTAATGGCCTTCTCTTATCAAAATGGTATAAGCCCAAGGAAACATAAGGGCCAAAGAATGAAAAAGATGTCATGGAACTCCACATTTGGAAGAAACAATACAGATGAGTGATGGCATATACTATTTCCCTAGCTTCCAATCCAATGTGCTTTCCACAATAACAAGGTGCTTAGTGAATCTGAGTAATTAATTATACAGATCAAATTATACAGAATGACCTCAAAATTCTGAAAAAAATATTGACAACAATGTTTAATTATTGTTTTTGAAACCAATATATTGTTCTGATTACTTTTTTTCAATTTTTTGCTCCTCTTGTTGTGTGGTTACCTATATTACCTTTTTTCAGTATGAATGAATATTTCTGCATCTTAAATTTAAAGAGCATATAACAGATTCCCTGAACCGTTCTTGGAAAGACATTAATGAAAAATAGAATGTCAGTTTAATATAGTTTGTCACTATTCACCCCAAATCCTCCCTGGTGAATTCCCATGAGGAAGGTTACTTGCCACATTTATACATTTTTTCTTTAATCTGTTCACCTAACCTTTAGAGAACTTAATTAAGAACTTCTAAAAATAATAGCACATACTTCATAGAAATTGAATTTTCCATTAAAAGTTAGCAAAACAAATGGATAAGCGCTTGCATAGTAAAGAAAGACAAAGTGAAGATGTCAGCTAAAAGGAGATAAAAAATGAAAAGAAAATTACTGTGTCATCATAAAGATAATGAAATTTAAAAGAAATAAAAAAGATGAGACATTTTGTAGGACATATAAAACAGTCTGACTAGAGCCAATAAAAAAGAAACTTTGGTGAAGGAAATGCCACTAATTAGATATTGTTAAAGCAGAAATGAACATTTTATTTTATGCTTTTATAGGATAACATATCCAAAAAGATACTTAACCGAGTGATATCTGTTTTTTCCACAGATCAGGGCGCATACTGTATAACATTAACTCTACAGGAGTACAACTTAATCATGTGGTGCTATGACACCATAAGGCGATTGAAAATATATTTGGAAAAGATCTTGAACTTATGTGCCACATACAGAAGGAAGCAAATGCATTTTTTAATCCCTGGAAAAGATAGGTAGGGAATTTCTAAATACATTACTTTGAAAGTAATCTACAAAGAAATAAAACACAATTCTATCTCAATCACTCTAACCTTAGTCTCATTGTCAGCAAAGTTTAAAAATAAGTGTCATAAATATACCACTTTATACTTTCAAAAAGTACTCTTAAAACAAAAATAATAATGGTAAGATATCATTTGTCATAACCATTGTGACAATATTGTGAAAATATTGTCAATACATTATGTAGATAAGGGTGTGAGGATATAGCACTCTAAGGCAGAGTTGGTGGTAGTGCAAATTACGGACATCTTTATGAAGAACAACATGATGGCATCAATTAAGTGTTAAATATAAAAATCCTTTGACACAACAAACCTATTCCTAGGAGCTAATTCTAAGTAGAGATTATAATAAAGATGTTAAGATATACTCACAGCAGTGTCATTTATAATAGCCCACCCAAAAAATCCTAAATTTTTCATTAGTAAAACGACCTCATTAAATGAGCTACTCAATATCTTTTAACAACAGAGATGCCCTAATAATTAGCTTATTACTAGGAGATAATTTTAAGAAAAATAAAACTATATATATATATATGTACATATCTATATATACTGGTGTATATATATCCTATCTATTAAACAGAAAATATGCTAATTGACCATCATGCCCTACAAAGATGGCAGCACCCATAGCCACAAGATGGCAGCGCTTAGTCCCCTCAGCCCTGCTGGGGTGGCAGGTATGCAGCACAGCATTCCCCTGAGCCTCCCAGCCACCCAGACACCAGAGGCGCACACAAGCCTCAGATGTTAGCTTCCTAGCTGCTCAGGTCCGCCTGAGGCTCAGGTAACCAGGGCTGGCCAAGGCTTATGCTGATGGCAGTGGCAGCAGCAGAGTTGTGATGGGGGGTGTCGCCTTCCCCTGAACTCCAGGTCACCTCCACCCCTGAGGTCTCCTGAACTGTGAGAGGGACCCCCCTCCAGTGCATGAATTTTCATGCATCTGGCCTCTAATATGTATGTTTGTATATGTGTGTGTATACACACACACACACACACACACACACACACACTGTATTTTTGTAAGAGTGTATGTGTGTGTGAAATTTTTTCTTTCTTTTTTCCTTTATTACAGTGGTCGGCAAACTGTGGCTCACAAGCTGCCACAGTTTGCTGCTCTATTGACTAATGAGTTTGCCAACCACTACTTTATTATACCTTTTGACATTATTTGCATTTTCTACAATCCTATATAATAAAGAGCTAATATGCTAATTAGACTGAACACCAAACAATCTTCCAGATGACCTTCCAGACAAAGCCAGGGCTGGGAGGACAGCCGAGGCTGCACAGCACTGAAGGGCCAAGCCCCTTACACAAATTTCATGTGTAGGGCCTTTAGTAAATATATATTCACCTTCCTAAATATATAAAGTAAAAATTAAAAAGAAAATGGGTATTATATTAAATACTAGTGTCCTGGTGCAGAGATTCATGCACATTGAAAGGAAATTAATTAGGAGAAATATTTTAATATCGCTTTCCACCCTTTCTCTATTATAGAAGTGTCAACCAAATTCACAATTGACAATGACAGGTCAAAACACAGGTATGCGATTGGTGCCAGCAAGTGCTTCATATGTATCATGCATGCATGAGTCAACTTAGCCTTTTATATACAGAATAAACTTGCTTAATTAGACCTGCTTTCTGATTTAGCTAAACATTTTCCAGCCCAGTGAAGCACTCCAATTTCTCTTTCAGATAATTGTCAGCAACATAGCAATAAATATCAACATGAAACAGATTATTACTGTAGATCATGCAAGGAGAACAAAGGGTAAAATATTTAACTGTAGCAGTGTTTGACTATATTCTGTGAAGTGATAAAACCTGATGTCATCTTCAAGGTCTACCATTTCTTACTTCTTTTAAGTTGGGTCAAGTTTCTAAACTTTGTAATCTCTGTTTTCCGGCTAATGAAAAGAAAATAGGATTCTACCAAGTTTCCTATCTACTTACTCCAGGATATCTGTTGGGGATCAAATGAGATGAGGCATGTGAAAATGCTTCACAAACATTTGGTTAAAATGTAAAATGTTGCACCTGGCTATAAAGCAAGTCTGGTTCCTGGGCAGAAGAAACTCCAAGGAGGCTAGTTGCTAGGAAGAGGACACAGGGCGTTGCTATGTGACATCATTACCCAGTGTATACAGCGACTATTTCTGGTCTGGGCTGGGCTGTGGGCTGCATTTTACACCAGGGTGTCTTGGCAGTATTGGCTCTGATTTGGTGGGCTGTGGCTCTAGGATGGTGGTAGGGCCTGTGTCCCACATGGGGGAAGCCGAGTGTTCGTTTGCAAGTACTAGATCAGTGGTGCTGTTTATTTTTAAATGGCCAGTGCACATCATGGAAGCTCCTGTGTTGAGCATCTGCCCCTTGATGGCCAGTACATGCCACAGCCTTTTATATAGAGAGATATATGAGATCAAGAAGCAGAGAGATGAGATGACCTACTCCAAGTCTTAATTAGTAACAACAGAATTAGTACTAAAGCTCTGGTGACCATGTTGCCTCAATCAATATCCAAGGAATAACAGAATGGTTTGAGTTTGTCCCCTTATTAACCTGCATTAATATGCAAGATTGCATTGAGCTATAATATTCTTCCATTTTTAAAATAGCAAAGAAAAAATATAACAGTAAAGAGAGTAAAAAAAAAACCATAAAATGAATCCTAGATATCTTCATTTAATTCAACTTTGTATTTTTCTTATTATGATTACAGAGTTCGCTCTTTGTGCCCATTATGTTAGCAAATCCTCACATAGATGACTGTCAGCAATGGAACCTCAAGTAATGTAATATGTAAGTTTTCAATAAAAATATAAACATTATAAAAACCTAGAACACATACTTTGTTCCTGAAAGAGACCTTAGATTCATCTTGTCTAAACTCATTTTAAAGATGAAAAACTGAGGCTCAGGCTGATTTGCTCAAGTTCACAAATAAAGTACTCTGTAAAATTGTCATTGTAATTGAAATGACATTCAGAGGGTTATAGAAAGCATTGCATCTACCAATTGTGCATTTCATTCAAAGACAGATATTTATTAAGCACTGGAGCAGAAGCAGAAACTCCTTCCAGTTAATGTTAATGAATGTCACTCTTTTCTTTTTGTAGACAGTCCCTTTTTAACGTTATACATTATCCACCAACATATCAGCATCAAAGAACACATGTGATGTCTCTGACTGCAGGAAAGCACTCTAAGTTCCAACTGTAGATATTAAATTTTCAAAGAAAATAGTATAAATTATTTATATAGTTTATATATTAACCCTTGTCTGACACATGATTTGCAAATATCTCTCCATTCAATAGGCTACTTTTTTAGTTTGATGATGCCTTCCTTCACTGTGCAGAAGCATTCTGTTTAATACAATCCTACATTTTTGTTTTTGCTTTTGTTCCTTTGCTTTTGGAGTAAGTCCACAAAAATGCTGCTAAGACTGATATCAAGGAGCTTCCTGCCTGTGTTTTCTTCTGGGAATTTTATGGTCTCAGGTTTTTACATTCAAGTCTTAAACCCATTCGGAGTTAATTTTCTGCATGTAGTAAGACAGTGGTTTATTTTCATGTTTTGCTAGTGGCTACCCTGTTATTCTAACATCATTTACTGAAAACACTTTCTCCCTTCTTATATTATTGGCTCCTTTGTCATAAAATAATTGTCCATATATATGTCGGTTTATTTCTGGGATCTCTATATTTTTCCATTAATCTGTGTGTCTATTTTATGCCAATATCATACTGTTTTGATTACTATGGCTTTGTAGGATAGTTTGATATCTGGAAGTAGAATATCTCCAACTTTGTTCTTCTCTCTCAAGATTGCTTTGGCTATGCAGAAAATAAATATATTTTCTTGAAGAATGCACAGAGATGGCCAGTAGGCATAGGAAAAGTTGTTCAACATAATATTTAGGGAATTATAAATCAAAAGCACAATGAGACATCACCTCACACCTGTTCGAATGGCTAACATAAAAAAGATAAGATATAACAAGTGTTGGAGAGGATGTGCAGAAAAGGGAAATCTGGAACACTCTTGATGTTAATATAAGTTGTTGGAGCCACTATAGGAAACAGAATCCTCATAAAATGAAGAATAGAACCACCATATGACCCAGATATCTGTGTATTAATCTGAAGAATAAAAAAACACTAATTAGAAAAATGCATTCTTATGTTCATTGTAGCATTATTTACAATAGCCAATATATGGAAACAACCTAAGTCCATCAATGAATAAATAAATAAAGAAGATGTATTTTTTATATACAATGGAATACTACACAGCCATAAAAAGAAATATTGCCATTTGTGACTACATGGATAGAATTTGAGCATTATATACTAAATGGAATCATATGGAAAAAGACAAATAATGTATTATTTTACTTATATGTGACATATAAAACCAAAATACTTAACAAAAGAAACACAAAGTTAAAGATAAAACAGATTAGTAGTTACCACTAATAGCCCAGTTACTTTAATCTTGTCTGGATGCTACAGGATTTAGGTCTTTACACTAGTAGGCTCAACAACAGTGGTGCCAATATTGAGCTTCTCTGTGAGGGTAGAGCCGTACTTGACCATTTAGGCCAGGGAATTAGAAAGTCAGATCAATTTTCACCTAAATAATCATGATACAACTTCAGGAAAAGAAAAAAAGGAGTAATAAATGAAATAAATCATTGGTGGCTCACCTGCTGGAGTAGAGGATATTTAAAGTCCTTTAAAAGAGACCTAGATCCATACACCTGGGAACACTTATAAATTGGTCTCCTCATTTATCTAGAAGAGATCCCTAAGTATTCTTTAAAGTGAATGAACTTTTTCTATCATTTCTTAGTCGACTCAGGCTGCTATGCCATCAACGGGTTTATAAAACAGATATTTCTCACATTTCTGAAGGCTGGTAATTCCAAGATCAAGGTACTGACAAATTTCATTTCCTAGTGGAAAATGACCTCTTCCCAGCTGTCTTCTAACCATGTCCTCATGTGACAGAGAGGGCAAGCTCTTATATTTTCCCCTTCTTACCAGGTAGATGGACACTATCCCATCGAGATGGTCCTATATTCATAATTCCATTATTATCTGATTATTTCCCAACAGTACCACCTTCCATACCATCATGTTAGCAACAGGGCTTCAATTTATAAATCTGAGGGATTGAGGGAGGGCACAACCATTTAGTCTGGAACAGATCCCAAGTGCACTCTACATTGGATACTACTTACTGATCAGAGTGGTTCCATGGAGCACAACACATTTTTGTCTTGGGAGGAGATTGGAAACCAGAGGCTGCTTACTTCCTCAGAACTGCGAGAACTAGCAAGGCAACCACTGCTCACATTCAAATTACCTGTGAATGACATAATCACAAAGGGACAATAAGCAACAAGGATTCCCAACTACCATGTTTCCCCCACACTCGTTCAAATAATCATCAGATTGAAAGTAAACATCCTAGGAAAGGATAAGAAGTGCTGTGGACTGGTTGCCAAATATTTCAATGTAGGTAATAATTACTCAGATTTCTTCCTCATATCTAGCTAAAGTTCACGAAGATTTTTGTTAAAAGGGACTGAGGAAAGAAAGGTAAATTTGGATTGGGAGCACTATAGAGAAGGAAAGATATACACAGAGAGCACTTGGTTTTGCAAATGACAAGGAAATAAATAGAAAAGAAAGATAAAAAGGTAGAGTAATATTTTCAACAATACCCCCCCCAAAAAAAATCATAGTTAATTTTATGGTTTAAAAAAAGAAAATCACTGTCAAAACATTAAGCTATGAAGAAAAATATCAAAGGATAGTGGGGATAGATGTGTTAATATTCTCTAAAGATGGTTTTGTATTTTTTCAAATTCTTTAGTATCACCACAACTAATACTAAATATTTCTTGAATGCTTATCCAGGGCCAGACACTTTCTATGAATTTTAGAGACATCATGTAATTTAAACAATACTACTTAAACTAATAAATTACATAGCATTCTATGAATGAAATAAGAGGTAAGTGGGAGGGCATGAACTTTCAGATTCTACTGATGACTACCCAGCCATCTACCTGTAGTACAGGATGCACAGCACTCATTGAATACTAGTCAAGAACCCAGAACCCCTAAGATGCACTGTGGGTAACAAAACCAGCAGTGGAGATGCAAGGGGAAAAAGTAAAAGACAGAAGGGGGAACTATATTGGGAATCAGGAGATCTCAAGTTAATCTGTTGATTCTGGGAAATCACATTTCCTTTCTGAGTGCTAGTTTCCAAATTGCACTCTCTCAGGCATTATTTCTCAGCCTTGGCACTATTTAAATTTTGAACCAGATACTTCTTTGTTATGGGGACTATCCTGTACATTTCAGGGTGTATAAAAGCATTCCTGGCCTGTATCCACTAATTATAGTAGGGTTTCTCCAGTTATGAAAGCCAAAAATGTCTTGCAACATGGCCAAGTATCCTGTAGAAAACAAAATCTCTCCCAGTTGAAAACCAGTGCCCTGCTGCTCATAAAATTTTTTTCATTCTATAATTTTATGTGTTTAACATGCCAAAGTAATATATAATTAGTGAACCAGTAAAGAACACAGTGTCTAGAGTCAGAGTACCTGGAGTAAAATCTCTATCACTTGGAAATTACTTCTGGCAACTTATTTAACTCATTTGTAAAATAAGAATTATAACAACGACCTCATAGTGTTCATGAGGGAATCAATGTATATAAGGAACCAATAAGACCACCTTGCTCACTGAATGCAATTTTGTTAGTGTAACCATTTAAATTATTATAGCCCTAATCCTTCACCTGGAACACTGGGCTGTACTCTTATGATCAGCTTCTCCAGGTAAACTTTACATATCAAATTTGAGTATAGATAGAAATGTTACATTGAGAGCACCAGGAAAATAGGAAGCAGGTTTATGCATTCATCGCCGTATATTCAAGTCCTCAGCATAAGCCCTGGTACATAATAGGCATTCAAGAAACAGGTGCTATAGGGAAGATCAACTGATGAAAGAAGATGCAGCACAGAGATGACTTCAAGAGTATTGCCTAAGATTCCAAAAGCCTAAAAGTGAGTAAAGATTTATATTACATATCCACGTGCCTGAGACTCTTACAGAATAGTATTACTCTGTATCAGAAAGAGCTGTAAAAACAACTCCTTAGCCATATTTCTTACAACACTGGGGAATCAATATAAAGAATTATAAATTAATTTGTGTGCATCTACAGCCTGCATTCCACTCTCCAATGAATGATGACAAATGAATGCTTAAACTCTAGTAGCACTGTGTGAATTCATTATCAAATTAAGTCACATTCATTCTCTCTCTCTCTCTCTCTCTCTCTCTCTCTCTCTCTCTCTCTCTCTCCCTCCCCCCTCTTTCTCCTCCCACTTTCTTGGCAAAAAAAGCTCTACAAACAAAAATAGAAAATCAAAGACAAGAAACTTGTGAAATATAATTCTCTAAGCAATAAGGACTTTTATTGTCAATCTAAAAACAGCTGACACTGCCTGAAAGTAGAACCATAAAAATAAAATACAGCACACAACTTCCATTTGCCTACACTTGAAGGAAATGAGTTCTCACAATTGCTATGGCAGCTAATGTTACTACATTTGGTAGTTTTCAACAAAGGAAAAGAAGTGATGGTGGTGGAGCGGGGAAGGATATCTCCTGGGCTTTAGGAATACCTCCTTGGTTTTCAAATTGAAACAATTACAAATACATTAAAAATACATATTCATGATGAAAATGTAGTTCATTTTCCACATAGTTCTTATTTGACAATCATTTTCTGCTAACTATAGGAACAGAGAAGCAATTCTTGCACTAGGATTGTTGGAGTCATTTCCTTTTCTACTTTCCAAACAAAATTTTCAGACCCAAAACTTTGATTCTCTCTCCTACTGATCTCCCCAAATATTTTAAACTTTCACTGCTCTTCCTGGGAGTTCTACTCTTCTTACCTGGAGAAATCTTTCTTCCTACTTTTCTGACAAAAAAAAAATACAGTCAAACAGGCATTAAATGCTTCAATGACCTGCTTAAAACTCTGTCTGTTATTTCATATCTTCCCAAATTAGCTATATGTTACCTCATCTCCTCCTTATCAACAGAGATACATAAAGTCTTCTCGGCCTACCCACACCTTTCCTTCACAATGGAATCTTTTCTTCAGAATGCAATTCTGCTCAAATTTTTCTAATATAGAACTTTTATACTAGATGTCCCTCTCCCTTCCCTGTGGCTATTGCTCTATTTGTTGATCCCTTCTGAGTTATCACCTTAGAAGTGTATGCTGTGTGTTCTTTTTCAATGTATCAGTCCCAACATGGCTCTACCCATTCTAACATAGCCTCTGATCCCATTAACTAAAGCCATTCTTGTAAAGCCATCAACAAACCCAACATTTTCAAAATCTATAGTTCTCATATGAGAAATCCAAGACAATTAATTTATGAGTATTATTAGGGTTTCCCTCTCCCCAACTACAGATTTTTGGTTTTGCCCTCTCTGTTTCACTTATCTTCCTTCTAAAAAGGGTTTTCTCTGGCCTAATGAGCTCCTTTGGGACTTTATGATGGAGGGTCAGGAAGAAAGACACAGCAGGAATGTAGGATAAAAGGCAAAGAGCTAAACATGGTGGAGAGAACTCAGAAGAACATTTTTTTAAAGGGTGCTAAAAAGCAGTTATATTGAGTAGATGAGACAGACAGTGAGAAAATTAAGAAATTTGAGTATAATTATAAATTCACTCCATAATATTAGACAAATAAAGAGAAAACTAGCCAAAACCGATTGGCTTAGTGGATAGAGCGTTGGCCTGTGGACCGAAAGGTCCCAGGTTCTATTCCGGTCAAGGGCATGTACCTTGGTTGCAGGCACATCCCCAGTAGGGGGCATGCAGGAGGCGGTTGATTGTTGTCTCTCTCATCAATGTTTCTAACTCTTTATCCCTCTCCCTTCTTCTCTGTAAAAAATCAATAAAATACATTTTTTTAAAAAAGAGAAAACTAAGTTGTTTTGAAATTACTTTTCACACTTCTTAAAAATGTCTATTATGACATTTCTCAGGTCATAGGCAAGTGCTATAGTTAGCTTATCTGACTACTCATCATGCTGCATGGTTAAACTCTCCTTTTTGAAGGTATCTATTGTTTTCACTCCTAGAATTTTCTCCAACCTCATTTTATATCTCTGGCCTCATTAATATTATGTATGAGCATATCTTCTTTCCTATCCATGGAGGTCCATGCTTAGATTTTTATTCTTTCCCCTCTCCAGAAAAGCACCCCAGCTTGCACTGAGGAGTCACTTGTTGTGGGCTGAATTATGTCACCACAAATTCATATGTTAAGGTCCTAACCCTAAGTACTTTGGAATGTGATTTTATTTAGAGACAAGGTCTATAGAAAGATTATTAAGTTAAAAGGAAGTATTTGGGGTATGCCTCAATCCAGTCTTACTGGTGTTAATAAGAAGAAATTTAGACACTCAGGCACCAGGAGCATGCAAGCACAAAGGAAAATTATATGAAAACAGTAAGAAGGTGACCATCTGCAGCCAGAGAAGCAGTCCTCAGAATGAAAACAAACCTGCAGACACCTTGATCTTGGACTTCTAGACTCTAAAACTGCCAGAAAATTAACTTCCATTGCTTGAGCCACCCAGGGTATGGTATTTTGGTAGAGCAGCCCCAGAATTATAGTACTTAAATATAGTACTTTTTGTTTTAATGTCAGATCAATTGACAATTAAGTTCCTATTGAAGTTCGGTTCTGTTTCTATATTCTGAAAAAGGACCTTATGATATTAAAGCTGAAAATTTCTTAGAGATCATTTGGTCAATTCGTGTTTCATTTTTGTGGGGATAACTTGATTCGTGAAATTAGTGAAACCTAGAGTCCCTTCCTCAACATAGTGAACATGAGTGTACACATAAATTTTACATAAATATTATTTCATTTCATTAGGAATTTATTTTCTTCACATCGGTAGAATGCTTTAAAAAAAAAAAGCACACACACACACACACACACTTTTACCCTGGTTGTTGTTGTTCAGTTGGTTGGAGCATCATCCCTTACACTAAAAGGTTGTGGGTTTGATTCCCAGTCAGGGCACATTCTTAGGATGTGAATTCCATCCCCATTCAGGACACAAACAGGAGGCAATGGATCCATGCTTCTTTCTCACATATCCTCAGGTGAGGATTTAAAAAAAAAATGTTTTAAATAATTCTTTCTCACTTTAATTTTTTTCAGGGGAAAAAATGAAGTCAAATACTGAAATAAGAATAAAACTAATCTGGCTTTATAGTAAATTTCAATAAGAAGCTTGATTAAGAAATTTTAGTTTAATATAACAGTATCTTGGATATTTAATACATTTGTGACTTTGTTGTAGTTTAGGAGCAAGAGGTAGTGGAAAAATCCTGGTGATGTCAACTTACACAGAATTGGAAGGGCCATTACTCTCTTTGCCAGTCAAGAATAGGATTGTGTGAAGACACAGAGCATTCTCCAAGACCCTTTGGAGAAATTCTAGTCACGTCGTTTCCTCCAGTCAATAAGGGCACCTTTAGCAAGCACTGCATCACTGATCCTGTCTATTTCAGCAAGAAAAGAAAATCAATCCATATTTCAATGTTAAGGTCATCAGAGCAGGGGTAACTTTCAAAACAGTTTTTCAGTACTTTGATATACCCAAAGATTTCTGCCAATGGATAAAAAGATAAGACGGTCCCTCTCAACTGCAGGCTCCAGAGGCCCTTTGCCGGGAATTGGAAACTGTATTTGCTGGCTCCCAACCTCTCACAGAATGAAAACCTGGCCAAAGGAGCTCCTTCTTTTCACAGGCAATGGAAGAGCCTTAGATCAGATTTGCATTACTCATTGGGCCAAAAGATCTGCCAAGTGAGCCAATCCATCAATATACTTCACCCTATCAAGCTTTTCTGTGATCAGGCTTCCCAATTCTCTCAAAAGGAGTAAAATTTTGCTTGAAGTTTAGTCAAATACTTCAAAAGGCAGCAAACTTCTTGGTACTCAAAAACTTCGTTATGTCATCAATGCACATGCATTTATGAGAAAAAACTTTTTTTCTTTTTGACGAGACAGTGATTTAAAAACCTGATAGACTCTGAGGAAACTGGTATCTTTCATAACAGTAAACAAGACTCTTTTCAAGACTGCTGGCTAGGTTTTTGACACCAGCACATCCTCTTGTCAAAAGCAATGAGAAGTCATAATGATGTGACTTCTCCCAAGCAGAATATCCGGATAGATAGCCAAGACTGTTTATGCTTCACTGGGGCACAATAACCTAAGTTGTTTTTCCCTCCTATCCAAAGGCTTTCTTAGGGAAGACAATTCTCATCATTTTGAAAGTATCTATGACCACTGACATTTCCAAAGCTAACTCAAAAATTAGAACATTTTTTATAGCGTTAGTGTGCACATAAATCAAGAACAAAAAATAATAGTAGTGCCATCTAGTTGTATAATGAAAGGAAAATGACACAGCTGTGAATTCCTCCTCTTTAGGGCTATTAGAAGAAATGTCAGCATGTCTGATGTGTGTGTGTAATTTGTTAAATACATTGTTTCAATTTTATTCTGTGGCTTCAATTGCAAACTAGTTCAAAAATTTCCAGAGAATAAGACAGGATCTCCAATTTTATGTGGCTTCTTGTGCTTTGTAATGTCATAAGTGAAATCTCATCTATATAAAACTATGAAAAGCCACAAATGGTATCCCTATATCAAAGAATCATCAGGAAAGAATTATCAGGAAACAGCATGTGCTCATTAGCAATCTCTTCTCAACTACTGTTCAGTGTTGGCCGTTTTTCTCTCTCCGGCTTAGACTTCCACAGTGATCAGTGATAACATGAGCGTTGCTTATGCCTATTCAAGTCATTCTGCCATTGCCCACACTGCGTGTGATGTCTGCCAATGTGTTCCAAAGCACCTTCTTTCAACCTCAAGGGAAATGATATCTGTATCAACTGGGTTTTTCTGCTGCCACCACTGCCAAACATCTGGAGCACCTATTCCCAGCTCTTTGCAGAAGCTCTTGTCATGACCAGCATGCAAGACCCAAAGCAATCAGAGCAGAGTTGTGTTTTCTGCTACAGTGAATAAAGTCCTTACATCCTTGCTCTAAGTTACACATGTGTTCTCAATATTCACCTATATTGAGTGCATACACTCTTTTAGCTTTACCTGAACCACTAGGACTCAGATAGGAATATTTGAAGTTTGGGATTACAGAACTATCTCAGTAATACATTATGGCATATAAAAAGTTTGAACACATGTGTGTGTTCACAGACAATGGAAGAGCCTTAGATCAGATTTGCATTATCTCTACATATCTGTTCCTCTCCTTATAATCTCTTGATACACCTCTCCAATCCTATGGGCTATACAATTTAGACTCAAGCAAGATTTGTTAAAATAGTTTAGGGTTTATTCTTTCCACTCACTGCTTTCAGTTTAACACTGTTAGGAAAACATTCTGTCAGCACCTAGACTTTACTGAACTTTAGACAAGTGATTAAGCTATCTCCATAAACTTACATTAAATAACAAGAAATTAGAAAACTGTGCCTGCCATTCACTCACACACCCATGCACACATTTGCATACAAACACACAATTACGAAAGTATTTGTTCTCACACATCTAAAAATGAATAACTCCATATCATATTTTTACATTTGTTCTTATTGATTTTGAGAGAGAGGAAACAGAAGGGAAGGAGGGAGGAGGAGAGGAAGGGTGGGGAGAGAGAAAAAAAGTCAGCAACATGAGAAAGAAACATCAATCTGTTGCCCCAATTAGGGATCAACTAGGAATGACCCTGGGGATGGAACCCACAACCTGGGTATGTGCCCTGATTAGGACTAGCACTCACCACTTTGTGGTGTATAGGATGATGCTCCAGCCACCTGAATCACACTGGCCAAGGTGAACAATTCCAGATTTTTTTAGTCACCTTAATCACAATCATTAGAGAGACCTGTTCTACTTTCTCAGGTACTCTTTTAAGGAATGGCCACCATCTATTCAGTCAGGAAATTAAAACCCTAGAAGCCATCTTATATTTCTCCACCTCTCTCATTTTCCATACCCAACATATTATTTCAACTCTTTATTTGATTTTTCTTTTAAATCTATTCTCTTCAGTCTTTTATGGTCTATTCCTAGCTTTATCAATGTTTTCCTGGATGGTGCAGTGAGCAGCAAGTCTCCCTGCATCTCTATCTCCTTTTGTTTCCATAGTCCACATTGTTGTCATATATTTCCTAAAACTGGTAACTGGTTTTTTATTTATTTATTATCTTTATCCTTATAATCTTGAAAAGCACCACGTATATTGTAGCAACACAATTATTATCTCATAAGTAAGTAAATTCTTCAAAAGGAAGTGCTCAGCCAATTCAGACACTTTCATGAATACAGTTTAAATTCATTAGTCTTGTTTAGTAGACATCCTATTCTCCACTACGCCAAACTTTCTGATTTTGTTTCCAGAATGAGCTATGATTGCTCCTTTCCCTGTGAACTGGAAATACTTGTAATGCACCACAAGTTTCCAATTTCAAAATTTGATATGTAAAGAAACATTTAAGTATAGGGACTGAGCTGGGAGCTGTGCTCGGTTCTAACAATACGAAGGCAGCTCCTGAATAGGAACTGTGATTCACAAAAGATAAAACTTACTCAGAAAAGAAAATTCCTATTAAAACAAAAACAAAACAAAATAAAAAAAGAGACATGTACATTTCAAAACAACCTACTTTCTCTTGGCTCAATGCATTTTAAAAATGATAGCAACTTCAGAGTACATGATCCTCAAAATATGGGAACTAGCTGTCATCTAGAATAAAGATGGAGCTGTAAGACAGTAGGATCATTTCATGCATCAACAGTAGACTCTTCTGACAAAATAGAAGGGAAGCATGGCAGCCCCATAGAAGAGCCTTTGAGTAAGATGAGATAGGACCTTGTTGTACTCATTATATACTTTACTATCATGATTCCTATCAAGGAATATCATGCATGGAAATACAGGAACTCTATGTTCTCTCTAGTTCTGTTGTTAGGGCATTACATCTTCTCCAGGAAGGACTAACTAGAGTTATTTTATCTTAGTCCATATATTAAACTTTGCTCTAGGTTATGTACTGCTAAATCAAACTTTGAAAACATTTTGTAATAGGGCATTTTTTATCCAGTTGAGCTGGAGCTGAGTAGCTAGAAGGTAGAAGCTATACAAATAGCTACAAGCTACTAGTATAAAGACCACCTGTGCTCCCAGTTGCTAGTATACATTGATAAGCATACATTTTTTTTAATTTTATAACTGGAAAAGGATGGGAGGACTTTGTAGTCAGGGCATTAGGAGAACAGAGGAAGATAAGAGAGGTTATGACATGGCATCTTTCACCAGTCTACTCTAAGACTATTTCAAAACTTCTATGGACAGAGAGATTGAGGCAGAATTTGACAAGATCTTCAAGTTCTGGCACAATTAAAGCTGCTTTGGACCCACGTGATAGATAGGGCATAGAGAAAGGAAGAAGAAGAAAAAAACATACCCCATATGTATTAGTCAGGATTCTAATCTCTTCAAAAACAACAGAAAGAATATGAGATACAGATACAGAAATATATAATGAAATTTTGTATAAGGAATTCACTCAAAGATTTATAATAAAGATTATTTATAGAGGCTGGGAAGTCCTAAGTACTGCCATCTGCAAGATGGAGAGCCAGGAAGGCTGTTGGTGTCACTCTAGGACCTGAAAACCTGGAGCACCAAGGGCAAGAGAAGGCCACTGTCCTAGCTCAAATAGTCAGATATTCAAGAGGCCTTTCTGTTCTATTCAGGTCCGCAATGGATTGAATGATACTCACCTATTGTGGATGACAATCTGCTTCACTCTAAATCTACCAATTCACATGCTAATCTCTTCCAGAGATACCCTCACAGACACACTCAGAAATAATGTTTAACTGGATATCTGAGCATCTCATGACCCAAAATGACACCTAAAAATTAACCATCACTTCATACTTAACATAGAATCATAAATTGCTTAGGTCTCCTGAAGATTGTAGAAGTTTGGAATAAACTGAAACAATAACTTTGGCCTTTACACTAGTACTCTAGTGTGCTTATGGTGGGTACTGACAGCAGTGAAATCTCTATAAGCAGCTCTGCAGAAAGCAAAAATGATCAAGTGAAAACTGAAGTAGAAGAAAGACAGAGAAAAGAGAAAGGCACATGTTGTGATGAATTGATCTGATGGTTTGTGGCCCATAGGATACTGCCTCTGTGGAAGTCTCAAAAATAAACAGGAGCCCTGCCTGAGTGGGTCACTTGATTGGAGTATTGTCCCATGCAACAATAGGTTCTGGGTTTGATTCTTGTCAGAGCACATACCTAGATTGTGGGTTTGATCTCTGGTCGGGATGAGTACAGGAATCAACTGATCTATGTTTCTTTTTCTAAAATTGATAAAAATATATAAGGATTAAAAACAAACAAGCAAACACACAAACAGAAGACATTTTGAGGATGCTATTTGCAGGCAGTCAATACAATGGAGATGCAGCCCATTACACACTGGGCATAAAAAAAGAAAGGGCTGCCGAAACTGGTTTGGCTCAGTAGATAGAGCGTCGGCCTGCGGACTGAAAGGTCCTAGGTTTGATTCTGGTCCAGGGCATGTACCTGGGTTGTGGGCACATCCCCCTTGAGGAGCGTGCAGGAGGCAGCTGATCGATGTCTCTCTCTTATCGATGTTTCTAACTCTCTATCCCTCTCTTTTCCTGTCTATAAAAAATCAATAAAATATTTTTTAAAAGAAGGGCTATCTTTCCTTATAGTCATAAGGTTCAAGGCCTAGAATATTTTGATTATTTATATGGGACATTGTAAACTCTGAATTTAGCATAGAGAAGGACAAGAATCAGAGAACCCTGAACATTAACGAAATTGGAGTGATTTATAGAACAAGTAGGATACTATAGCCAAACTTTTTACTCAAAAACAATTTAACTTTTGAATTATTTTAGATAAAGGCAAGAATGATCATTATAAATGCATCATGAGTCAATGATAATGAGTAATGTAATTTATAGTCCCTTGTAGTTAAAATAGAGAAAAATAATCAAAAGATAACTTGAAGTCCATTAGTATAATTGGGGAGTCATTGTTTACCTACATATTATAGAGTTATTCCTTCACAAAAAGACATTCTATCTTCATAATAGGCATGAATTTCACACAGACATAACAAGTAAGATTTATAATTATTTTAGGAATTCATGGTAAAAATACTGGACTTAAACATGAAAATAATATACATGTTCAGAAGTATTAAAACTAGATTTTTAGCACCATATATTCTATTTCCCTCTGATATTTTCTAAATATTATCATCAAAATGTGTTGTTTTCCCCAGGAATTTTTCAATTACTTTTTTTCTGGAGCAGTATTAGTAGAAGTTTGTTTATGATTTTGTTAACTGTATAATAGGTTTCAGCACACAAAGATATTAAGAAATCAACATGTAAATATTGAGGCTCATGGATACACATTCTATGTACTAGGTGTCAGCAAAGTCAGATCATTTCTCAGTGATTCTAATCAAATTACATGATCCTCCCATATCTTATAAAGCCCCTGCCTACACCCATACATACCACCATTGCTTCCACGTTGTCAAATGGCACGAGATCTTTTGTGTAGGAGAAAGCCACTCAAGTGCTCATAAAGGGCACTATAGGGCTCCATGTATCTTATGGGTCACTTCAGGAAAATATTCTGGATAAGCCCCAATAATCTAAAATGGCCCTTGGAGCAGCAGCAAGTAGTTTTTGAGAGCTTGTACTTTCTGCCAGTGACTTGAGTCAAGTTTGGAACACATCGTAAGGGCTTCGAAACCTCTAAGAAAAACCTCCTTAGCATTTGCCAGCTTTGCTTACAAGGCCTCA
Organism: Lasiurus cinereus; assembly: GCA_011751065.1. Lineage (NCBI taxonomy): Eukaryota > Metazoa > Chordata > Mammalia > Chiroptera > Vespertilionidae > Lasiurus > Lasiurus cinereus. Next base: position 5,727,032 of record JAAGEH010000208.1, on the reverse strand, counting down.
ATATGCACCTGGGTATTAATTCACTGTGAATTTGAAGAATACATATGTATTTTCCATCTTGCTGATTATTAAGTGTGCCTTCATTTTAATTATTAAAGTTCATTGTTTTCCAAGTTCTAGATCTGAATAAATTATTGCTTTTATCTATCTATTATTAGAACAAATATTTACTGTTATATCTATTTCCCTCTAATATTTTCTAAATATTATCATCTAAATGTGTTGTACACACTAATACCTATCTAAGACCTAAGGATTAAAATTCACATCCATCCAGAATAAACTTATACGGCACTTTATGTTATTTTTATAACATGATGACATGCGGCAGGAAGAACACACAAGAGTTTGCATAATTTATTCCATAGTTTTGCATTAGATCTAATACTATCAAAATGGTGTGATCCCATTTTGTCAAAAATTTCAATTTCTCTATCTTCATTTTACTTTTTTTAAAACTTAAAATATTAAATTTACTGAAAAGTTACAAGTGCTGCCACATGTTCTTCACCCAGAAGCCCCACTCAAGTTTCATCATTTGTCCCAATAATATCCTCTTGTGAAATGGTCCTATACAGTAACCCACGCTGCACTTAGATGCCATGTCTCTCCAGTATCCTTCAGTCCACGATGGAGGTTGTGCACTGCTCCCCAAACAGTCACCTTCCTCACGAGGATTCCAACTCCTGTCATGTCATGCATTTCAATCACATTCTTCTGTACCAAGACTGCACTGGGGCCACTTCCTTATTCCATCCCCGACTCCTCCTTCTGCAGCTACTTTTCTCACTCTAACCTGCCTAGTGAGTTTACAAGGAATTATTTGCATTATATTGTTTCATTTTGAGGATGTTAATTTCTGCTCTGGCTGGTAGTTAAACTCCTGGTACGTCGTCTTAATCCTACGGGGTTTGTTTCATGCTTTGTTAAAGAGGCTCTATTTCATCTTTGTCCTTAGACCTGGAATGTAACCCTAACTTTATTTTCTAGTAGTTATTCCTAAAACATAGCCTTTTCATTCCTAAGAAAATAGGTGAGGTGTACATCAAGGCCTCTCTGCCCTACCTGGCTCTGACTATAAGCATCCCAGCACTGCATGACCTCTGGTACCTCCCGTTAGCTATCAGCCCTGCAGCAGGTGCCCTGTTAGGCCTCATAATCTTTCCCTGCACAGGGGCATGCAGCAGTGTCTCCCATAGAGACCCCTTGCAGACCTCTGGAGCTTCCCTCAGTAAAGCTCCCCTTTCCCTAACAAATTCCAGCCACTTAACATTGTCAGCATAAGTGTCTGTAGACACAAGCAGTGGACCTTCCCCATACGTGAATTTTATTGACTCCCTATCAATATATGTTCAAAATGGATATTAATCTGCCGCCTTGTTTGGATAAATAAAGATAATTTGAAAAATAAAGATAAATTGAAAGCTATATATGACACAAAACTTTATATTTAAATAGATCTGTAAATATTTTAAAAGTTTTTTTACTGATTCAGAAAGAGGAAGGGAAAGAGAGTGACAGAAACATCAATTTTGAGAGAGAATCATTGATTAGTTGCCTTCTATATGCCCCCTAAGTGGGGATTGAGCCAGCAACCTGGCATTTGCTCTGACCAGGAATCAAACCTTGACCTCCTGGTTTATGGGTCAGCGTTCAACCACTGAACGACATCAGCAAGGCTGTAAATTAATAACAACAGTAAAAACGGGAGAGTACTAAGTATTAATACTTTAATCAAAAGAATACTATCAGTTTTAAAAATTATAGAAGAGGATTTGCTATAAACCATTTAAGCAAGATAAGTCTTAGAGAATCTTTCAAAATGTATATGTACTCATGTTGAACAAAGTAAAATAATAGAGATATGGACTGAAGTAACAGTGAAATAAACACTATATTTGTGAGCTCAATATCACTATCATAGGAATTAAAAACTCCATGATACAAAGGATTAATGAGATTGCTCTGAAGAGAGCATGCCCAAGACTTTAAGTAGACCAGAATCTTCAGAGAAAGCTCCTCCATGCTGTAGCAACTTTTTTTTGTTTTGGAAAGGATTACTGCAGGTGAAGGAGAAATTCTGGTTTCTGAGTTTATGGAAGTCTATAACTATCAATTCAAGTTGACCAATAACTTCAGATCCTATATGATGTGTCACAGATACTGGATTATGTGGTAACTCATTTCTCTTAACTTCACTGAATTAAAAAAAAAATACACACAACACTATTTATCCAAGGTCTTTCTCTTGGGGCAATAATTAAGGTATTAACTAGCCCAGCAGTAAATTTTAAGTAATAAAAATAAAAAAATAATAATATAACAATTTGTGACATGGTGGCAAAAGTCTATTCTCAAAGGGTATCATCTAGCAACATAAAAACCAGTCACATTTCTACTCATGTATTTCAGGAAGGCTTTTAAAATAAAAAACCTGAAAATTTTATAGAAAATTATTCTTGCCCATTTAAAAATAACATTAAATCTGGACATCCAGCACATACTCAATTGTTTAAATTCTAAAAGAGATCCAAACACATCCAGAGAAATTTAGATGAGACAGGTGGCTAAATATAATTATCTATTCTGGAGGTTGGGAAAACAGATGAAAATGGTGAAGGGATTAAAAAGGACAAATTGCCAGTGACAAAACCAGTCATGGTATGTAAAATAGAACATAGGAAATATAGTAAAAAAAATATTGTAATAACTATGTATGATGCGAGATGGGTACTAGACTTATAAGGGTAAAAACTTAGTAAGTCATATAAATGTTTAAGCACTATGTTGTACCCCTGAAACTAATATAATATTGTATGTGAATGGTAATTGGAAAACAAATTTAAATAGTATACCCTGTCTTATTATTTAAATTTATATTTCAAGGTAGTCTATGGTGAGGAGCAGGAATTTATTTATCCCATATTCAATAATCCTTGATTTATTAACCCCATGTTAAAAGCTATGTTATATGTATAGATGGTGGGATGAAAACTGTTTCTGAAGAGTGATACCAATGAGTATCAACTTGATTTTTATTTTAATAGAAAATCTCATTTTGATAGCAAAATCCTGGAAAAGCTCATGATTTTATTTATTTTTTTAATTAAATCTTTATTATTCAGATTATTACATTTGTTTCTCTTTTTCCCCTCCATAGCACCCCTCCACCCAGCTCCCACCCTTCCCTCTGCCCTTAACTTCCTCCCATTGACCTCATCCATAGGTGTATGATTTTTGTCCAGTCTCTACCTGTACACCCCTCACCCCTTTCCCCCTGAGAATTATCAGTTCACTGCCTTTATGTGCTCCTGATTCTATTATATTCACCAGTTTATTCTGTTGATTAAATTTTTAATTCACTTAATTTTTAGATTCACTTGTTGATAGACATGTATTTGTTGTTCATAATTTTTTGGCTTTTACCTTTTTCTTCTTCCTCTTCTAAAAGCGTACCTTTTAGCATGTCATACAATACTGGTTTGGATTGATGAACTCCTTTAGCTTTTTCTTATCTGTGAAGCTCTTTATCTGCCCTTCAATTCTGAATGTTAGCTTTGCTGGGTAGATTATTCTTGGTTGTAGGTTTTTGCTATTCATCACTTTGAATATTTCTTGCCACTCCCGTCTGGCCTGCATCGTTTCTGTTGAGAAATCAACTGACATTCGTATGGGTGCTCCCTTGTAGGTAATGAACTATTTTTCTCTTGCCGCTTTTAATATTCTCTCTTTGTCATTTCCTCTTGGCATTTTAATTATTATGTGTCTTGGTGTGGTCCTCTTTGGATTCCTTTTATATGGGGTTCTGTGTGCTTCCTGGACTTGTAAGTCCATTTCTTTTACCAGATGTGGAAAGTTTTCAGTCATTATTTCTTTAAATAGGTTTTCAGTATCTTGTTCTCTCTCTTCTTCTGGCACCCCCACAATTCTGATGTTGGTACGCTTGAAGCTGTCCTAGAGGCTCCTTACATTATCTTCACATTTTTTTATTCTTTTCTATTCTTGCTTTTCTAGTTGAATGTTTTCTGCTTCTTTATATTTCAAATTTTTGACTTAATTCTTGCCTTCCTCCAGTCTGCTGTTAGGACTCTGTATAATATTTTTATTTCAGTCAGTGTCTCTTGTTGGTCCTTTTTCATCTCCTCTTGGCTCTCCATAATTTTATCCAACTTTTCTAGCATATTCTTGAAGAACCGTATAAGCGTGGTTTTGTACTCTATATCCAATCGTTTTTTTTCCTCCATTTCTTTTGTTTGTGATCCCTTCCCTTGTCTGGGCATTTTCACTATGCTGGGAGAACTTCTGTGTTGGATTAAGCCTTATGATACCAGACTAGCAAAACCGAAGAAGCCTCTGTTGAGCTTGGAATGGGTGTTGCCTCAGGGCTTAAGGGACCACCTTGCCTTCCAGTCGGCCCCGCCCTCTACGGCCCCTGAGTCTCACGTGACTGGGTAATCGCTGGAGCAGTCCTTGTGCGCACGCGCCCTCAGTGCCTCTAGACCGCTGCCTTTCCAGCTCCCCTGCGCACCAGGACCACACGAGTGTAGGTCCCCAGGGTTTCACCCGAAACAGGGGCTTAGTGGAGTCAGAAGTGGCACAGTTGGGAGGGTCTGTATCCTGCCCACTCGCGAAAGCCAGTGGCACAATCAGCAATCTGTCCTCTGTGGCGCAGTGCCGTGCACCACCAAACCTCTGATCTTTTGTGACTCCCCTAAATTTCTGAGCACCTCTCCCTTTTCACAGTCCAAACTCCCCCCGTATGAGTTTCAGCTGGATCTGGGGTCTAGTGTTGTAAGATAAGGGGTTCAATGCCTTTGAGAGTCTCTGTCTCCCTCCCGCCAGAGAAAGCCAGCCAGGTACTCCAGCACCCGCTCTCTCAGCGAGCTTGTCTCCGTACCTCAGCTTTTTGCAGCTCCTCTGGGTCTTCGTGAGCCCCTCTCCTTCCCTCTAGCTGTAGAACTTCCACTCAGCCAGCTTTTCTGTGGTTCTGGATGATGTCCGTTCTGTCTTTTAGTTGTAGTTTTGAAATGTTGTGCGAGGCAGCAGTGTAGGTGTTTACCTATGCCGCCATCTTGGATTCTCCAAGCTCATGATTTTAAAGTTCCAAATATTTCTGAAAATCAGAGTGACAAGTGAGGCTAAAAAACAAGAGATTCAGTAGATAATTTGCTTTAAAAGTTCAAAGCTATACCCCCATTCATCTTTCTGAAACTGCTTTTCCCTCAAATTGAAGGAATAAATCAGGTTAACCTACTAGAGAATTTGAACAACAGTTTTGAACCTAGATACAAGAGGCAAAATTGCATGCCCAAGTATGTCCATACTCAAAACAAAGGAATTCATGAAATCCTGAATTCTGAAAAGAGACCCCATCCTGGAGTCCCAGTCTACTAAGAGCCAGACAAACCCCTAGAACAGACAATGGAGGCACTGTATACAAAAAATAATCAATTCAAAAGAAAAGACATATAGATACTAATATAGTCCCCAGTGAGACAGCCTACTGAACCAGTAACTCTACAGTGCAGCCATCTAATGACAAGCCTCAGCCATACACCTAATTTTCCAACAGGTTTCTGATGCCTCACTCAAAAATTAAAACTATCAGCTTAGCATCATTGGGTATTCAAGAAAAGCATGTAACAAAACAGACCAAAACAAACACAAGGCTCATACAAATTTAAGAAAGAAATAAACCTCAATATATGCATAACCCATAGATACACACAATAGGATGGTGAAGGTCTAGGGTGGGGCATGGACAGGCTATAACGGTTCAATGGGAAAAAACGGGGGAACATATTACATATGTAATACTTTCAACAATAAATATATTTTTAAAATGTAATGTAGGAACTGAAAGATAAAATTAAGAAATTGAAAAGACAAAGAAATAGAAAAAAAGAAAGAAGTATAAGAAAATCAGAAGATCAATTCAGGAAATCCGATCTTCCTTTCATGGGAGTTTCACAAAGAGAGAACAGATACAACAAAAGGGAAACTAATTTTTAAAGAACCAATACAAGAAAGTAGTTTAGAACTGAAAAAAAGTACATTTTTCTGTTAAAATAGGTTTTAAAAAAAATAATGAAAAAAGATCATAAAGCATAATGTTGTAAAATTTTAAAATTAAAAGGATATAGAGAAGATACTAAAAGCTAGTAGAGATAACAAGGTCATATATAAGGAATTAGACTTCAGAATAAAATCACTTTCAGCAGCAACAATATGAAAAATCAAAAACATTGTCTTCAAAATTTTAAGGCAAAATTATTTCCAACCTATAATTTGTACGTAGCCAAAATATCACATCATATAAGATGTCAAAATGTCATGTTTATTCATGCAAAATGTAAAAACAGCTATGATTCTATATCTACCCATCTGTTTTGTTATTATTTTGCCCTTCTGTGCAGCTCAATGCATTTGGCTGCACAAAATTTGTCTATATTTCCACCTTCTCAGAAACATACAATCTCCAATGCTCAACTGGCTTTATGGAATACAATGGAGAGAGGGGGGGGAGGAAAAGAAGGAAGAGGAGGAGGTGGAGAAAGAAGAGGAAGAGGAGGAGGAAGAGAGGAAGAGAAGAAGGAGGGAGGGAGGGGCATGCAGTTTAAGGAAAAGGCAATTCAAATGGTAATTAGCCAATGAGAATCCCAAGTATGATGGTAAATGAGAACCCTAGGATAACAATGATACAGAAGGCACAAAAGCAACAATCCAAATTGGCACAAGTAGTCACAAGGCTCCAGAAAGTATTTCTCAAAAAAGAGGAATGAAAGAGGACTGATGTATTTAACAGAATAAAAGAGGTATTATTTATTCCATTGGCTAGTCTGGGAATGAATGTATGCTACAAAATTAAAGAAAAGAATAAAACAAAGAGATCCTTTATATGGCAGGTCCCTTAAGGTGGCCACCTTGATTCCTGCAGGCTGATATTCATACTTTTGTTTAATTCCCTCCTCTTGAGTTTGGGTGGGACCTATATGTAACCTGCTTTTCACTAACAGAATAGGCAACAATGTTAGGATGTCACTCCTGTCATTACATTACATTTTATTTCACAATATTATGTTTCGCTATCAGAATTGCTCTCCTTTACCTATTTTCCTTGTAGAAGCAACAGAAAACATAGAAATAGAAAAAAATAGTAATAGAAAAATATTAATTTTAGAAAAGAAGTTGTACAAGAAAATAGTGTATGTATAATATACTACGATGCTTAGCATCAATAATATTTGTGCTCATAATAATGTAAATCCTGAATGTTGATTCTACAAAAATTCTGAATTGAAAATGAGGGTGAAAGTATTTTGTAAAAGAGAGGTTTATAATAAAACTAATTCCTTATTTTCATAGTAGTAATAAGAACAAAATTAATTATATAAACTGTGCCATATTCAAACACAAAGATACAGTATTTCATACAATGATCAGCAGCTTGATTCACTTGTCACAGCTTTCTGAACAATTCTTCCTCTTGCCCTCTTCCCTGACTTCCCACCCATCAATATGATAGTCTCAGCCATTCCAGTCCTTTTTATGACTACTAAGCTCCTGCAACACCCAGACCCTTCCCATCTTCCTTTACTAAAAAGATTGTGCATGGACATGCTGACATGCTGAGTGAAGCCCTCTACAGAGAATGCTTCCCTCCCACCCCACCCCCCGTGAGAAGGAAAGGATTTAGACCACAATTAGCAACCCCCTGAGTTATATAAAAGAGTAAACAAAACTGCTGCTATCTAAAACAACTGGATAAAGCAGTGGGCTTTCCCTGAGATGGAGATTTGCCAAATTCAATTCAGAGAAGCTCAACATAGTTTGAATTATTGAGATTCTCTCCCAAATTCCAGCAACTTCAGAAGTAATTCTGAGGACATCATTGGAGGGAGACCGGAAGAGAGAGATGAAATTAAAGAAAGTCTTAGGAATGTAGTTAACAGATACATTTTATAAAATACCAGAGGCCTGGTGTACAAAATTCGTGTGTGGGGGGTGGGGTGTGTCCTTTAGCCCAGCCTGCTCCCTCTCCAATCTGGGACCCGTTGAGGGATGTCCAACTGCCTAAATGGGCAGGTAGGATCCAGGTAGGATCGGGCCTAAACGGGCAATTGGACATCCCTCTCACAATCCAGGACTGTTGGATCCCAAATGCTCACCTGCCTGCCTTCCCGATTACCCCTAACTGCTTCTACCTGCCATCCTGATCACCCCTAACCACTCCCCTGCCAGTCTGATTGATGCCTAACTGCTCCCCTGCTAGCCTGTTTGCCCCTAACTGCCCTCCCCTGTGGGCATGGTCATCCTTGCCTTCCCCTGCAGGGCTGGGTCCACCACAACTGCCCTTCCTTGCAGGCCCAATCTCCCCCAAGATCCTTCCTCTGCCGGCCTGATCACCCACACTGCCCTCCCTTGCAGGCCTGGTCCCTCCCAACTGCCCTCCTCTGCTGGCCTTTTTGTGGTGGCCATCTTGTGCCCACATGGGGGCAGGATCTTCTGACCACATGGGGCAGTCATCTTGTGTGTTGGAGTGATGGTCAATCTACATAATACTTTTTTATTAGATAGGACAGAGTCCTGGTGCACAGGAGGGGGCCAGCTGGTTTGCCTTGAAGGGTGTCCTGGATCAGGGTGGGTGTTCCCATGGGGTGTGGGATGGCCTGAGTGAGGGGCCTGTGGTGGTTTGCAGGCCAGCCACACCAATTGGCAACCCAAGTGGAGGCCATGATATCTGGGATTTATTTATTTTCTACAATTGAAACTTTGTAGCCTGGAGTGGAGCCAAGCCTCTGCTTACACAGCCATTGAAACGTTGTTGCTTAAGCACCTGCCAGGGTGTGCAGAAAGTTTGGCTTCTTGCATTGCCAGAGGAAACCCAAGCCTCCCTCCTGCTCTCTCTGTGGCTGTAGCCATCTTGGTTGGGTTAATTTGCATACTTGTTCTGATTGGTTGGTGGGAGTGGCTTGTGGGTATAGCAGAGGTACTATTGTATTAGATAGGATTGTGAATTTTTGTATTCAAAGTATTTTACTTTCACGGATTAATTTTATTTTTAAAAATCTGAACACTTTATCAGTTAAGTTTTTCGAAAATATGCTCAGAATTCATGGAATAAAATATTAAGAGAAATAAACATGGAAGTATCAGTATTGCCATTTTGCTTAAGTAGTATAATCAATACATAGCAGGAAGCAATAGGTACCACCTAAAAGCCTATTTAATAAAAGAGTAATATACAAATTAACCATCACTCCAGCACAAAGATGGCAATAAGATGGTGGCGCCCAGTCCCCTCAGCCTCGCTTGGAGTCCCCCAGTTCTGGGGGGGGCTGCCACTGAGAGCAGGCAGTGTGAGCGGCCTGGCGAATGCTTGCTTCATCGCCACAGCGACCGAGGGCCTCCAGGCAGAGGGTGCTGGAGCAGCCAGTGGTGGGATGCTTGCTTCATTCCTGCAGTGATACCCCCAGCAGCCTCTGCAGGCCCAGAGAAGAGATGGCAGGCCCGCCTCCTACGGGAGCAGCTCAGCTCCCTCCCAGTGCCCACGCTTGCTTCCACCTCCCACAGAGGCTGCACGGTTCCTGTGGATGAAGTGCAGCTCCCATGGAAGCAGTGGGCGGTCTACTGCATGCGATATCATGTGATGGCTACTAGTTTTATAATAAACAGCTATGGAAACAATTTTGTATAGAGGCAAATACCAGAAGCCCATAAAATTTACCTCTCTATTCTACAGGATATTGATGTCAGATTTCTATATCATATGGACTCATTTTCTCAATATGTATTTTGAATTTTGATAATTAAGCTGGTGTGACATTGGTCAGTAAACTTGTGCCATTACAGAAGAAGCTCAAATATTTTTACAAATAAAGTTTTTGATAAAGCAGACTTTTCCAAGTAGCTAGCAAAGACATTGTTAAATAAATGATGGGCACCTGAGTAGGTAATGTTGTGCACAGATAATTATAGGCCTCATCTGCAAAGCTAAGATACCCTCAGTGTAGAAAATAAAATCACATATTTTTAGTAAATAATAAATACTATTCTTATGATCTGCAAATTTGCCATTTTTTTTTTTAGTGGTGAAAGCCTACTGATAGCGCTAACATAAAAGACTCCTTTCTCGAAAAGAAAAAAGAAAACTTCTCTAAACCTTTTCTAGCATTTAGGCTTTGAGTCAGAGGTCTGAGATGAAGTCCCATTTCTGCACTCTAACTTTGAGTAAACAGTATAACCTCTGAACCTCTGTTTCTCTGTTTTAAAAAATGGGGAGAATAGTTCAGATAAAAGTAAACTACCTCATAGCAACTTCAGGTAGACCTTTGAAAACAACCTGGCACCTAAACTGAGTAACTGATATTAGAGTGGTTATTGCTTAAAAGGTCAAATCCACATAGAACTTTTAGAAAAAGAATATTCCCAGGATTTAGTATAATCATACTAAAGGTTAATGTTCCTGATTAAAGAATGTTGCACTTTATTATATAGTTCTATTTTACAAATAAAACATTCCAAGAATTACTGCTAAGAAGTACTTGAACTCAGTAAGAAAATGAACACCCCAATTAAAAAAATATGCACATATCTGAATAGACACTTCATCAAAGAAGATATATAGATGGCAAATAAGCATATGAAAAGATACTCAACATCATATATTATTTGAGAATTTCAAATCAAAACAACAATGAGATAACACTACACCTATTGGAATGGACAAAATCCAAAACACAGCACCCAATACTGGAGAGTTGTGGATTAACAGGAACTCTCATTCACTGCTGGTGGAAATGCAAAATGGTATAGCCACTTTAGAAAACTAATCTGTAGATGCTTACAAAGACTAAATGTACTCCTACCAGATGATTCAGCAATTGAGCACGTTGGTATTAACCCCACACAAATACCTGCATACAAATGTTTATAGCATCTCTATTCTTCACTGCAAAATTTGGAAATAATCAAGATGTCCTTCAGTATGTTAGCAGATAAATAAATCGTGGTACATCCAGACAATGAAATATTATTCAGCATTAAAAAAGAAATGGGCTATCAAGCCATGGAAATACATGGATGAAACTTAAATGCACACCTAAGTGAAAACACGCAACTGAAAGGCTATATACTATATAATTCCAACTATATGACATTCCGAAAAAGAATAAACAGTTGCCATGGATTAGAGGAGAGGGAAGATTGAATAGGCAGAACAAAGAGGATTTGGGGGGCAATGAATTTACATTGTATGATATTATAATGGTGAATACATGTCATTATACATTGGTTTAAACTGTAATGGAGCGAGTCCCCACCAGATAGACCACAAAGACCAACCGAATTCAAACAGGCCTAAGTTTGTTACAGACTCGAATCTGGGCTCACTTAAATTTATTACAGATTCGAATCTGGGCTCAAACCTTAGCTGACACAGCAGCCTGGCTCCTTTCCCCTATCGGAGTGCCTGAGTGAGGGCAATCAGCTCGGCCTTTTGGGCAGAGGTCCCATGTCCTAGGGCTTGCACCCAGATGACAGAGTCTAGGGTGATTATGGTAAACAAGTACTGTGGGTGCAGGTGGGGAGCATCATCACTGCACCCTCCAAGCAAGAGAGGTCCCTGAGTAGCTGGCTTCCCTGGCCCACAGCTGGGATGGCCCTGCCTGTCATGGTTTTGAAAGTCCAGGACGTGAAGGTTATAAAACAGCGCTGCATAGAGATGCTTGATGGTGAAGCGCAGGCAATACACTGGACTGCTCAGGGGTGTCGACGTCAGCAGGAAGGCGTGTAGGCAGGCCCTTTGGCGCCGATCCCACAGTCGTACAACCCCGTAGTAGAAGGAACCTGTGGCCAGCAAGTGGTTCCCATCTGTCTGCAAGCAGTACAGGGTGCTGTCGTGGGGCTCCTCCCACCCCATGACACACTTCCTGACGCTGGCTGGGAGGTCCCAGTATCGAACATAGGTGTCATAGCCACAGGACAGGAGTGTGAAAGGGGACATGAGGTCCAGCACCCCAGCCCCTGGGGGAAAGTCACTGCCCAGGTGCGTCATCAGCTGCCCACTGTTGAGGTCTCAGATTCTCAGGGGTGAGAAGTGCCCACAACAAGCCGTCCCAGTCACAAAAGAATGGGCTGATAGAAGCATTGGCCAAGCCGGCTTAAGGCCAAAGACCATACCTTGGCCATTCTGTCCCTGGAGCCGCTCATGATGATGCCCCCTTTGCAATCCACACAGTTCACCAGCTGTTGGCAATCGTCCCAGGTGGGTTGATGGATACTTCTGGCACAGCAAACCCAGCTCACCAGAATTAGCCAACATCACTCACTCACTGGCCCGGCCCGGGGCAGTCTCTCCTGGGCCCACAGAGCAGAGAACCAGCATCAGTTGGTGTTTTTCAAACCAACTGAGAACCCTTACCCTCAGAGTGACAATTTAATAGAAGCGCTGACTTCATGTTCCAAAGTTCACACATACAGTATCACATGTTGGTTCCTCTGGTAGAACTTACTTCTCTGGACGAAGCGAGCGAGAAAGGAGGGTTCTGGTTCTTCTAGTTGTATACTTCCAGGTCGCCCTGTCTTCCCTGGGCATCATGGCGGTGCATCAGGGATTGCCATGCAGGTTTTAAAGATGATGTCAGGTCAGGCAGGGCCTGGCCACCGGGCTGCCAGGGGCTTGCCTGGTAAGAGCACCAACAAAGGGGGCAGTCCCTCTTTTTATACCCATTCTGCCTTCCCCTATTGGCTAATAGATGCTGACTCGGCAATCTCTAATTGGTTCTCAGGCAGCAAGGGACCAGCTAACCCAGGAGGTTCCTAGTAAGGCTGCTTGACCTAGTTAGCCTAATGAACTCAGGAAGTTATGATTCAGGTGTTGTGGTCTGGCCGAAGATAATAGGCTCAAGATTGCAGTTAATCAGAGGCAGGTTCACACTTTTAACCCTGATTCTGAACCTTCCCCTCTCCCTTCTTTAATAGTTTGCAGGCCTGGCTTTAGGGGAGGAAGTGTCAAGCCTAACCATAAGGGGATTCCTCAGTAATTCCCAATTTAACCATTACATTCCCTACTGGTCTTTACCGGGGAATCAAATCCTTGATTCCTCGTCCTCCTCTTCCTCCAATTTCCGTCTCTCCGGTCTCATTCTTCCATAGCTACAAGAACCTTGGAGGCAACCCAGTAAGTCAGAACAACACATTCTCATGCAGTCGCGGCCGCTCATTCACACTCACAATCATCCATACCAGAACAGATCCTCCCTAGGATCCCAAAACCAGGCCTCCAGGCCTCGGTGGTCGTCACCACTTCGGCTGTGAACTGGGAGTCCTGCAGCGTCCCGCCTCCCTATGTCCACACTCAGAAGGTACGTACCAAACCAGGACAGGTAATCAAGAAAACAGGCCTGACTTACTGGCGCCATGCAGGCAGGTCCGATGGCTCCGGAGAAACTAGAATTTTGGAGGGGCTCCAACTAAACCCCATCGTGTGGGTATCTCGCTGGGGCCCCCAAATGTAACAGAGCGAGTCCCCATAAGATAGACCACAAAGACCAACCGAATTCAAACAGGCCTAAATTTATTACAGATTCAAATCTGTAATAAATAGGGGAAGGCAGAATAGGTGAGCCCAGATTCAAATCTGTAATAAATTTAGGCCTGTTTGAATTCGGTTGGTCTTTGTGGTCTATCTTGTGGGGACTCACTCCGTTACATAAACCTATAGACTATACAACATGAAGAGTGAACCCTAATGTAAACTATGGACTTTGGATGATAGTGATATTTTAGTGTAGGTTTGTCTTTTGTAACAAATGTACCAACTTGGGATAGGATTGTTAGTGGGATAGGCTGGGTACATATGATGATATATGGGAAATCTCTGTACCTTAAGCTCAATTTTGCTATGAAACTAAAACTGTTCTAAAATATAAACTCTATTATAAAAGTACCACATATATTTATATATGTGGTACTTTTATAATAGTATACACACACACACACACACACACACACACACACACACACACATACTAGAGGCACAGTGTATGAATTTATGCACGGGGGATGGGGGGGAGTGTTCCTCAGCCCAGCCTGCACACTCTCCAATCTGAGACCTCTCCAGGGATGTCGAACTGTAGTATGTCCTTAGTAGGATCGGGCCTAAATGGGCAGTTGGACATTTCTCTCACAATCCAGGACTGCTGACTCCTAACTACTCACCTGCCTGCCTTCCTGATTGCCCCTAATTGCTTCTGCCTGTCAGCCTGATCACCCCCTATCCACTCCCCTGCCAGCCTGGTCCCTTCCAACTGCCTTCCCCTGCTGGTCTGATTGCCTACAACTGCCCTCCCTTTCAGACCTGGTCCCTCCCCTGCTGGCCATCTTGTGGTGGCCATCTTATATATTGGAGTGATGGCCAATTTGCATATTACTTTTATATTAGATAGTATGCACACACATATGTTTTCAAAAGCAAATTTAAGTAATAAAAATTTAAATTGAGGTGCAACATAGGGTAGACAATTTGAATTTTTAGGGTAGTTTTTTTTTTTACAATAACACTGTATTCAAAATCATAAACATATATGGCTTTTAATTTATTTTTTGCAATGTCCAGTGCTAAAACAAATCCTTAAAGGAATTTTTGAGTCCATAGAAATTATTAAAATAGAGATAATTGATTTCATGTAGTTAGATAAGTTCATTTCTAAAACTTTCACAATAAAGACTTAAAGGAGTCAAAGTTAGAATATTACATTTATCTATTTAAATTAACTTCTGAAAAGTACATACGTCAAAGTTAAGCCAACTGGTTCACTTAAGAGTTTTCAATTAAATGCCAAAAACTTTAAAAGTTGGAGAAACTTAAGCATATTTCATATTAGGGGAAAAAAAAACTATTTGAAACATGTTAGTTGGGATACTTTTTATTTCAAATGACAGAACACAAAATCAAATTAGTCTAAGGAAGTGGTTCTCAACCTTTCTAATGCCACGACCTTTTAATATATTTCCTCATGTTGTGATGACCCCAATGAGAAAATTATTTTTGTTGCTACTTCGTAACTAATTTTGCTACTATTATGAATCATAATGTAAATATCTGTGTTTTCCAATGGTCTTAGGCGATCCTGCTAGCGGTTCTCAATCTGTGGCCTAAGATCATCGGAAAACACAGACATTTACATTATGATTCATTAACAGTAGCCAAATTGCAGTTATAAAGTAGTGATGAAAATAATTTTCTGGTTCAGGGTCACCACAACATGCAGAACTGTATTAAAGGATCTTGGCATTAGAAAGGTTGAAAACCACTGGTCTAAGGAAAATAAAAGGGATCAGGAGACTTGTACTGTTTCCTGCAACAAACTAGGGTAAATCCAGTTAATGAATTATGTGTCCCTGTTTTTCCTTCCTGTATCCCTCACCTTAATGACTTCTTTTTCTCTCCCTCTCTCGTCCATTCTTTCGTTTGCTCTCCTCATCTTTGCTCATCTAGTATTTTTTTCTCATTTTTTCCTATTGAAGATTTGATCCTTCCAACTAATGGAAGATGGGTATGGCATACAATTGACCCCAGACTCACAAATCCTGGATTAGCCACACCCAAGAAGAAGTTTGTATTTATTTCCAATTAATCTATAGGAATAAAAGAGGAATATGCAAATTGACTGTAACTCCACAATACCCAAAAGCCAATCAGGAGTGAGTATGCAAATTAACCCAACAAAGCTGGTGCATATGCAGGCATGGAGCATCTGGGGGTGGGGTGGCCGCTTGCATGTGTGCCAGTGCCAAGTGGCCTGTGTTTTGGGGACAGGCCTCCTTGGGAGCCAGGCCACTCTGAACTTGTAGGCCTGCACATAGGCCAGGAGCAGCTAGAGTCCTGGAATGCCTCCCCCCACCCCCCAGCCAATCAGGGCCTATGCGCACAGGCATGGAACAGCTGGGGACAGGGAGGGAACATCCTCAGGACCCAGGCGCTCTGAGCCAGTGTGCATCCAAGCAGCCAGAGGTAAAGTGGGAACATCCCCTGTAGCAAGGGAGCAAACAGAAGGACCCTGTTTGCCCTGGCCGTGGCAGCAAGGAGTAAGCAGTCCCCTGCAGTGAGCAACCTGATAGCAGGGCTCTGCTTACTCCTGGCCATGGTAGCAAGGGGCAAGCAGTCCTCTGCAGGGCCCCCACAGAGAGAAGACATCAGGGCCCTGCTTGCCCCTGGCCTTGGTAGCTAAGGGCAAGCAAGCCCCCACAGAGAGCAGACACCAGGGCCTGCAGTGGCATCAAGCAGGCAGGTATGCAGAGAGCAAAGAATGATGGGCAGCAGGCCTACGCCATCAGTAGGACATCCCTTGAGGGCTTTCAAATTGGAAAGAGTGCAGTTCAGGCTGAGGGACACCTCCTCCATTTCCCCAGTGCACAAATTTCATGCACCGGACCCTTAGTTTCTACATAAAATCCCAAAGAATTAATAAGATTGATTTTACTAGAAATAGGTATCCAACCAACTCTAGGCCACAATCTGGGGCTTCTGTTATAACCTCATTTTTTTTTTAGAAGGGAAAGTGTCCCTAAACAAAGAGAGCACAGATAGGGAAAAAGAATAGGGAGGAAAATTGAGAAGACAACAGTCTAACTAATATATTTAATTTTGATTAATATATTTAATAGAAAAAATGTTGTTTTAAAAATAAAAGTCCCAGCACTAAAATGACTATTGGGAAATCCAGAAGATATTTCTGGAATCTGATAGTGAAAATGTAGAGTAGGTTAGCCAATCAAATGACACTGAGTACCTCAGGAAGCATTTTCTTGAAAACTAAATATGGCTGGCATTTTCCTTTATTATTAATTATACTCTCCTGTCAAAAAAAGGTTCATTTTGCACTGGCCTGCTTAGATTTAAAAAGAAATTCTTTCACTGGAAGATATAATCAATCTGTAGAGCTCTGAACAATTGGTTTATATGACAAGTGACAATGAGTTAGAATTCAAAGTATGTATTAACAGTAAATTGTATTGTAAAAGGTCTTCATGTATATAAGACAAAATGGTTTTATCTTATTTTGAGATGAAACCTAAAATTAAATATAAATAGTTACCATCCATCCATTCCTTAGATAATTTAGGTTTATATTTTTTTATTTAAAAAATATTTTTTATTGATTTCAGAGTAGGAGAGGAAAAGAGAGATGGAAACACGGATGATGACAAAGAATCATTGATCGACTGTCTCTTGCATGACCCCTATTGGGGATCAAGCCAGCAACCCAGGCATGTGCCTTGACCTGGAATGGCACCATGACCTCCTGGTTTCTAGGTAAACACAACCACTGAACCACACCAGCTGGGCTAATTTAAGTTTTTAAAATCTTTTTTTCCATAATTGGGTGTATTGAAGGTTTGGAAGTGTGCTTATATTAATTAACATTCTTCACCTGTGTTGACATTTAAACACTCAATATTATGGAAAATATTTAGATTTAACAAAAACCTCAAATTCTTCAGGGTAGCACTTTTAGATTGAGTTCTCTGGGGTCTTTCATAAAAATGTTGACTGCAATAGGCTTCTTCTGTTAGTGTCTGCTATGTTCAATTATTAGTAGATATCAGTGAACAAGAAAAGTTGTAAAATAAAATTCAACTCAAATTCAATGATTTCCCAAGAATTTGAAGAACAGTGCTCATCCTAAATGTCTCCTAAATTCTAATTCATAAGTCAGGAAAACAAACTTGACCTTGTTCACAGTTTTATTTCCATATATTAACTCAGTATAAGTGCAACCTCAGATGGTTCAGTGGCATTTTGGGTTCTAACTATGCTACCTCTAGCCCAGCTCACAAACATCCACCAATCTCCTCCCTCCTGAAGCTCCTGCAATGCATTAAGTATTCACTTATTTACACTGTAATTAGGGTTGATAAACAGTTTGGTGAGGGAAAACTGTAGTTTTCAGAAGTCTAATGCCCCTTATTATATAGTCTTTTAGGTGTTCTTAATCACAATGGGATAAGAGAAATGAGAACAACTTCCATCAACTGGAAATACACACTGAGAAACTGACTTGACCACACATACACTGATTTGAATTCAACAGCTCTTAGGTCTGGGATTATAAATAACATCTAAAGCATTTTTTTTCCAATATGGAGGAATACATTTTTTCTGTAAGACCTTGACCTTGTTCTCCTAGGCCCCCAAAGATTTGTTTAATTTCTGGACACCTAATTACCACTCTAAATACATTCTGCTCTCATCTGTCCCCCGTTCAACTACTTTTATTTTTTTTCACTGATTGATTTTGAAAGAAAGTGAGAGAGAGGAAGGCAGAGATAAAGGAAGAGAGGAAGAGAGAGAGCTTGATTTGTTGTTCCATATTTTTATGTATTTACTAGGGGCCTGATGCACAAAATTAGTGCATGGGGAAAGGGTGTTCCTCAACCTGGACTATACCATCTCCAATCTGGGACCCCTCAGGGGATAGCTAGCAGTCGGACATCCCTCTCACAATCCAGGACTGTTGGGTCCTAACTGCTCGCCTGCCTGACTGCCTGATTGCCCCTAACCGCTCCCCTGCTGGCCTGTTTTACACCTAACTACACCCCTGCCGGCCCAATCGCCCCCAACTGCCATCAACTGCCATGTCCTGCTGACCTGAGCCCCCAACTGCCTTCCCCTACCCGCCTGATTGCCCACAACTGCCCTTCCCTGCCACAACCCACCTCCTCCACCCAGATCTGCCTCCTCTGCACAAGTAGAGATACCAGAACCAGAATTCCCCTGTATCAGATGGAACCATGGGACCGGCCAGGCCTTCCCATGCAGAGCGGCTGCCGGACCCCTCCTTTGCTGTGCACATGGCCATCTTGTGGAGGTCATCTTGTGGTGGCCATCTTGTGACAACATTGCATTCAAGGGCATGACATCACCTAGGCTTTTATTAGTATATATTAGTTGTTTCTTGTATGTACTCTCATCAGAAATCAAACCTGCAACTCTGATGTATTGGGACCATGCTCCAACCAACTGACCTACCTAGCCAGGGATGCTCAATTCCTTTGGTTATCTGGACGTAACTCCTAGATTCTACCCTGTGCCTGCATTTCTATATTTTGACTCACTCTACTTTTGACCAGTTTTCAACCTGACAATTTTTCTCATATATGTGTTTATAAAAACTTTCATTAAGTACTTTTGTTCTCAGACATATTCCTGCTCTGGTGGCCTCTTGACTATAATATTTCTCACACAGCCCTGTCCAGGTGGCTCGGTTAGTTGGAACATCAACCCATACACCAAAAGATTGTGGTTTCAATTCCTAGTCAGGAAACATCCTAGGTTGTGGATTTGATCCACGGTCAGAGAATGTACAGGAGGCAACCAATTGAAGTTTCTCTCTCACATAGATGCTTCCCTCTCCCTTTATGTCTAAAATAAAATTCTCTCTAAACGCACACACTACATATCCTCACCTGAGGATTAAAAACATTACATATATATATATATATATATATATATATATATATATATATATTAATATTACAACTAATGACATCAGGGAAAATACAGGGAAGAAGGCATTCTTCAATTTAACATTCTCTTTCTGTAGAGAGTCTACAAATGATAAAAACATAGCTAGATGATCAAGGATTGGTTATATAGAGGGGTTGATTAATTAAACCTAATTATTCAGTTTTTTTAATTATCTAAGACATTTCCACTTCTTATGTTATTTTCCAGTACGTACTCCTTACCATTTCACTAAATCAAAATATTAACATTTCTTAAATAGTGTTTAAGTAAGATTTATAATTTATAAATTTCATTAATTTGTGCATCATTGTCCAATTAAGAGTCAACACTCTCTGAAGTTGTTCAAAAATATTTATCATTCTAATACTTAGGTTTTAAAGGATGTAGCAAAGAGAAAACACATTGTCAACATTTTTTGAAGAGTAGTGGGGCAGAGGACAACATATTGACACCAGTAGCTAAAACATTTCCTTTCGGATAATTTGTACATTATATTATCCACTCACCCAACTTTATCCATTACATGTGTTGTTTCTAGATGCAGTGACTATCTAAAATTTAGTGTAATAATAAAAAGCAATTTCAGCCCTAGCTGGTTTGGCTCAGTGGATAGAGCGTTGGCTTGTGAACTGAAAGGTCCCAGGTTCGATTCCAGTCAAGGGCACATGCTCGGATTGTCGGCTTGATCCCCAGTGGGGGACTTGCAGGAGGCAGCTGATCCATTAGTCTCTCTCATCATGGATGTTTCTACCTCTCTCCCCCTCTTCTTTCCTCTTTGAAATCAATAAAAAAAAATATATTAAAAAAAAAACATTTTCATCCTTTGCCATTTTAGCATTTCACTGCACTGAGAAGAATATACAGCATTGCAAAAAAGCCAAAAACAAAGAGGATATCATTCATGCCTATGTTTTAGTCTTCTATCTTAAATCCATTCTTGTATCTTGAATCAGTTCTTTCTTATAGTTTAAGCTGCTTTGTTAGGAAGCCCTTTTTCCAAGCTTCCTTTTTCAGTTGCTTTCCAAAGGTGCAAAAATAATCCTGTCACAACAGAGAAGAAGAGCTTATAAAGATGTTTTAAAAACCTTATCGCCGGGAAACAGTGCACAGGGTATTGTATAATACAGTGTCTTAAAATACTTCTGCTTACCTCCTCATTGATGCTGCTACAATATTTACATAACACTGCTAACTAATTCTTCATTATGTAGGTTATTTATCCTTTCTTTTGGAGACTGTCTTTCTAGCACATTTCATAGTATCTAGTTGAGGCACTGTTTTTATTTCTACTTACTGTTTAGCTGCAGTGTATATCTTCTCAGTTCTGGGGTTGCATTGGTGGGTCAGAATTCATGTTTACTGCTCCTTGGGGTAAAAAATGAAAGAGTAGGAGGAGATCTGTGGCAGGAGAGAGTCTTGGCTAGCCATCAAAGAAAGTTGTTTGTCTTCAGGAAGGGTTATTTCAGAACCAAAAAATAAAAAAGAGGAAAAAAAATAAAGGACCTGTTTTGGTTCTGTGGGATAGTTGCCCTGGGACCAAAAGCAAAAGTAGAAACTAATATTTCAGAAATTACTTCAGCAGAAAGACATTTTTAGTGCAAGGTATCTCAGAAGCTAGAGAAAATTATTTGAAGCATTAAATATTTTCAAGACTGTTAAATACATTTTAAAATCCTAGACTGGATGTTTTTGTTAACATGTGATGCGGAAGAGTTGATTTCAAATCAGAAAAACAACCACCACCACCATATTTTCATGCGACCAAGGAACACTCCCAGGCAAACAGCAGGTAGCACACTTGACTCTACCCGGTATCAACCTGAAGGTCAATCCAGATAGACAAGGTCCTTGAGTTCCCCCTTCAACACTTCAACACTCTGTTAAGCCTGTTTTGCCATTAATCTTGCACATGTGTCTGCCATTATAGCAGTGCCTCGGGCCGAGATCACCTAGCTTCCAACACAGTTGTTGGTCCCATTCCACAAATAAGTCACTTCATCAAGCAGCAACCAACAATGTCTTGGCTCATACCCATACCCTAATCTCCTGGAGCTTAAACACACTGCTTCTCAAATACATTCCTCTTCTAGCAGCTAAGAAAATAAAACCTAGAGGTCATTTCTAAGCTACATTTTTCCATATAATTTCTACCAATTCCCCCAAGCAGTCTAAAAGGTAGATATTTACAGTTATTGGGTTGCTGAACTGCCTTAGATTTGTTACAAAGAAAAAAAAAATCCAGCTTAACATTTTTTCTCCTTAGCTGAAATGATAAGCATCTAAAGTTTTAGAGGTTCTATAAACCTCTAGATGTTTCTTTTAAGTACTAACTCTGGCTGTGGATATGCACAGTAGCTATATGCTATTTTTCCCACCAAGTAAAATAATAAAATCAATGTTATTCTGTCAAATAAAAACAGTTCTTCTGCAACTAAATCATAGCATTGTGTAAACTGTATAATGTGCAAATTACATCGAAATGGATCTAAATAGCTAAATATTAAAATTGTGTGATAACTTAGAATATATGCTTACTAAAAAATAAAACCATCCATTTCTTCTAAAAATAAAAAAACAATATGATTAATGACTAATCAGTAAAGTTTTTCTCAATTATGCTGTGAGTTGCATTTTTTAAGTATTTATTGATTTTTAGAGAGAGAAAAAGAGAGAGGTAGAAAGAGACAAAAACATCAATTATGAGAGAAAATCATTGATGAGGTGCTTCACACCCCCTACTGGGGATCAAGCCCCCAACCCAGGGCATTGCCCTTAACCGGAATCAAACCCAGGATATTTCAGTCCATAGGCCAACACTCTTTCCACTGAGCCAAACCAGCTAGGGTGGTGAGTTGAATTTTATCATCTTCTTAGACTGAGGAGAAAAACAGCCTTAAACAGTCCAAGTTACTTCCCAAGGTTACTTAATCCATGAATGAGCACTGCCTATTTAAGTCTCCTAACTGGCCCTATGTTATTTCCACTCCATGATGCTGTAGCTCTTCATCTGAAAATTTAATCATAAAAACTACCACATCATTAAACTACAAACATGTTTTCATTCTACTCTGTAAAGCTTGCTAGTGAAAACTACTGTCATTTGTTAAACTATATAACCTTGGGCAGGGGTAGGGTAAGTTTTGATCTTTTGAAATAGATCGGATTCAAAACCTAAATCAAAATATAGGACTAAGGATTTGAAAAGCAAAAGTACATTTTCAAGCTCATTGTAAATTCTGTTTTCAACATGAATGTTTTTAGATGATTTATAATGGAATTTTAAAAATTACTTACTATAATAAAATACTCGATTATACTTGGTAACTGTACATAAGCATATTTAAACTACTTTGAGTGGATGAACATGATTTAAAGCACTTTATGCCAATTTCTGTCTAATCTAGAAGACTTGTAACAGATGAATTAAGGAGATTTAATGAACTTCACAAGGACAAAACTTACAACAGAGCACTTTCTTTAATGCAAAATTTTAACTCTCATATAATGCTAGTTTGAAGAGTACATTAATGAGCTTTAAAATCTAAGTAGACTGAATATGTTTGGGGCTTTATGTTTTTGTCTATCCATAATATAGAAGAGTGTGTGATCCCATATGACATTTTGTTGAACTATATATGTCATTTTTATGAACCTGTAAATAGCAGTTCTATTTCACTATGTTTAACAGATGTTAAATAATAATTTTGACTTACTTTCACAATTTACATATAATACATACATGTGATACTAAGTTTAACTTCTGGACCAAAGAATGGTATACCAAAAGTACTATTTGAAATGGGACATAACTGAATAATAACTATTTTCTTTAAAATAAAATTAATGACAGCTATTTCAGAGGTGCGACCTTTCCAAGTATAGCATATTCATTTCAGAAGCTTTAGATTCTTATGTGATTTAAATCATAGTATAAATAAAATACATTCTATCTTTTCTCTATCATTCTTCATGTGCATTTGCTGGTATTTTCTCCATCTTAAGCAACTTACTATGCTTTACCAAAAAGATCAAAGTAGGATAAAAAGAGAAAGAGGGAAAAGGCAAACTACCTGTAGATTTTTTTTAAACATAGGGTTATTCATTTCCCATATCTATCAATTACTCTAATTAGTAGTATATTACTTAATACTGGCCCCTCTCCATTTTATTTTCTTCATTCACATAACTTTTATTTTGATTGTCTGAGCCAATCTAAGTTTAAAATCCTCTTTGGCATTTTTGTATGCTAGCAACTTGGTTCAGATAGAGCCTATATTCCCTGCATGATCCAATGAAAATAGCTTGTGTGTGTTTAAAGTGCTTTATATATCTTAATATTCTTACCAATACACTGGATTCTCTAAGTCAAGAAAATATTTGGAATGTTTATGTGTCTTACACAAGTGCCATTCCCTTCACTACAATCCTAACTCTAGAACTCTGAATCTTCTAATGAGAAGAACCTGGTAGAAAAATATGTAGTGATATCTGGAGAAAAATCAATGTGTAGACTAAATCCTTGAGAAATGTGGGAAGACAAAAAGAAAAATGTGAAAATGGCTTGGTATTAAAAATGTTCCTAAGGCTAGCTGCTGACTTTCAGAAACAAATTCCTGAAGAGTTTAAAGACTGTCCTACTTCATGGACAAATCAGTCTCTAAATTTCTTGAGCCTTTACTCCTTATCTGTACAATGGAAATAAGAGCTGATATATCTAAATACTCTTCAGTGTGCCTCCATTTCTCTTAGTCTCCCAGGCCTTCTTAAGCTATATTATATCCTATGTTTATTCAATTTCATGGCTATCACATAAGTATTATTTCTTCACCATTTAGAATTTCCTAATTCCATTTCAATGGATAATGAACCAAATCCAGTTGTACTTTAAACTGTAATCGAACTCTGCATTGTTGAAAAATTACATGAAATATGAAAAAAGTGTTTATTTTTAAGGTGGCAAAAGACATCTGATGTTATTTCCATATAAAATGATTTTTTAATGAAGAAAGCTAAGGATGAAGACAAATATTCAGAAATATATTGAAATTACACATTTGATAACAAAGATCTAGCTCTGTCTTTGTCTTCTATTTTTCCATAATAACCCAGAAGCACAGAATTGATGACTATAATTCACATTTTATGACCACAATAATCATTGGACTGTGAAAGGGACAAATGGTAGCAGAATTCATCTATAAAAAAGAATATGCACAAGAGACAAGAAAGGGGTCTAACCAACAACAAATATTTAGGAGTGGCTAAGAAGTATGAGAGATTTTTTAAACACTAATAACCATAGTATAGTGAGGTTTATAAAAAATGCTAAAGACACGAAACAAGATTTTGAAGATATGTTGAGAGAAAATGAACATGTTGCTTCAGAGTATCATTTTTATAATACATGACAAAGAAAAAGCTATACCACTCAATTTTATTTTATTTCCATTTTCTCTGTCAAGGATAGCAAATATAATATTGGTAAGAGGAAATTGAAGCTCAAGAAATGTGAGATTGTAAGAAAGCAATTCTCTCTCTAAATGACTTTACATGTTTTGTCCCAGATGAATTATATCCCAAGTTATAAAAGGGACTTTCAAATAAAATTTCTGTATCACTGAACTACTTCTTGAGGCATTGTGAATAATCAGAAAGAAAACCAAAGTACTAGAGAAAGGAATAAATGTTATAATTTCTTTTAAAATTAAAAATCAGAGGATTCTAAAGATTCTGACTTTGAGAATTTAATGCAATTCCAAGTTCTGTTCAGTGGGAAATAAAAATATTGTAAGGGTAGTTTCCTCAGAATTGAAGTGCATCAGTAGGTCCAAATGGGAAAGACAAAAGCTAAGCAAATGAGGAATATTTCAACATCTTTGAAACTGTTAACCTAAAAGTAATTCATGTCTCTCCTAAAGAACACCAATTTATAAGTAAAATAGGATCACATAAACAACATAAAAAGTTAGATACTGCTTTAAAGAAAACACACAATTGAATTAAAGAAACAAGATTTCCTTTCTTCTATTAGAAAAATCTCCTTTCACTTCTTCTCCTGCACTAAGTATAGTAGATAGTGCCTTCTATTGCTGGCTGCCCTTCTGATGTGGGTTAATGTAACTCACTACCTAGGCTATAGAGTTTTTTTATATTCTATTTTTTTTTTTAGCCAACCTGGTAGAGTTTGAATTTACACTTTTTATGTCTTTAGGAAAGATCGAAAGGTGCTTTATTTTCTCATTCACAGATATCTCTAGAGGGCTTACTCTGCCAGCTCTCCATATGCATAAACATAATGAGATATTCAAAGAAGCATTGCTCAGCAGGCAGTTGAAAATATTAGTTGGAATTCAAAAGACGCTATGCTTAAGTATATAAATTTAAGAGCATAAAAATAAACAAGAAACAGGTGAAACAAATCAATAACTGAAGAATTAGAAGAGATACATTTAACAAGTGAACAACCAAAAGACCAAGACTGAATCTTAGAAAATTCCATTGCGGCCTGAGTTTGGGGACCTATTTGAGCCTTTCTATTACTCATCTCTTGGATCTTTCCAAAGGTCTCTACCAGCTCCCTGTTTTCATTTCCTTCTCTCTTTGCAGAAGCTACTACAGATTCGGCCTTCTGCACTTGGTAGTTCTTAGGATTTCGTTCAAGTCAACTGTAGAGTACTTTCCAGAACTTTCTTTTGAATGTAAGTTTATAGGCTCTTTATCTTTTCTACACAGGATCTGGTAATTACTATAGTAAACCAGAAACATACACACAAAAACAAACAACTGTCCCTGGGCAGATATACATATATAAGAACAATAAAATATAAAAAGAAATACAAACTATTAAAAGTAATTTTTAATCTCTAATTCAACAGATAAGAGTAAATTGATGCCTGATTGTCTTCATTTAGCCCTATACTTTCATTTTTCCTGTAGATAAGAACCCATTACTCCTTTCTTCTTGCCTCATCCATTATCTTAATCTCTTTTTAGGAGATACATTTGAGAAGTCCTCTTATACTTAGCACAATATTTTTCAAACTCTTTTATTCACTAACCACAATAAGAACTGCATTGTACATCATTGCCTAGCAAACACGTAGCTGAATATATGTGTATATATGTTTGAAATAATTCTTATCTTTGCTGCAGCAAATATTTTCTATTCTACTTTTTTTTTTTCTGTTACTTTCTACCTACCAAACTAACCTCATCATGACTATCTGTTGAATCCAGAGTAGATCCATGTTTTGAAAAATTCTGAGCCAAAGACTGAAATCATGATGGAAATGAAATACATGGTGAATAAAAGGCATTCCTTTTGTCTCAGGAGGATCATCTGCATTTCCTGGGGTCTCCTAGCAGGCCTAATCCACAAGTCTGCTCTGCTGAGCATTTCCCCATATTTACTCATACCGTATCTATGGGGAAAGGATTGAATCTCTGGCAAGACCTATTCCTAATTACAAGGCTTCAGATGAAGCCATAGCGTAATAATATTTCCTTCCTATCTTTTCTGAAATGACACTTTTCTCTATGAGGTCTTCTGTGGACATCTCATGTAAAACCCAAATTGCTATAATCTTATTCCTCAATGATTCTTGTTTTTCCTTAGCAACTGACACTAATATCCTATACATTTAAAATAACTATTTATTATATCTCTCTCCACTGTAATGTTAACTTGAAAAAGAAAGAGAGATGCAAAGAGTGTGTTTTGGAGAAAAACTTACCAGAAGAGGAACAGCAAGGCAAACAATTCTTCTGAGCTCTTATCCTAGAAGTGCGGTTAGGCCAAGTACGGCTGCACTGCATGCCCTTTCTCTTAAGAAGACAATTACTCCTTCCTATGAGGAGTAATTGAAGATTTCCAAGGAAGATTTTAAGGGAAAAGACATGATCAGATTTGCCTTTTAGAAAGTATGCTTTATTATTGTGTGGAGAAAATGGTCAGACTAGCTAATATTAGCAGTTCCTCTTGTCACTCTATCTTCTGAGAAATTGGCTTAGGCCTTCTCTAGGTTAAGAAATTTGGCTGGTCAGGACCTCAATAAATCTTAGGCAGGTCAGGGAGACACTTAACACCATTAGCTGTAAGGAATGAGTGCTTGAGTGTTGCTTGATGCAGGTATTCTGTGCAAGGCAGAGAGAACAGAAATTACAATATGATTCTTCTACTTAATTCCAATTTTTTAAAATAGTAGTAGAGAAATCAAGAAAAAACTCCTGTTCAACTTGTAATTCTAAAGAGCCTAATTGAAAATATTTGCTAGTTGGTATGATTTGCTTTGTATAAGACTGTAATAAAATACAATTCCTTTCTATAAGGATTCTAAAGAATGAAAACACAGTATAACATTTTCCTTTTTTCATATGGATTAGTAATTATTAGAACCTTGAATTTCTTGAATCTTTTCATTTCTAGATCAGCACTATTCAATGGAGATATAATGTGAGACACAAATATATATATATAATTAAAATATTTCATAAAGTACATAAAAATAAACAAGAAACAGGTGAAACAAATCAATACTATCTTTTATGCACCCTAATATATCTAAAATGCTATAATTTCAACATGTTATCACTATAATTATTCATTGAGATATTTTACATCATTTTTCTTCTGATAGTCTTCAAATTATGTATTTTATACTTATAGCACACTTCAGTTCAGAGTAGCCACATCTCAAGTGCTTAGCCTCATGTTGTTACTAGTTATCATATTAGATAGCACAGTTCTAGATCATTTTTGAGAGAAAACAATGAGAAAATGAGGGCAGAAAAGAATATTTACTGCTTAACTATTGGCAGCCCAACTATACCAGTAATTTTACATTGATTTAAAATTGAATGCTCAGAAAAACATGTGAGGGCCCTGGCTGGATTTTCTCAGTGGTTAGAGCATTACTCCATGGACCAAAGGGTTGTTTGATTCCTGGTCAAGAACATGTACCTTGGTGCAGGTTCCCCAGCCCAGGTAGGGACACATGCGGGAGGCAACAAATCAATGTGTCTCCCTCATATCAATGTCTGTCTGTCTGTCTCTCTCTCTCTCTCTCTCTCTTTCCCCTTCCCACCTACTTCCCCTCTTCCCCCTTCCTTCCCTTCTACTCTCTCTAGAAATAATTGGGATAAATCTGTTTGAGTGAAGATTAAAAAAAAATGACACATAAAATCTAGGAATCATTTGGATGAATACTTAATTATCTTTTTAACCATTTAGTAAAAGTGTATGTTGCCCTCATTAAAAAAAAAAAAGCAACAACAACAAAAAACATGTGAGGTAGCTCTTAATATCCTCTATTTCAGATGAAAAAAAAAGCCATCCAGCAGTTTAAAACTTATCAAAAGTCATCCAGCTAATAAGTCTTTCTGGCTTAA
Organism: Lasiurus cinereus; assembly: GCA_011751065.1. Lineage (NCBI taxonomy): Eukaryota > Metazoa > Chordata > Mammalia > Chiroptera > Vespertilionidae > Lasiurus > Lasiurus cinereus. The sequence goes on along the minus strand of JAAGEH010000208.1, from coordinate 5,698,114 downwards.
GGTATTCTTTCTCCATCCTGTTTTTCTTCCTTAAGGCAGATGTCTTTACTAAATTTTTCATTATCTTTTAAAAATATTTTTTTATTAATTTCAGAGAGGAGGGGAGGAGAGAGAAATAGAAACATCAATAATGAGAGAGAGAATCATTGATCAGCTTCCTCCTGTATACCCCCTACTGCGGACTGAGCCTGCAACCCAGACATGTGCCCTTGACCAGAATCGAACCTGGGACTCTTCAGTCCGCAGGCCGACTCTCTGTCCACTGAGCCAAATCGGCTAAGGCCTAATTTTTTTGTTAATAAATGCTTAAGCTATAGTGAATATCACTAAATGCCTTAAATTATTAAAGGCATTAAAGTATGGAAAGAGGAATGTATTAATTTCCTTTATTATTTCAAAGAAGATACACATACTACCTTCTTTCACTAAAAATGTAATTTTGGACCCAGTGATTTGTATATTTCAAGACATGTTTTTCACATCGATCATAAATTTGGAATCTCTAAAATGATATCTAAAGCTGGTGCCTGTCAGCTTCTGTCATTTGTCAAATCAGTCTTTTTACAAACTGAATTTCTCGGTCTTGGTTGTGAAGGGCATGTGAATATGACAGTGTCAAGGTCTGACATGACTGAAAAAGTACACTTGTTCTGATTTTCTGTGCATGAAAAATATTAATCCCACAACACGCAGACCTATATTTACAAGCCATTGAGAATTGATGCTCTGCATAGTTTGGTCACAGCTAATCCTGACATAGTTGAATGTGAAATTGTACCTGAAGTATTAAAAAGATTAAAAATAATAATTGTATTTATTTTTTGTTTGAATTTGATACATACTACTAGTTGTATACTTTCATTTTGATAACCTGCTACTGATTTAAAAGTTTTAAAGGGTTTATAAATTGTTTTTATGCTCTGATTGAAACAAAAAATTTTCTTTCAAAAGGATAAGAGTTCAGATACTATTGTTAAAAAGAATATATTATAGAAATAAAGTTATTTTTGAAGTAGAAATTGAAAAATAACATGTATATTATGGACAAGTAAAGATAATTTCATAAAAATCTTCTATCAATATGAAAAAATATATAAAGTTTTACTAAAATGCAGGACATATTTTAATTAAGGGAATTAAAACAAATAAATGCCAAAAAGAAAGATCTGTACTTTTGAAAATTTAGTAAACCACTGACTAATGAGTAATTCATACACTGATGCATACTGATAGGCAGAAGTTGACGTTTTCTTAAAAACACTTCTGATTTTCCTTACTTTGTTTTCTTTTTCAAGTTTTGATTTAAATACTTTGATATATTGATAAGAAGTTATCTGGCAACTGTGTGGCTCATTTATAAAAATCCAGGATTCAGTAGGAAGACCTGTAGCTGAGATGGTTTATGTTTGTATACCAATTTTTGTCATGAAATAAGACAACACAGAACTGGACATAAATATAAACGTTGGTTTTGTATAAAACCTGTGATTTTTCAAATCAAATCTTAACTAAACTCCAGTGTAGAAAAAAATTAAAAAATAATAGTGTTAACTTTAGTATAAACATACTTTGTAATTTTAAATTTAAAATAGATAATATAAAGTAAATATTCAACCTCAACATTTAATTGATTTCTAAATATTGCTTTGCTTTGCATTTAACTGAAAATTCCGCTTCACATAGAAAATTCACTTCTAAATGTAACAGGTTTGAATAACATGACTTGCAATGACATCCTACACACAATCATGATCCACAAAGATGAAAAAGGATTCATAGGAAGTAATTTTAAAGTTGAATTATTACAACTTAAAATATAATAGTGAGAAAGTAACATGTAAAGTCCTAAAGACCTAGAGCTAGAGTTCTTCCTCACCCATTTAGTTATTATTTGACCTTGATCTCTTTAAATCTTCTCCTTCAGATGCAAGTTAAAAATATTAATCATACCTACCTCATAGGATATTAAGTGAGATAATATTTACAAATGAATTATCTTGAAGTATAACATATAATTAGAGCTGTGTTTATTCTGAAAGAGCCTGGATAAATGGGCTCTTAAACAAATTTAAATCTTCATAAGGAAATATTGTGTTGTATCCTTTTTAAGAATTTAAATAACATGCTCATTTTAAAAATTTTCCTTTAAAATCTCAAATTTCATCTTTCTGTATCAAATTATTTTCAAAGTAAAAATGTCCTTATGTTCATGTGCATTACAAAAACAAGCAAATGGGAAACTCTAAAATAATTTTTGATTGTCCAGTTGAATTGTAAAGATATTAGCTTGTAAACTAATTAGTCAAGTAACTGGTATGCACATTCTCATATTTTCCTTTTAGCTTTATTTTGAAACAATGTACTAGTTGTATTTTCCTAGCTGCCTGATAATCTAATTGTTGCAACATAATAGAATGTCATTTAATAAGTACATTTTCAGCATTAGAATCAAATTGTGTTTGCATACTTTTTTGATAACATTAAGCTGTTTCACTTATCCTGCATTTGAATGCCTTATTTTTATGCTCACTTCGTTTCAAATGATTTTGTAACTTGGCAGAGATTGTAGAACACTTCAAAATTTCACTGTGTAAACACAGAGAGGACTTCAGTAATTCTTATCTTCATGAGAATAATCTCCAACAAAAATAACTCTCTTTAACTTTTCTTAATATTTTCTTCTCTATAAATTCTAGTAATTTTGTAGAAGAATTTCTGGCATAATGATGTATTTTTCTGTTTTTGTTAATGTAGATGACATTTGAATCATCTTATTAATATAATACATGTTATTTCATCTTAAACCAAATCAATCTCATCACTAGATTATTTCCTTTTTTTACTTTTTACCAATAATTTTAGTTTTAAGAGTGATTTTAATATATTTGAAAAAAATAATGGTTATAAATGTAAAAGTTATGCAAGAATAAAACCAAAATTTAAAATAAGTGCTAAAACTATTGTAGTGCTGTGTGCATTAGTCATAATTCTCCAGAAATATGGAACCAATAAGATGATTTGATAAAAACAGAGATAAAGATAGATATATATAGAGAGATAGAGATAGATAGATAGATAGATGATAGATAGATAGATAGATAGATAGATAGATAGATAGATAGAGATAGGGATTGAGTATAAAGAATTGGCTCACATGTTTATGGAAAATGGCAAGCCCCTCTATCTATGGTATGAGTTAGCAGGCTTGAGACCCAAGAGAACCAATATTATATCCTAGTCTATTATATCCTAGACACAGGAAGAGCCAAAGTTTCCGTTTGAGTCAGGCCTTCAAATGATTGAATGAAATCCACTCACATTTTTGAGGGCAATCTGTTTTACTCACTCTGCCCATCTATATTAATAAAAGGGTAATATGCTAATTAGACCAGGTCAACTGGCCATCTTTTGGGTGTCTGACTTCCTTCCAGACAAAGCCATGGTAGTGGGGGCCAAGGTAGAGGCAGTTAGGGGCGTTCAGACTGGCAGGGGAGGGCAGTTGGGAGCGAACTGGCCTGCAGGGTAGGGTAGTGAAGGCAAACTGGAGGCAGTTGATGGCGACCAGGACAGCAGGGGAATGCAGTTGGGGGCATTAGGCAGGCAGGCAAGTGAATGGTTAGTAGTCAGTGGTCCTGGATTGCAAGAGGGATGTCTGAGTGCCAGTTTAGGCTCAATCCAAGAGGGACATCCCCCAAAGGGTTCCAGATTGGAGAGGGTGCTGGCTGGGCTGAAGGACAACCCCCTTCCCCTGTGCATGAATTTTGTGCACCAGGCCTCTAGTCTATATAGTGTGTGTGTGTGTGTGTGTGTGTGTGTGTGTGTGTAAAAGGCTAATATGCTAAGTGTCCCTTTGCCTGTCCAAGTAGATGCTATGATGTGCACTGGCCACCAGGGGGAAGACACTCAATGTAGGAGCTGCCGAGCTGCAGGGACTTGGCAGTGGTGGTTCTCAGGTGACAAACCCTGAAACCAGAAAAGAGGGAGCCTGATTCCTCATAGGGCCTCGCAATTCCACCTTTGGCTATGGGTTATGTGGATGCTTTGGCTATGGGTTATGTGCAGTAAACCCCAATTCTGGTTTACTGCACACTTGCATTTACATTCCACACCCTGTTGGATAGCAACTTTGCAGAGTGCCCTCTTGTACTCAGGGATCCCTCTGGGGATGTTAGAGAGCTGGTTTCACTGCAGGCCAGGCCGAGGGACTCCACCTGCAGGAAGGACCCAGCTCACTCTGCAGACTCCTGGGAGGGACTGTGGAGGTTGGCTCCAGGGCATCTACCCTGCCAGCCACCTTCTAATTAATTTCCTTTTAATGTGCACAAATCTATGCACCAGGTCACTAATTTAAATATAATCTCATCCAAAAACAGCCTCCCAAAAAAACCAGGATGATTTTTGATAGAAACAGAGAGGAAGTATCTATGCACCCTGTGGCCCAGTTAAATTGACATAGATTAATAATTATACCATGTTACATATAGAATTTGTTATATTCATTATTTTTCAGTCCACAACAAAATACTGCCCTATTGTTTGAGTCTGCATGAGTAGATTTGACTGAGCCTCCTGGCATTAAATTGAGTGCAAAAAAAAAAAAAATGCACATGCTACATTCACCCTTTCATAATTTACAACTCTTGGCATGCAGGGGTCTGAATCTTTTTTTGTAACAGTGCAACATTAAGTTATATTGCAATGACTCAATGAAAAGTTTCAAATATATGTGCAGATGACAGAACAAGCTTTATCTGCTATAGGCCAATAGAAGCATGGAATAGACTGTTGAATCTCAGAGGGAAGATGGGGGTGGGTGGGTGGGAAGGGATCAACCAAAGAACTTGTATGTATATATGCATAACCCATGGTCACAGACTAAAGGATGGTGGAGGCCTGGGGTGGGATTAGGGGGCAGGGGTGGGCTAGAAAGGGTTAATGGGAGAAAAAAGAGGACACATGTAATACTTTCAACAATGATTTTTTTTTAAAAAATGAGTTAACCTGGCAAAACAAGTTAACTAATGATCTCTGGGGTTTTAAATTTACCAAATAACTTCCTTGATATTTTGTGCTGCTTTATTTCATTCATATAGTTATTTTATATTAAATTTTTACTAACTTTTGCAGAATCTGAGTTCTCTTTGCCCTAATCCCTAGCAGCAACACTTTGCTCATATTTATGGGTCACAGATCATTAATAAAAGCAGCATTTTCAACATTAATTCTTTTAAATTCACTGTAAAATATACATGAAACCATCTAGAATAGATGTTTTTCATATAATAAAAATGAATAAAATAAATAAAAGACAAAAGGGAATAAGCATATTCTAGATTCTGGAAGGATGTTCAACAATGCACCATTGATAGCTCAGCCTTAAAAATCAATGTCTGTCTGGAATCTTCTCCTTTATATGTATTTCCTGTTTTTCCTCCAGTAACAGGGTGTTTTAGTGTATTTGGTAGAATCACTGTGCCAATTTAGCTGTCATGCAAGAGCCCTCTCTGCCCACACCCTATACTGGCAAGCAAACTGCCTCAGGACATGGGTGCCTTTTGCAGTTTTAGTGTCCTTCAAAAGCACATCAACAAAAGTATTTTTTGGTCTCAGACCCTTTTAGAAACCTTAGAACACAAATCATATTCTTGTCTGCCTATCATATTGTTGGCCTTTGATTCTTAACCTGAGGAAATTCAATGAAACTTCTAACCTAGATGGACTTACTGCATTTTACTTAGAAATAAATCAGTTTGAGTTTGACATCTAAACTCAGAGCAAGAATCCTTAATCCCTGGACACCTGATATATGTATGCAAAATTTTATATGTATGTGCATGTAAACATATTTTCCTGAATAGAGAATTTGTATGTACCATTCATGGAGTCTTAACTATATAGTATTCCTCATCCCAAATAGGTAAAGTCATTGAACCATTAGAAAGAACCAAATTTAATCAATTTCCTTCTGTATTAGTGTTGTCTAGAGAAATAGAATATACAACACATCAACACACACACACACACACACACACACACACACCTAGTAAGGGAGGGATTTTAAGATTGACTCATGCACGTACGTGTGGGAGTTAGTAAGTCTGAAATTCACAGGGCAGGCTGTCAGGCTTCAAATTCTGGCAAGAGCTGGTTTTACAATCTTGAGTCCAAGGGTAGTCAGAAATCAGAAGCCCTTTTTCTTTGAGGGAGCTCAGTCTTTTCTCTTAAAGTCTTCAACTGATTTAATTAGGCCCACCCCATCAAGAAGAATTATCTGTTTCACTTGAAGTCTATTGATTTAAATGTTAATCACATCTAAAATAATATCTTCACTATAACATAGAGACAGGTATTTGATCAAAAATTGGGTACCCTGGCCTATCCAAGGTGACATGAAATTAACTATCAGATCTCCTCTGCCTGAGGGCACTTTTATGGTCACTCTTTTGATAGTTGTGGTCTGATTCACAATAAACATTCAATAAATGTTAGCTTTGCATTTATACATTTCAGCCTGCTCTTTGACTTTAGATCTGAGAGGGTCACTTACCACACCTTGGCTAAAAGTGCAATGGATTGCAATCTCTTTATCCTATCCTCAAAAACTTGCCCAAATTTCTATCTCAAGAAGGATATCGTGTATACCATAATACCATTTTCCCAGCATTCAGAAGTGATGTTAATAAGCCAACTAATCAAGTTAAAGCAGAAGTAAACAGGAAAAAAAATTCCAGAACAATGCCTAATAAAAAAACTGCAGTATGAAGAGAAAACAAAGAGAGTTTAGAAGTAAATCTTTGTCTTTGCCCTCCAACTTTTTAATTGATTTTCTCGCTGAAATAGGGCATAGTCAGAATATTAAAGACAAGTTTTCCAAAAATTTATACTGCCTAAATTTAAACTGCCTAATCACTGCTGTTTAGCAATTCTGTCTTTAATTTATTGTTCATTCCCTATAGAAGCAATTCTTATAATCAGAAAGGAGATTAGGAAAAGGATGGAGATAACAGTTGCAACCATTTTTCTTGATGAAAATAAACTATCTTTGGTGATTCTGCACTCAACTATAACAACTATTTCATACCTTTTCCATGCTTTCCAATTTCTCTTGGCCACTTTCCTCTTCCTTTCCTCACATTCTGAAGGATCACCTTACACGCTGCAAATAAAAACTAACTTCATTCTACCTCACTTTGGCTCTTTCTTGACACTCATTTTTTAAATCTTCCCTTATCCCTCATGAAGGTCACAAGTTTCCTTGTCAAAGATAACCCCAATGAATGACCTTTCCCCCCCTCTCCGCTCCCCATCTAAGACCTGAGTTCTTAGACATCTGCTCTGAGAACATCAGCATCTGAAACATCTTTGACTTACTTAAAGTTCTCCCTTCTGGTCTCCACCTTGATATTACTGAATCAGAATTTCTGGCATGGGGCCTAGAATCTGAATTTTTAACCAAATTATGTGGTATGCATAATCAAAGTATGAAACACTATCCTTGACCATCTCCATCAATAATTGCCTCTTTCACCAGCAGATTCAGAAATGTCATCTTAACTTGATCAAAAAAGGGCTCTCATTCCCAAGTAGCATCTACAAATATCACTCACACAATAGTTATAATCCCGTACATGGGCACTAAACTGGACTTTTCTCTGCCGCTATTCTTCCTGACCTCTCTCTGCAGCATAATAGAAAGTCACATTAAAAGGCATTAACTTCTGAAATTTAATTTTATGAACACTTGGCCAAAGAGAAATGAAAGAAAATAATAACATAAGTAGGTGATTTATGTGCTGCTCCAGTCAGTGAACCTCTGGTCCAAAGCAGGCAGTGGATGGGATACTTGAACCCACAATCATCTCAGTAAGTCTCCATAGTATAAGCTATTAACCCACTGAGTATGAGTCCAGTATTGAAAACTCTGTCTTTTACATTCAACATGGTCTCTACGTGATATTAAACTGCCTTATGGTGCTGGAAAAGGAAGAAGGAAGTGAGAGAAAGAGATAAGGTATAAGGGAAGGAGAAGGGAGACTAGAATGCAGGGAGGAACTATTCCATTTTGGGGAAGAAAAAAACTTGTGTTGAATTTTTATAGAAAAACTGTGTGTTGATATCACATATGGCACCTTATGATGGATTCTGTAAAATAGTTTTGACTTTACACCATTTTTCAACTTATGTCATGCATAAAAAATCTAACCCATGAATAAGATGAAAATTCATTGTATACTTTTGGAATCACTTCCTTCCTTAGTTTGAACAATGTGTTCTCATCTGGTTTTTCTCTTATATCTTACTGTTTCTTTCTGGGTCTCCCTAACTGGTTCCTTTCCATAAAATTGAAGGCATTTTTGGCCCCTTTCTTTTTCCTACTGCCTTTACTTTCTCTTTTTACACTAATAAGACCAGTTGTAGGACAGGAACATTGTTCAGTTTTTGAATTAAGTCCAGACAAGAGCAAAATCTTCCAGTTGAACAAATCCTATGATTTATTATATTTGAAATTGAGTCCCAGTTCCTAGTCATGGAACCTAGTGGCCCAGGTACAAAGGTCAAGATCCCAAATCTGCCAAATTTCCTTGTTCCCTTTCAGATCCATCATTTTATTACTTGGAGACAAACTGCCAGTGCCTAAGTCACTTGGAAGTCCTTATCCCCTCCTATACCAACTCTGCACACATTGTTAAGTTTCTGCCTTGACTTTCCATTCAGCAGGCTGACTTGCTGGTCTATGCTCATAGCCTTCCTAATTTTAAGTTCTATCAAATAATGAAGCTAAAGAACTGACAAGTGTCTGATGAGATAAACCAAAGCCTAGAGATAAGAGTTCCAATGGATCCAGGTGTGGAGACTGTGGAGCTGAAAGTAAAAGAAACTGAGAGACAGGGAAATTCTTATCTTGCAGGAGTATAGCTTTTCAGGCACTTTCAATTCATAACTACCATCCAATATTAGACTGAGCATTAATAGTAACTTTTATAATTTATGATATGCTCTGACTTTTATTCCGAAAAGCACACACATTTCCATGTTTGAAAATGTCAAGGAACCACTATGACACTAGTTCTAATCAGATCCTTGCCATTAGTGAAGTGTAAATTTAGCAGCATTCAAAGGATATGGCTTTAGGAACATGAAAATTAATCTATCATGCTAAAAGATCATTGAAAACACTATTTTATAAGCCAAGTTTATGGCAGCTATATTAACTAAAATATATTTGCGAAGGAAATTTTTAAGAAGTATGTCTTCCTATTAGATGAAAGTGTGTGCAAGTCTCTACTCAGACATCAGCAGGTAAAGTTACAGAATATTTCACAGTTGGAAAGGGCTTAATTATGAAGTTCAGCACTTTCATTTTACAGATGAAGGTACCTTGCAAAGGCAGGCTAAATAACATGTCTAACAGCTGGTTATTGGTATGACCAATTCTAGAGCTCTTCTGCAGGGCTGTGCTATTTTGTTTATGCAACAGCTCCTTACTGAGCACCTTCTCCGAGGACTGGAGCAATGATAAATGGAATGAGGCTGTTCCCAAAAAGCTCACTGTAGAAAGGGAAAAGCACACATGCAAAAATATAATCCAAATCCCAACTACTTCAGCCTTAAATTACCATACTCCCTTAATATTTAAATGAATTTACTTAAGTTCTTACCATGTATATATTGGGAACTATATCCTTCTTTAGCACCTACTGACTTTTCTGGAGTGTCATGTTTCTCCTAACTAACCTTTTGCTCCAATTTCTGCTTTTGATGAATTTCACTTGTGTTGCAACATTTGTGACCAAATTACTCTCATAGCGGAATGCAGATAATTTATCTCAGATTTTCAAAGGCACTCATAAATGCAAGACTTTCAAGTTTAACGTAGTTTTCTAAGAAGTTGGGTATGGTAAGGCATTAAATCAGAACTGTAGCTTTTGAGATCTTTTAGTTGTAATCAGAAAAGTACTCAAACTGTCCTAAACTATGCATTCATTCAATATATATATATATATATATATATATATATATATATAATCCTAATATACAAATAGAACAAACTTCGGAACAACCAAACCAAAACAACCGGTCATTATGATGTACACTGACCACCAAGGGGCGAGTATCAGCCATTGTGGGATAGTAGAGCAGGTAAGCGGGGGCGCCAGACCAAGGCGGGGTGCCGGTTGCTGTCATCAGGGTAAGCCTCTAGTGGTTAATGAAAATTCTTTGCTCCCAAGCACCATGGTCCTGCCTGGTGCTTGCATCTGCTGCAGGCACCAGCGCCTCTTGCACCTACTGCCTACGCCTGGTGCCAGCCCCTATTGCTCGGCACTAGGCACTTTCAGCAGGTGTAAGCGGTGGCTGCTGGCCTAATTGCCCCTCAGGGCTTCTCCACCTCCCCCTGCTCCTAAGGGGCGATTGGGACCAGCAGCTGCCTCTCACACCCATTGCCAGTGACAGCTGTGCTCACACCCACTGCCGGAGCTGGAGCTATTGCACTCATTGCTGGCACCCAGTGTCGGCCTTGATTGTTCAGCGCTGTCAGCGGGTGCGAGCAGTGGCTGCCAGCCCCAATCACCCTTGAGGTCTTCTCAAACCTCCCCCTGATGCTGAGTGGTGATTGGAACAGCAGCCTCCACTGGCACCCACTGACTGCGCCAGCCCCAATGGCTCTACGCTATGAGCTGGTGAGGGTGGGGGCTAGTGTTGTCAGAAGCATGGGAGCAGTGGTGGGATCTGGGCTGCCAGCCGAGAGGGGACCTGGAACCACAGCAAGAGGGGCTGGCAATAGGGGCTTGGCAGGGGCATGGAGGATGGGCCAAGACCCGTCCTGTGCCTATCATAGCCTTGTGTCCCACAGCTCCTTTCAAGGTGCACAAATCTGTGCACTGGGCCCCTAGTAAACAGTTATTTGTCCAGGCGTTGGTAAATTAGCAATCAAAAAGTCAAAAATCTCTGATCTCAGGAAGATAAATTTTTCTTGGGGGAGACATAGAATAAGCAAGTAAGTAAATAAATATGTATGTGCAGTGATCATACTAGAGAGAAGATTACGGCAAGAAAGGGCACAAGATATAGCTCAATTTTTAGACAGGGGAATCAATGAAAACTCATTGCAAATGTATCATTCAACGAGAAACCTGAAGGAATTGAGAAAGTGAGGCATATAGGCAGCTAAAAGAAGGGAGTTCTTTGCAGAGAGAACAGAAATGCAGAGATGCTGAATGTGGCATGTTTGAAGAAAAGCAAGGAGGCTAGTGTCTTGGGCAGAGTGACAGAAAAGAAGTATATATGAGGTCTAGATGATATCTGGGGTCCATATCATAGAGAGCTTTTTAGGTCAATGTAGGAACTTGAGCCTTTATTCAGAGTGAATGTTTATGACACTGGCATGATCTGACATATTTACAGAAAATCATTGTTTACAGAATAAAGAAGAGAATGGCAAGAGTAGAAGTGGGGCATTTGGAAAGCTATAGTTATAATCCAGGAAAGAGGTAATATAGTTTAGATCAGGGTAGTATTAATGGAAATAATGAGAAGTGGTGAGAATGTGGACATACTTTGATGTAATGAATTTGATGGGGGTTATAAGAGAAAGAACAACTGGAGAGATATATTTGTTATTTAATGAAATTAGTAAGACTACAGGAGCATCTGCTTAGAAAGGGGGGATGGTAATTCAAGAACTTGGTTTTACTCAATTAATGAGGTTTACTGGGTCATCTAACTAGAAAGATTTGAAGTTTGGCAGGCTTCAAGATCAACTTATAGGTCATTTGATCTTAGTGACTCAATCAAGTTATCAAAGGCTCCTTTTTTCCCCTTTCCATTTTACCATCACTGTTACTCATAGTCAGAGTCTTTCCAAAGATGGCTGCCTATATGGTCAAATGATAACTGCCATCAGAAATTGAAGGTATATGTCTTCACATGCAGTAGGACAATCAGAATAACTCTCACAACCACAGACAAAAATGTCTTAAAAGTCTTGAGACTGCTAAAAGAATCTTTCCTAAGCCAAACCTTGTGCCTCAGAAAATGTCAAGAAAAGTATTGCGTGGATTAAGCCAAGATTACTTTCAAACCAATCACTGTCTAAAATGGTATTGTTGGATTACCTGAGTGGTCAGCCCAATTTTCTGTTACAGGAGGAGGAAAGTTTATTCCAACCTAAATCAAATGGTTGCTACATAATCAGAGAAGAGTGAAAGATGTTATAAAGACAAGCACAGTGCCCACTATAAATGCACAGAAGACCAAATGACATAAAATTAAATACTAGATGCAATTATTTTTACAAACTCTTTGACAATTCCTATCCTGGGAAAATTTCACTGGTGTTTCTGTTGAGGTTCCCCAACAGAAAAGGGGTTTCATGTTGCATAAACCCCTTTCCCTAAAAATCTTTCTTATTATCTCCTCTTCATATTACTTCTCAGGCTCCCTAAATGCCTTTACACAGTGTATCCACCCAGAATATTCAAAATTCATTTCACTTGTCAGTTCATTATGCAGAGAAATGAGCTTTAAGCCAGTTTTGTATATATAAAATTCATTGGCCTGTAAAAGGAAGAAATGTTCGCTCCAGATATGAACACCTTAGCATAACAGAAGAACTTAAAGATGTTTTGAAATTTTGTTTCTTTTCTTTAAACACATAATTTTATTCTTTTCCTATCAAGCTCTGTAAGTGAAGGGAACTTATATGGATCTTTTTAAAGAGATATAAATTGCCAATAGAAAACAGAAGCAGCAAGACAGCTCAGATTATATGTGTTTTTCTGGTAATTATTTTATTTATTGTTTTAAAAAGATGTTTTCCAATCTATTATATAATTATCCAGTGAATCAGTAACTATAAATAAGCCATGTATAAAGTACTTTAATAATAGCTAAGTAGAATGGGCATCTAATTCTGCCCAGCATGGTGATAAGAACAGGTATCCTATAAACAATATTGAAGTTACAGACAGTTCCTAAAAGACAAATTGTATTCCCAAAAGGTAAGTCTAACCATTTTGGAGAAGCAGTTAGGAGGAGGAGGAGTATAACTAGATGCCATGCAGTCAGTTAGGAAGCTACAATAGCCTGGTAAAGACAGGATGAGGGACTGACCCAAAGCAGTGACAGACAGGTTAAAAAGAGGCCCCAGTTCATAGATAATTATGAAGTTGAATTATTGTTACCTCTCTAATATTTCATACAAAACTCACTGTAGCAATATGCAGGTAATAGCATAAAGACTGAACAACTGGTTAATTTTGCTACATCCTTTGGGATTTTGTTATTTTGCCAACATCTTTTTGTTCTTCCATTACCAACACCTGAAATTTGCTTCTCATTAAATACACTCTAGTTAAATCAATCAAGATGATTTGTTTCCCTCCATTTTCTTCCATTTAGACCAGTGGTTCTCAACCTTTCTAATGCCGTGACTCTTTAATACAGTTCCTCATGTTGTGGTGATCCCCAACCATAAAATTATCTTCGTTGCTGCTTCATAACTAATTTTGCTACTCTTAGGAATCATAATGTAAATATCTGTGTTTTCCAATGGTCTTAGGCGACCCTGCTAGCGGTTCTCAACCTGTGGTTAAACTCAATCTTTCTGGATTATGGGAATGAAAGAACTGTCTAATTTATCCACTAATAAATCAAGCTGAAATTTACAATACATGAACTGGATTGGGGGGTGCTGTGGATTTTAAGAGAAACAAAGCAACATATTGAAAAACCTGGAAGTTGACAAATATCAGTGCTGAAAACTTTGGAAGATCACCAGAAAGTATTTTGGCAGAAAACAGTCAAGTTTAGAAGAGCTAACTTTAGAATGAGGAAAGACAGTTAATTGGAGAAAAAGCAAAAACAAAAGTGAATAAAGAGAGGGGGGATGTAAAGAAATGATCAGAGTTTAATTCAAGAGGAGACATAGACAATCCCTTTTTTTTAATGACTAAAAAAGAACACCTCCCCCCCTAAAAAGTAAAAGTTTCCTTTTCTACTTACTGAAGAATTACTGAAAATGAAAATCCATTGTAACTAAGCAACAATACCGACAATTTACCTAATTTAGTATGTGGTCTAATCAACAGGACAAAATAAGAATTTTGGGAAATACTGTAAATGCATTTTCCTTGACCCTGACCAAATATATCTGAAAACTGCGGGCCATATGTTTTCCGAGCCCCCTTGATGGAGGTGGCTTTTTTTACCCCTCATAAAGGCATTTTATTTAGATTCCAAGTCATCCAAAGCAGAGAAAAGAGGTAACAAAGTTTTTCCGTCGTCTTACAAGCTGGGACCCCAAGTCTCTGGCTCTAGCCAGAGAAACAGGGGACCAGGCCAGGGTCCGGGTACCTCAGGCCACCATGCACCCCTCCCCACCCGGGGCCCTCCTCTCTGAAGCAGAGGAAAACCCAAAACTAATGCAGGAAAAGAAAGCGAGACATAAAAGGAAACAATCCAAGGAGACAGGCAGCACAAACCTTGGGTGAGATTGTCTTCGGTCAGGAGGTGCCCCATTGGCCACACAGTCCGACCTGGTGAGATAAAACTTCCAAATCTGTGTGTCCAGGGACTTGGTGTCAGACCTCCAAGTGGCCACCGTTTTCCTCTGAGTCCCCGAAGCAGTTGTCGGCCTGGGCCCCAGGATGGACTTCACGGTTCTCATCGCAATGGACACAGAAGAGGTCTGAGCGTCCAAGGGGGGCGGCTTTCCGCCCGCAGGCTCTGCGTCCACCGTCCCTGCTTCTGGTGAGGCCTGCGAACTCCCCGCCGGAGCCTTTGCTCTCCTTCCACTTTCCTGTGTATCAGGAAGGCAGGCGAGAAGGTGCTGGGTTCCTTCAGGAGGGAGATGAAGCGCAGGCGGAGAGTCCTGAGGTTCCGGGTGGAGTTCCCGCTCTGCGTGCAGCTCTGGGCTCTGGGGTGGAGAGTGGGCCATGGCCACCGGGTGTGGGATGGAGGTGCCCAGAACCAAGCAGTGGGTGGGAACTGAAGGTGTGCCTTGAAGTGGCCACCATCCTAGTAGGTGTCGGGGGACCGAAGATGGCCACCTCCCCATTGTACAGGTCTCCTCTAACCATCAGAGTCACCTAAAAAAACTCTACCGATTTCTCCTGCAGCCCCTTGAGCTGGAGCAGCAGCGCCTGCTGCAAGCTGGGCACTAGCAGTCTGAACAGGAAACTGCTTATCTTCACAATGCAGATGGCAGGAGAGCACAACAATATTTCTAGATGTATTCTTTAGGTGTACAGTTAATTTATTTGAGACATTGTTTATTAATTGAGTCACAGAATAAATAATATGAGAGGAGGTTGTGAATTAATTGTGAAAAGTACTTCACGGAAAATAGCATTTAAATATAATGGAGAAACCTTAAAGTTTAAAAAACAGAAGATAAAGGAACTTCCTTAATAACCAATTGGAAAGTAATTTCAGTTCCTATATATTAAATTTATTTCCCTCCTATAAAAGATTATTTTGCTTTTGTTTTTGCTTATCTGGATGACAATCCATGGCAGAGGTGTAATGATATGTTATAAATATGGCTTCACGGTCTTTGCCTTTCATTAAAAAAAAACAAAACATTATAGTATTACTTTTATGTGCTATGGAAAGTTACTTTAATAATTAAACTGTGTAAATGTACTATGTTATCTAGCTTGTATTATAGATACATCTAGAGTACAAGTAAAAGTTTTAATTATCAAAATTGGAGAATAAAAGTAACTTCTGCATCAGAGATGTTTAAAAATTGTTAATTTACAAACCTAAATTGACATGTTTTTTTCTTTAAACATTTTTTAAATTTATTGTGGTGACACTGTTCGACATGACTATATAGGTTTCAGGTGGGTTTCTATGTTACATGATCTGTCTATTGCACTGTGTGCCCACCACCCAAAGTCAATTTCTTGTCACCATATTTTAGGACCCCTTCCCTCTGGTAATCACCACACTGCTGTTTGAGTTCACGAGTTTCAGTTTTATATCCTGCATATAAATAAAATCATATGGTTCTTAGCTTTATCTGACTGACTTATTTCACTTAACATAATAATCTCAAAGTCCGTCCATGTTGTTGTTACAAATGGCAGTATTTCATCCTTTCTTATGGCTGAGTAGTATTCCTTTCTTCTTTATCCAGACCTCTATCACCGGACACTTTGGCTGTCTACATGCCATGATTACTGCTGCAATGAACATAAGGGTGCATATATCTTTGTGAATACATGATTTTGAGTTTTTCAGACATATACCCAGGAGATGAATTACTGGGTCATATTTTTTAATTTTTTGAGAAATTGCCATAGAGATTGTATCAGACTACATTCCCACCAGCAGTGAATGTAGGGCTCCCTTTCCCCACAGCCTCTCCAACACTTGTAATTGCTTACCTTGTTGATAATGGCCACTCTAACAGATGTGAAGGGGTATCTCATTGTAGTTTTGAACATCTTTTCATATAGCTATTGATTGTTCATAAGTCTTCATGGGAGAAGTGAAATTTTCAGGTCCTCTGCCCACTTTTTGATTGGGTTGTTTATTTGGTGTTGAATTTTATGAGTTCTGTATATATTTTGGAAATTAAACCTTTGTTGGAGCTACTGTTTGCAAATATTGTCTCCCTCTGGTTAGCTATCTCTTTGTTTTGTTGTCAGTTGTTGTTGTTGTTGTTGTTGTGCAGAAGCTTTTTAGTTTTGTATAGTCCTTTACTTCCCTTGCCTTTGGGGTCAAATTCATAAAATGTTCTCTACGGCCATGGTCTATTAGTTTGCCATTTATATTTTCTACTATGTAACTTACTGTTTCAGGTCTTATATTTAGGTCTTTGGTCCATTTTGAATTAATTTTTGTACAGGGCGACAAACTGTGATCCACTTTCATTCGTTTGTATGTGGCTTTCCAGTTTTCCCAACACCATTTATTGAAGAGACTATTTTTACTCCATTGTGTGTTTCTGACTCCTTTGTTGAAAATTATCTGTCCATATACATGTGGTTTTATTTCTGGGCTCTCTATTCTGTACCATTGATCTGTGTGTCTGTTTCTATGCCAATAGCATGCTATTATAATTATTGTAGCTCTGTAGTATAATTTGAAGTCAGGTAGCATGATACCTCTGCTTCCTTCTTTTTTTCTCAGGATCATTTTGCCTATAAGGGGTCTTTTATGGTTCCATATACATATGATGATTTCTCATTCTATTTCTTTAAAAATTACATTGGGCCAAAGGTCATTAAACATTTAGACTCCTTATGAACTATTGATAAATTTATTTAAGCTTTGCTTCAACAATAAATGTTTTGAAGTATTAATCTTTCTAAAGCATTCCTCTATTCTCAAATAATCTCTAACACTGCTGTATTGTATACTAGTATATGAATTTGACACAATATTTAATAATTGCCATCATCTGTGTAAGTAGATGTCAACTATTAGAAAAATGGTGTAATTGTAATTTACTACCCCTACCAACTATATTTTCTACAAGATATTGATGACCAATGTATTGATTCTATTTGCATTGCATAAAAGGGTCAAACTGGTTAGTCCCTCTGCTATTTTTTTTTTCATTGTTTGGAGAGTGACATCTGTTTAATATAGCATTGTTTTAACAGTTAAACCGATTTCTATCTTGAATGGAAAATGTGAAAAAATGGAACACATGTTCCTAAACTTAATTGAGCCTTTCCTTTTATAAAATATTATAATAATTACATTATTTCAATGACTCAAAACTAAAGATATTTAATATAAAATATTTAAATAAATATCAACATCTGAATATAAGATACCTATTGTCGAAAACCAAACATTGTTCTTACTAAATGGATGTAAACAGGAGGCCAGAAGGCTGGTCAACCTTAACTGCTCTGAAAGGTCAGAGCTAATCACTCACTGTTTAGTTGAAACATTGTTGGCTGAAGCAACCTCTACCTGTTTGTTTCATGTTAATTTCTGTTTTGTTATTTCCTGTCTGAAGGCTAGGGGTGTGTCCCAAAGCCTTAATAAAAGGGAGAAAAAGGCCAGAGCAAGTGGCAGTCCTTTCCACTAGAGGAAGGCTCCTGCCTGGCCCCCCAATATCGCCAAATTAATGTTTTCTAGTCTCTCATTTTGTTTGGGTGCGGCCTCCTTCAGAACCCAAACCCTGAACCGGGAACCCTGAAACACACGGGACATGGAAAGAGGTTCCCACAACCTATAAGCTAAATTAGAGCTTAGTTCAATAATGAATTTATTGGTGAGGACACTTATGTTAGGGATTACTTTTGGTCTATTATAATTCCAATCATTGAATTTATAAAGTAAAAACCTTTCACTAACTATAGGTCCTTATAAAAACAACAAAAAAAAAACCTTTTGCTTTTTCCTCAATTCTTTTAATGATCCCTATAACTCCATTGAATGACACTTTTTCAAGAGCTAAACGGAATATAACATTTTTATAAAATATGTTTTTTAATTGATTTTTAAAAGAGAGGAAGTGAGACGCAGCAAAAGAAAGCAGCACTGATGTGAGAGTGAAACATAATTGGTTGCCTTCTGCACACCCCTACCAGGGATCCAGCCCAAAACCCAGGGTCCAGGCAACCTTTTGATGCATGGGACAGTGCTCAACCAACTGAGGCACATTGGGGTAGGGCAGACTTCCATCCCTTAAACTTCTTCAATTTCAAATTATTTAATGGCTAGTTTACATTGAGAGGATCTTCTTTTCAAAAATCTGTGGTTATACAACTAGATTATCTTAAAAGTCCTTAACTGAGGCTGCTAACTTTATTTTATCCCTTCATGACATTAGAATTATTCAGGTTAGGAAGGACAATTCATAATAAAGATATACAGATAAATACTCCAATAATTTGGGGTCTCAATAGCTGAGCAATTCTGTTTGGGAAAGGAACCTAATTTTTAACAACTCTATGCAATTCACTTATTATCTCTTGTTTTTATTTTCCTTCTTTATACAAAAATTGAGGAAAATGGTCCTTTGGGTTATTTCAAGCTGTTATATTTCATTCTATTCTCAAGAGTAAAATTCTTGAATTCATGAAGGTACAGCTTTCCTAACTTTGCACTGATTATAAACCTATTATTGGTCAGATTTCATGATAGACACTCTTTTTCAAAGTAAAATTTATTTTTTAAGATAGTTTTAGATTTACACAAAAAAATTTAGATGATAATACAGAGTTCAGTTATGTGCTGCATTGCAATATCTTCTTTGTTTATATCTGACATTAGTATGGATCATGAACTAATTTAAGTCCATATTTTATTCATTTCCTTAGTTACCTTACATAGCTGACCTTTGAACACAACAGGTTTGAACTTCATGGGCACACTTACACATCTATTTTTTTTTCAATAATTACATGCAGTTCTGTAAATGTATTTTCTCTTTGTTATCATGTTCTTTAGTAATATTCAGTTTTCTCTAGTCTTCTTTATTTCAAGAATACAGTATATAATCCATGTAATATAAAATATCTGTTAATTTACTGCTGATGTTATTATTAAAGCTTCCAGTCAACAGTAAGCTATCAGTAATTAAGCTTTGGGAGAGGGAAAAGTTATAAGTGGATTTTTAACAGCACAAGTGGTGTGCACCCCTATTCCTATTGTTACAGAAAACCTGAGAAGAACCAAGCAATACTTAGAGAGATGTAATTGCATTTATTATGTGTGGGTCCAGAAGAAAATGTCTCTCAAATTCTGGGCCCCAACATGGAGGAACTTTCCCTATTTATATGTTTTTACCATCTTTGTCTCCCAAACATGAGGTGTTTCTGGCCCCCTTGGCTAGTTCTAAAGAACCCCTATATGCTGGGTCCTGGAGATCTTAACTAAAGGCCTGGCCTGGTACCAGCACTGATAATTTAGTTCGGGGAAGGTTTAATGGTCTCTCTTAAGTGAGAGTAGTCTTATTTTCCTTATTATTTAAGCAGGCAAGCATTTACAGAAGCCAAATAGCAGGGTTAAAATTTCAAACAGCAGTTTTTATATAAGATAGATGCTTCACCATGTTGTTCAAGATCTTTTTCTGTTCCAAGATTTTGTTGTCATATCTTTTAGGCTCTTCTTGACTGTACCAATTTGTCAGATTTTCCTGTTTTTTATGACCTTGACAGTTTTGAGGAATACATGTCAAGTATTTTGTTGAATGCTCCTCAGTTGGAATTGTTTTTTTCCACATAGTTAGATTGGGGTTATGGGTTTTAGGGAGGAAAACCATAAAGATAAAGCCATTTCACTGCATCCATTAAGGACACATCATTAACTTATTTATAATCTAATATTGATGTTGGTGTTGATCAAGCTGAGGTAGTGCTTGTCAGGTTTTTTCATTGCTCATTTTCCCTTTTTCCCATGTTGTTTTTTTAAAAGGAAGAAAATCACTATATATACCTCACACTTAAGGAGTTGGAAATGTTCCCCTTCTAAAAAGACAGTGTACCTGGATAAATTATTTGTAATTCTTCTACAAGATTTGTCTTGTCTCCCGAAGTTATTCATTCATTCATTCATTCATTCATTCAAATATTTATGTATATCAGCATGGACTCATGGGCATTTATTTTATACTTTGGATTATAACCATCCTTTATTCGGTTGCTCAAAATTGTCCAGGTTTGGCCATTTCTAATTCTTTCAGTTGGCTCTGTTAATGCTTCAACATACCTGGTCAGTGGAAAACTTTTTTTATTTGTTTTGTTTTGAGTACTTCCTAACTTAGACATTTCAAACTACTATAATGAAATATCATAAATTAGGTAGTTTAAAGATTAAAAAAATACTTTTTATCTTTAAACTGGAAGCCCAAGATCAGGGTACCACATGGTTGCATTCTGGTGAGAACCCTCTTCTGGGTTATTGACAATTGATTTATCATATTATTTTCCAGTGGCAGAGAGAAAGAGAGAGAGAGAGAGAGAGAGAGAGAGAGAGAGAGAAGAAAGAGAGAGAGAAAGAGGGAGAGAGAGCTACCTCTCTTGTCTCTTCTTAGAAGTATAGTAATCCACCACATGACCTAATACCTCTCAAAGGCCAAAATTCCAAATACTATCACATTGAGGATTATATTTCCATATATAAATTTAGGCAGTAGGTAGAAAGTTTAATCCATAACATTTCCTTACTTTCTAGCACCACATAATGATCTAGACTCACCTTACATAATTCCTGACCCAGACCTATTTCTCCAAGAAGACCTGGTTCCTTTTGTTGGATAAGAAGATTAGAAACTAAAATCTGGGTGCTAGATATACTTGTTACTACTGGGTTGTCACTGAATCTATGATTTCTCAGATAATAGGAAGAACTATATTTGGCTATACTTCCCTGTGTACAATATATTTCTATATGTAAGCCATCTAT
Source organism: Lasiurus cinereus (assembly GCA_011751065.1). Lineage (NCBI taxonomy): Eukaryota > Metazoa > Chordata > Mammalia > Chiroptera > Vespertilionidae > Lasiurus > Lasiurus cinereus. Next base: position 5,676,739 of record JAAGEH010000208.1, on the reverse strand, counting down.
TTCTATATTAAGCTAAGCATGAATTCATAATGATGTCTCCAGCTCTGATTCTTTACCATACAGATCATTGTAGCTATTCCTCTTGCTGATCTCTAACCTCTACACTTTATTTAATTGTTCAGTTCACACACACACACACACACACACACACACACACTTTAGTTGTTCAGTTGTTCACCCCCTGCCACACACACATATTTATATATAAACACTGTTAACTCTTACCCCTATAGGGAACAGCTTTGTCAACTAAAGTACAGTGTTCAGGCACATTTCTTTTTGCTTTAAGCATCACAGGCTCCATTGTTTTCCAAATTTATTTATATAAACACCTTATTTCTCTAATTTCTTCATTGATGATTTTTTCATACAGTTGTAATACTGACAGATTCTTTTGTCACAATTTGGATTCTCCAATATGCCATATATATATAAATGTTTGCAAACATTGTATACTCTTGGTGCTAAAAAGTTTATAGGATTTTATAAATGCACAATATTATTTATTCATTATTACAATATCACAAAAGATAGTATCACCCCCTCAAATAAACTGTTTTTAACTTATTAGAGCCTTCTCCTCTCTTCCTGAACTTCTGGTAATCACTAGACTTTTTTACTATCTCTATTAATTTTACCTTTCCCAGAATGTCATATAATTTGAATTATATAACCTTTCCAGTTTGTCTTCTTTCACTTAGAAGTATGCATTTAAGGATGCTTCGTGTCTTCTTGTGGGGTAATAGTTCATTTATTTTTATCACCGAATGATATTTCATTGTATGAATGTACCACAATTTGTTTATCCATTCACCGATGAAGGATATCTTTGTTGTTTCTAATTTTGGTAAGATGTCCAGTCCTTTGCTCATTTTTAAATGGGTTGTCTTTTTATTGTTGAGTTTTAGGAATATTGGTATATTTTGGATAACAGTCTTTTCCCTGATATTTAGGGTAAGAGAGACTAAGTGGTGCAATTCATACGGATAAGACTCACAAAGAAAAGAAGACCAGAGGATGGGTCTGAGTTGTGGGATATTGCTCGCAAACAGGACTCCAAAAGAGCGAACAACTATCGTAGATTTTTTTCATGCCAGTAGATATGATCTCTTTTTAAATTACAAAGCTATGAAGCTAACAGAATAAAAAGATTAAAGTTTAATTTTGAGAAACTTCTTAAGCACTAATTCTACTATTTTGCTATTTTTTCCTAAATTCAAACTTATCCTATAGGCACAAAAATTTATATGAAATATGTAAACTTAGAAACTGACATAATGTAAACCTTACCTAAATCTATAAACTTTATATCAAAATCAATTTACATAATATGTAAACAAATAGACTTTCAGTCAAAGTTTAATCAAATTATTAAATAGTAATATAAAACTGACATGTCTTCTAATTTGTGTAACTGCTACTGATCAAAAAAACCTTTAATTACTTTGTGATTTCAAACCTCATTTGTCTTCTTCAAATAACTGGAAAATATTCTATAGGTAAAAATTATAAAAGTCAATTTATGAAATGTACACTTACTTTCAAGCTTATCTCAAATTGAGAAAATACATTTTCAACTAATTATCTCTAAAGTTATTTAAACTCTTTCAAAAATTTATATTAATCTTATTTAAGATTTCAAATACACTTAAAGATACTTCAATATTATTTGGCAAAAAAATACTAGTATTTAAAATATTTAAACATTTCTAATAATATTTTCTGATTTAAGTATGTCATAGTTTTGTCTTAAGAAAAGGTAACCATAAAATTTGTCATCCAAAGAAGTACAGTTTTAAGAATAAAAAGGGACAATAATAAAAATCATAATTATAATAATAATGAGACAATGTACATAAACCTCCTAGACTAAGGGTTAAATGTAACCTTAATTTTAAAAATGAGTAAAGGATTACCAAATTTACTCAAAAGTTTTCTAAATACCTAATGTTAACAAGCACAAATATAAAAATCTATTATTTATAGAGTAAATACTTCATAAGCAATTTGTTTACCAAACTGCTGATACTTGATCTTATCAATAAAGGGTGAGAAACTAAATATAAGAGCATTTTTTATATTATGAAGTGATTAAAAAATATATTGAAAATCTTTTAAAGGTTTTTCTGGTCTGAAATGATCACCTGACAAGTTCCCTACAAAGCTATAGTTAAACATTAGTTGCTTATGTTTAAGGCCATATTTGGGCCACATTTTCCACAGTCTGTTCAAAGCATGTCAGATTGTCAAATACTACTGGTGAGGAAAATGTCCTTCTTAGGGGTTAAATGATAGAAACATTTAATTATTATTTTTCCTTTTTTGGAAAGTTTATGAGATTAATAGACCTTACCTCTTGCCTGTTGTTTATAAGCAGGGGTATGCCAAAGTGCCTCTTTCCAGATATGTACTATCTGCAAAAAGGAAGAAGAAAGAGTAATGTCTAAAAGATTGCCCTTTAAAGCTCCAGTATTTAGAAATCATGTCTGATTTTTATAAAAGCACGGGGATATTTTCTTTTTATATATCAAATAAGACAGAGCAATGCTGAATTTCACCACAGATGCACAATAATCTGGGGTTATCAAGATGGGGAAAATAGCCTTGGCCAGTTTGGCTTAGTAGATAGAGTGTTGGCCCATGAACTGAAGAGTCCCGTGTTTGATTCCAGTCAAGGGCATGTATCTTGGTTGCAAGCTTGATCCCTGACCCTGGTTGGGGCCCATGTGGGAGGCAAGTAATCAACATGTCTCTCTCACATTGATGTCTCTGTCTCTTTGTCTCTCCCCCTCCATTCCACTTTCTTTAAAAATCAATGGGAAAATAATATCCTCAGGTGCGGAATAACAAACAAACAAAAAAAAATGGGGAAAATATTACTAGTTAATAGTAACCAGAGGAAGTAGCTACTGAGGATATTGCCAGACAGGCATGACCTGCAATAGGGGAGCACAATTTTTTATCTAGCATGGAGATAACTGGTAAATGTTTTAGTAAACTATTGCTGAATAACACAGCACCCCAAAACTTAGTGGTTTAAAACAACTATCTTACTATTGTTCATTTTCCCATAGTTTGAATTCAGCTGGGTCGTTCTTCTGATCCACATGGTGTCAGAAAGGACAATAGTTATCTGGAAGTTCAACTAGGCTGTAAGGTCCAAGATGGCTCATTCACATAGTTTCCAGTTGGTACTATCTATTGACATGAGACTCAGCAAGGTTCCTCAACCATAGGCTTCTCCATGTGGCCTTTCTCCATAGATTTGTTTTTTCCCAGCATTGCTATTTGGATTCTGAGGGACAGCAGGAGGTAGAACCTACTTCTTGGATTCTCCAGAAGATCTGAGAAGTTTGTGGTACAAGTTGTTTATTAGGAATGAACACCTAAGGGGAAAGAAAGGTAAAAAATGTTAGATTGAGTAAAGGAAAGACAAAAATCAAACTGTGATGCAGCTGACTTACTTGCAGACATCACACATCAGGACAAAATGGCCAGACCTTTATACTCTTTATTTAGTCCTCAGGAAGGGCATGACCTCAGATAAACCACGTCTCTACAAATGAGGAAGATGCTGAAGGAACCAACACCTGACATCTGTCTGCTGTGCTGTCTTCGTTACTCACTGCTGAATAGCCAAGTTCTTCCTGAAGTCTGAACCGAGCAGCTCATTTTAGATCTATCACATTACCAATCACCTTAAAGCCTGGGTGTGTGAGTGCCCAAACAGCAATATCAGGAATTCCATGGACATTTGACTGATCAGAGTTAGTAATAAAAGCAGGTCATATTCAAAGAAAGGGGAAATAATAATCTCCATATTTTATATTAGGAGTTGCGTGCATATACATCTAGAGGAAGAATTTGGAAAGGCATTCCAGATTCTGCCCTCAGTCTGTAACAATTCACACACAAAGTACACTCACCACCTCCTAAGACTCCCACAAATTTCCATCCCATTATGTTATCAGCTCATATCCAAGGCTCTTGTCATCTATATCAGAGCCATATTTAGGTGGGGTGGAATTCTGAAGTTCCTCAGGAGTACCTGTGAACTAAAAAATAATTCACACCAAAGAAACTATCACCTGTCCCACAAACACCCAAAATACAATAATGATGAAAGGGCATGGCAGCCACAATAGAATCTTACAGTATAAAAGGGTAAAACAGAAGACTCATAGCAATTCTGAAGGAAGTTACCATTATCTCTGTCTCCAGGGAAAGAATTTTTCCTGATTAGGGATAACTTATGCTCGCTGAGGGTGGTTGCCATGCTATGTCTCCTGTTTCATCCTTACTTATCCATAAGAATTGAAATGTGTTTTCAGCTAAATAGTTTTCTCAGCTTGTATCCTGCTCATTGGAGATTAAGAACACAGAGGTCTTCTTCATTTAGAACTCTCTGTCTCTTTTAGTTCAAATTGTTAAAATTTCTGTTAAAAATTCTGGCCTTCCCATATATCTATACTATATTTTTAAGACAGATTTTTTAAGACCCACTTCTCTCTACTTTGGCTTTAGAAACAATGCTGTGGGGACAATATTAAGATTCCTGAAATCTCTCTTTTCTAGCCAAAGGGGCCTAAAAGGTATTTTCTTAAGATTCTTAGAAACCTATTGTCTAGCTGAGGTCAACAAGGCAAGCCCTTAAAAATCCTAAAAGCCCCATTGTCTAGCTGAGAGGGACTATATGACAAATCCTAATCAGTTGAACAAGTCTTTCCACCCCACACTTGAACAGATCTTCATGCTATGGCTGTTATTCTGGCAGCACTCTGGATATGCTCTTTATTCCAAGGCTTTAATTTACTCTGAAAACTTTTTGTGTGCTGAAGGAGTTGAATATGAGAATAATTTATGTTAAAACCAGGAAATCTTTATTTGAATTATTTCTTCTAGGTCAGAGGTTGGTCAACAAAAAAGTCAAATCCACATTGTCACCTGCTCTGGTCAACTTTTTTTTTAATTGTAGCCCACCCACATTTATTCACTTATACAGTTTCTATGTCTGCTTTTGTGCTACAACTGCAGAGTTGCTATAGACACCATAGAGCCAATAATTAGTAAAATCTTTATTATCTGGCTTAATATAGAAAATGTTTGCTGACTTGTACTCTAGATACTGCTTGCAAATTGAATGGTTCCTTCATTAGTTCATTTCACCCAACTATGATCATGTACACTGAAATAAACCAATTGACACATAAACATTCTGCCTAAAAACTTCCTTAGCCAAATACACAACTTCATTATACATATTATCTATCTTTTGTATTGCCACAAGTTACTGCATTTTCCAAACAATCTCCCTCTACATAGTTGGACAAAAACTCACCTCTTCTCCAGGCTCAACAAGTTTCTCATTTTTTTACCAGCCTCCATTGACTGTCTCTCTGAGGCTCTTGTGGCCTACTACCTGGTTCCAAAGCTAAGGCTACATGTTTTAGGGTTTTGCTACAGCAACACCTCACTTTTGGGTAACACATTTCTGTTTTGGTTATCAATTGCTGCAAAACAAGCCATTACAAAATTTAAAGTTTTAAAATGACAATTTTTTTATTACCTTTAGTGATTTTATATGTTAATTTGGGTTAGATGGCTTCTTTTGCTTTTCTTGTCAGCTGGAACTATAATCATCTTGTGGTTCAACTGAATTTAAATGGCTAAGATGGATGCATTAGTTGTTTATTGCTGTGTAAAATATTATTTCAAAACTTAGTAGTTTTAAATAATAAAAGTATTATTTAAAATTAAAAATTTATTACCTCACAGCTTTTCTAGGAATCTGGGAGCAACTTAACTGATTAATTTTTGCTCAGGGTGTCTCCTGAGGTTGCAGTCAAGCTGTCTACTAAATTGAAGTCATCAGAAATCTAGTAAATCTACTAGATTTACAGGCAGGCCTCAGTTCCTCACCACATAGGCCTCTCCATTGGCCGCCTGATTGTCCTCCTGAAATGGCAGCTGGCTTCCTGAATGAGTGACCTGAGAAAGGGCTACCAAGATGAAAACTACAGTGCAATTTATAATCTCTGAAGGGACCTATCATCACTTCTGTGGTATTCAGTTGGTCATACACACTAGGACTAGTGATGTCTGGGAGGGGACTTCACAAAGATATGAATAACAGAAAACTACCTTTATTAGGTGTCATATTGAAGACTTGCTGGCTACCATAAAACTCATTCACATGACTATAGATTAGTACTTAATGTGGTGAGTGCCTTTGCTTTCATATTTGTGATTCTTCCTTCTACCTGGGCTTCTCACTATATAGAGGCTCATTTCCAAGAGGCAGCAAGTAGATGTTTCCAGTTCTCTTTGGCCTGGGCTTAGAAATCCTAGGACGCCTTCCACTACATTCTATTTGTCTAAGCTAATCAAAGACTATTGCACAATCAAGGGAAGCAGAAGTAAGCTCCACCCCTTGATGTGAAGTGTGGCATGTATTACCAAGGAAGGGAGGAATTGGTAGGGGATACCTTTGAAGACTAGCTAACATTGGAAATGAACACCCAATATGATTTCCCTTCTGCCTTCTACCCTATTGCAGGAGCTTCCTATTAGGCTATTCCATCCAGAAGTCAGAGGGCAAGAATGTCCATTGAACCAGTCCCTAGATGTCAGCCTTCTGGGCCACAGAGAGGATTTTGAAGAAGTGAAAATAAAACTAGAAGAGCAAAGAGAAAATAACCATCACAGTTCTGAAATACAGGTAGTCCCAGAGAAATTTCATTTTTCAATAATTATATAATTTAGTAAAAACTTTTAAATAGCTATAAAAGGAACTTTGTGAACAGGATGGTTTTTGTATCCACTTTCTTCCTTTATGGCCTAGCAAAATAAAGTTATAGAATTCCTTCACTTTGAAAATATAGCTATGTGTGTTACAAAATTTGGGAATTACATTAATCTAGCAAACTATTGATATTACCATTTCTAGCTGAGAAGAGTTTTGAATAGCAATATAATGCTCTTAGTATGAAATGTAGACATTTATGTTAACACAGCTAAAACAGCCACATTTTATGTTTTCTTTTATGATTAGTAGCTTATTTTGGGGTCAGTTTTACATTTTCCTTGTTAGCAAACTCTAATCTGTGTTACAGCCTGCCAAGTCCTAATCTACAGTTTGTTTCAGAATGTCCCTATAACTATATGTCTGCCTTTGACTGGGGTCCAGTTTGAACACAGATAGAGGAATTTCCAGGACATTAATGTGGCCATTTTCTAGTACTACTATTACTAGAGTGCTTCCACCCATCAGGTAATATCCAATAGATAATTTTGCGAGCTCAGATCCCACCTGATACTCTCATATTGCCTCAGACGTTACATCTGTGGTCACCCACATTGGAGTCTGCCCTCTAACTCCTGTTTCATTCAGGCCTGCCTTAATCTACTTTCTTTAATGTTCTGCTTTTGAAGAAAGCACTGTACTAGACCTTGTGTACTTCAATAAATGGAAAACTGGTATTTTAGCTGTGCTTTTGGCAGTGACAATATTTTTATGACCATTTGAAAAATGAATGTTATATGGGTGGTTAACTGTCATCTTCAAATATAGCACCAGAGCTAGCAACGTGGCATTTTGACATTCAGTGGTAACATCCTAAATAAGAAGTTTGTATTTTTATACTCTGTTCAAAACACTCTACCTATGGATTTGTATGCCCCTGACAGATTTTTCATAATGCAAAAAGCACTATTAAAGTGTTTTCACAGTTTGGTATATGTTTGAACTTGCAGCTTTCAAAAGACTATATATTTGCTATCACTTTTTTATCTCTTCCATTAAGCTAAATGTTTCATATCATCGCTATAACCAAGCCAATGATGATCCAGATTGCCAATATTTCCTAACTTATTTCATTAGTCATAAGGTGTGTTTTCAGTTGAAATGTCATATTTTAATACAGGATATGGTACAATTTGAAAATATTAATCTTCAAACAAACTGGTATTATCACTGTTATTCCATAAACATAAAAATGAAAAAGAGCTAATAAGTAAATCGCCCAACATTTTGCAAAAATAAAAGTGAAATTAGAATATCATCAATTTCAAAACTATCTATGTCACTAGACAATAAAATCAGACTTTTCTTAAAGAGTTATATAGGCTACTAATCAAAATATGGTTCAACCTAAATTATGAACTGTTGTATGTCAGAATTATTATTAATGGCTTTAAAAATAGTTTAGCCTATGAAATATAGAATATGTGGAGAAGAGTATATAAAATGTATGAGGATTGGTTATAGTAAAATAATAACATGAACCCCATATATCCATCACTCAAGTTAAGAAATAGGACATTACAATTTAAAAGCCCTTTGAGTACATTTCTCTTTGTCTTCCCCTACCCAGAGAAAATCAGTCCTAAATTTTGTATTAATTTCATAGGTTTTCTTTATATTTTTACAACCTATGCATAAACTCTTATACAATATACAACTTTCATGAAGCCTTCTCACTTTGCATTTAACATAAATGGAAACTTAACTGTACCTGTTCTTACTTCTTACACTGAACGATACACTTTGAGGTTTATCAATGTTGATGTATCTGGCTATGTTTCATTAATATTCTCTGCTCTATAGGATTTCACTGAATAAATATATAGTTTATTTGTTCTTTTATATTTGATAGATTTATTTATTTATTTATTTATTTATTTATTTATTTATTTATTTATTTTTGTTACCATCCTAATGTTCTTGCAAAGCATTCGTGTAAATGGCCTCTTTGTGCACAGAGTCAATAGGGCAAATGCTAACTAGTGGAACTGCTGGCTAATAAATCCAGGCATATTCAACTTAGTAATATTGTAGCAATCATAATGTGCTAGAACAACTTCCAAAATTTTAGTGTTTAAAACATCAAAGGTTTATTTCTTGCTTCTGTTATGTTTTCATCTTAGATAGAGGTTGGGTGGGGAAAATTTCCTCCACATTCTTCTTCTGTGAATGTTACCAGTTACCATGGGAAAGGGGGAAAACTTGGTTAATCATTCACAGCTCTTAAATCTTCCCCTTTGGAAATGATAAAGGTCATGTGGCCACGCAACTTCAAGGGGTTGTGCAAGTATAACACTGAGAAGAAAAATCTCTGAATAGCCTGAATGTCTATTAATGATGACTACAAACTATTCTCAAAGTGATTGCTCCAATTTACACATCTACAAGTGAGGACAAGATTTTCATTTCTTCATATCCTGCCATATCTGATATTGTTAGCTATTAGAACTTCTTAAATATGATGAATATGACCCATCTCACTGGGATTTTAATTTGCATCTTCCTGATTACTAATGAGACTAAGTATCTTCTCATAACTGTATAAGTGTTTTGTACTCATACAAAATTCTTCTTTTGCAAAATTTCTCTGGTTATTTTTTCATTTGAGTAGTTCACATTTTTTAAAATAATGATAAGGAGGAACATTTACATATTCTGGTTTAATTCTGTGGCTTGTTTTTTCACACTATTTAAGATGTGCATTGATGAATAGATTTTTTTCAATGTAGTAAAATTTATTAATCCTTTATTGTTTTTATATATTTATTAGTTTAATTTCTTGTTAATACTCACCTAATGATATTTTTCCATTGCTTTTCAAAGGTAGTGGAAGAGAGGGGAGCAGAGAGAGAGGGGGGGTGGCGGGGAGAGAGAGAGAGAGAGAGACAGAGAGAGAGAGAGATCAATGTGAGAGAGACACAAGATTTGTTGTCTCCTATAAGCACCCAGCAAAGGGCAGGAAATAAACCCACAACCCAGGTCTGTGCCCTTGATCAGAAATTGAATCTGCACCCTTTGCTGTAAACACTTAGTAATACTAAGCAAGGGCTTGTTTTTATTTTTTATGTCTTACTTAGGAAATCTTTTCATACCTGAAGAAATATACTCTCCTTTATCATTTTCTAAATGTCCTATAGTTTGACTCTCATATTGATGTCTGTGGATAATGTGACATAAGCTCCATTTTTGCTTTTTGTTTTTCTTTTCTTTTCTTCATATGTATAGTTCTATACCAGTCAGGTAGATTACTGATGGCTGTCAGCCAGTGGAGCACCTTTTGGAAATGCGGACATTTGAAAATGTCTGGAGACACTTATATTTGTCACATTGGGAAATAGGGTGCTTCTGGCATCAAGTGGGTAGAGGCCAGGGATTCTGATAAAAACATCCTGCAATTCACAGACACATCCCAACCAACACACACATCAAAAAATAATCATCTCATTATCAACAGTGCTGAAGTTGAGAAAATCTGGATTAGATTGACCCATGGTAGCAAACAAACCCCAAGTCTTTTGACAATAAAGGTTATTTCTCCCTTACGTTCATGTGAATTGAGGATTGACTGACACTTTTCTCCCCTGCATAGATCATTGCCAATCTCACAGCAGGGGCGACCAAGGAATGCAATTGTAGCACATATGCAATAGCTCCACCAAAGGTGTCACACATCTCTTACTCTCACATTTTTTTTTTGGCCAAAATCAGTTATCTAAGTTTCCACTTTAAGAAGCTGGGAAATAAAACAGATTAAACCCAACTAACTATAAGAAATGAGATAATAAAGATAAGAATGAAATAGAAAATATCAAATATTCAGTGTCTATATGTGGCTAGTGATTACTGTATGGGACAGCAGAGGTAGAACATTCCACCTTCACAAATAGTTTTATTAAAGAGTATTATATTAGACAATATGTTGGGATATAGAAAATCTAGTGATGATATTAATCTTATTTTGTTAATTGCATTAAAAACACTACATCTAAGAATTGCAGAAAGCTTTTTTTAAAAAATGTACATGAAATGTTCTCCAATACTATATGCTGGTTCACTAAACAAGTCTCAATAGACTATTGAAATCTTACAAATTTCTCTACTGATAACATTAGTAAATTAGAAATCAATAAAAAATATAAAAAATAAGAAACAAGAAACCAAGATGGCAGCATAGGTGAACATCTAAACTGCTGCCTCGCACAACAATTTAAAAACTACAGCTAAAAGACAGAATGGACATCATCCAGAACCACAGGAAAGCTGGCTTAGTGGAAATTCTACAACTAGAAGGAAAGAGAGGGGCTCATGGAGAATCAGAGGAGCTACAAAAAGCTGAGGTACAGAGATATGCGTGTGGAGAGGATGGGTGGCAGAGGGCTTGGCTGGCTTCCTCTAGCAGGAGGGAGACAGCACTGAGCCCCAATTCCAACTGCACTGACCCTCAGTTCAGGGTGAGACTCATAAGTAGGGAGTCTGGTCTGTTGAAAAAAGGGAGCAGTGCATGGAAACTCAGGGGAGCTGCAAAAGGCAGAGGTATGAAGACGCGTGTGCCAGGGCACACAGAGAGGACTGACGGCTGATTGTGCCACTGGCTTTCTCTAGCATCAGGAAGACCGAACCTCCCAACTGCACTGAACTCCACTTCCAACTGCAGTGAACCCCAGCTTTGAGCGAGACCCTTGGGAACCCAGACCCATATGGGTCCCCGGAACACACAGAAACTCAGGGGAGCCACGAAAGGCAGTGGTCTGGAGGTGCATGAGCACTAGTGCACACCGAGAGGGCTGCAGCAATTACCAAGGGACACTGAAACCCTGGGGTCTCATAGGATAGGGTTGACAGGAAGCCAAGGCTGTATGCTCATCCTTGAGCCTCCACCCCATCCAAGGCTAGCACAGATCATAAGTCTTGTATCATAAGGCTGACACCAGCACAGAAGTTCTCCCGACTTAGACACAGCTAATCCTCACAACCATTTGGCTTGGAGGTCAATTTCCCCCAGTGATACCAACAACAATTAAGACATAACTACAACAAGGCTGTACACACAGTCCACAAAGGGGTGCACCAAGAGAATCCACCTCAGGTAACTGGGGAGACAGAGCTACTGGGCCATATAGGACACCTAGCACACAAAGCTACTCTACCAACTCAGGGAAGCAGTGAAAATGTAGAGACAAAGAAAAAGATCACAAAGAAAGAAATGGAGGAAAACAATCAACTGCATATAGAGTTCAAAACCACAGTTATAAATTTTTCTAGAATTTCTTAGAAAAGATGGATAAATTTAGCGAGTCCCAAGAGGAGATGAAAAGGGACCAACTAGAAATTAAACATACACTGACTGAAATAAAATATATTATACAGAGACCTAACAGCAGACTAGAGGAATGTAAGAATCAAGTCAAAGATTTGAAATAAAAAGAATCAGTAAACACTCAACTGGAATAGAAAAAAGAAAAAAAGAATCCCAAAATTTGAAGATAGTGTAAGGAGCCTTTGGGACAACTTCAAGTGTACCAATATCAGAATTATGGGGGTGCCAGAAGGAAAGTAAGAGCAAGATACTGAAAACCTATTTGAAGAAATAATGACTGAAAACTTTCCACACCTGGTGAAAGAAATAGTCTTACAAGTCCCGAAAGTGCACAGAATCCCAAACAAAAGGAATACAAAAAAGATCACACCAAGACACATCATAATTAAAATACCAAGAGCAAAAGACAAAGAGAGAATATTAAAAGCAGCAAGAGAAAAACAGTTAATTACCTACAAGGGAGCACCTATATGATTGTCAGCTGATTTCTCAACAGAAACTATGCATGCCAGACAGGAGTGGCAAGAAATATTCAACATGATGAATAGTAAGAACCTACAATCAAGATTACTCTATCCAGCAAAGCTATCATTCAGAATTGAAGGTCAGATAAAGGGCTTCACAGATAAGAAAAAGCTAAAGGAGTTCATCAACACCAAACCAGTATTATATGAAATGCTGAAAGGTACTCTTTAAGAAGAGGAAGAAGAAGAAAAGTATAAAGATAAAAATTATGAACAACGAATACATATCTATCAACAAGTGAATCTAAAAATCAAGTGAATTAAAAATCTGATGAACAGAATAACCTGGTGAATATAATAGAATCAGGGGCATAGAAAGAGAGTGGACTGACAATTCTCAGAGGGAAAGAGGTGAGGGAGTGTGGGAAGAGACTAGATAAAAATCGTACACCTATGGATGAGGACAATGTGGGGGAGGTAAGGGCAAAGGATGGATTGGGAACTTGGGTGGAGGGGAGGTTTGGAGGTAAAAACAGGAACAATTTTAATAATCTGAACAATAAAAATTTATTAAATTAAAAAAATAAAAAACAGTCTAAATAAATATATAAATAAAAATTTATAAACATATATTCAGTCACTTCAGAAGGCTTGAGGAAAACCATTCTAAATTTGGATGACAATAAATCACTATTATAAATTCTGAAATAAAGTTTGATTTCATTCAATTAGTAGTATGAACAAATCCCAGGCAAGTAACATAGTGGGTGAAGTGCTCCAGAATAAGTAGGAGTTACGGAAACGATGGCAAAGCCCTTAGCCCATGCTCTGCCTAAAGGAGAAACTGCTATTTAGCTTTGGCTAATTATTGCTACACATGAATGTGAGGTTAAATTTACCATATTATGTGATTTTTTTTTCAAAAGGTCACTAGAAAACCTTAAAAAAAAAAAAGAAAGAAAACAAACATAAAATCTCTCTATTTTTAAATGTCAGCACCCCAAATGGAATTATAGTACTGGCAAAATAAAATATGGTAGTTTGTAAGCTCTTAACTATATAATTCAAGTTTAACTGTTTCAAATAGTTTCATTTTGTATGGACCACAAGGGCATCCGATATAATAAAAGGCTAATATGCAAATTGACCATACAGCAGAATGACCAGTTGCTATGATGCACACTGACCACCAGGGGACAAACCCTTAACTTAGGAGCTGCCTCCTGGTGATCAGTGTGCTCCTATAGGGGGAGCACTGCTCAGCCAGAAGTTGAGCTCATGGCTGGTGAGTGCAGTGGCAGCGACGGGAGCCTCTCCTGCCTCTTCAGCAGCACTAAGGTTGTAGAACTGCCAGCTTAGGCCCACTCCCCTAAAGGAGCAGGGCTAAGACATCAGTCAGACATCCCTTGAGGGCTCCCAGACTGTGAGAGGGCACAGGCTGGGCTGAGGGATGCACTGGGCCTCTAGTATCTATCCTATCTAATAAAAGAGTAATATGCAAATTGACTGCACCTCTGCTATGCTTATAAGCCACGCTGACCAGCCAATCAGAAGAGAGTATGCAAATTAACACAACTAATATGCTGCAGCCACAGAGCAAGCAGGAGGCTTCAGTTTCCCTGGAAATTGAGGAAGCCAAGCTGCCCTGGCTTGGGCTCGAGGCTACAAACTTTCAATTATAGAAGATAAATCAATCCCAATAAAAATGGCTACAGCCACAGAGTAAGTAGGAGGATTGGGTTTCCCTGACAATGGAGGAAGCCAAACTTTCTGGCCTGCCCTGGCCTGTGCTCAAGGCTACAAAGTTTCAATTATAGAAGATAAATAAATCCCATATACCAGGACCTCTGCTTGGATAGCCAGGGGGATGTGGCCAGCCTGCAATCCACCACAGGCCTCTCGCCCAGGCCACCCCATGCTCAAGAGAACCTCCATCCTGACCCAGGACACCCTTCAAGGCAAACCAGCTGGCCCCTCGTCATGCACCAGGCATCTATCCTATCTAATAAAAGAGTAATGTGCAAATTGACTGTCACTCCCACACACAAGATGAATGCCACAAGATGGCCAGCAAGGGAGGGCAGTTGAGGGTGATCAAGTCTGCAGGAAAGGACAGTTAGGAGGGACCATGCCTGCATGGAAGGGCAGTTGGGAGGGTACCAGGGCTGCAGGGGAGGGCAGTTGATGGGGACCAGGCCTGCAGGGGCATCAATCAGGCTATCAGGGGAGTGGTTAAGTGTTGATCAGGCTGGCAGGCAGAAGCAGTTAGGGGAGTCAGGCAGGTGAGCAGTTGGGAGCCAGCCGTCCTGGATTGTGAGAGGGATGTCTGACTGCCTGTTTAGTCCCAATCTTACCATACCTTGGGGTGTCCCAGAGTGGAGAGGGTGCAGGCTGGGCTGAGGGAAACACACCTATGTGTATGAATTTTAAGCACCAGGCCTCTAGTAATAATAAAAGCATAATATGCTAATTAGATCAGACAGCTGAACGACCTCCAGGATATCTTTCCGGATGAACTTCTAAATGAAGCCAGGGCTGTCCCTTTTCACGAATTTCATGCATAGGGCCTCTAGTCCTATCTAATAAAAGAGTAATATGAAAATTGACCATACCTCCAGTACACTCACAAGCCATGCCCACCATCCATGCCCACCAGCCAATCAAAGCAAGTATGCAAATTAACCCAGTCAAGATAGTGATTAATTTGCATATCCTGGTGCAGAGCGAAGACTGAAGGAAGTATAGAAGGAAGCCAAGTGCTGCAGAAGGAAGGGAAGCTGCAAGGAACAAGCAAATGTGGAGGTGGAGAAGGGAGGGAAGCAGGCAGGGCAGTAGAGAAAGGAAGGAAGCAGGTGGGGATGCTGAGAAGGGAGGGAAGCTGGTAGGGCAATGGAGATCACAGCAGGAAGCCCTATTGCAGCAATCTTTCTTCAATGGGCCTCTAGTTTATTATAAAAAAACTAGAATTCCGATGCACGAAGATTTATGCAACAGGCCTTTCTTCACCTGGCTGCTGGCATCAGTTTTCCTCTGGCTCCCGGGACCCACACCTTTGCTCTGCCTGCTGCCTTCTACCTTCACTTTGGCTGGAGTCTTCATTCCAGAATCTGTAGGTTTCTCACTGACTGAGGCTGGAGTCTGCAGTCTTTGCTTTGCTCTAGCCAGAGTCTTCACTTTGCTCCAGCCAGAGAACCGCTCCTGTAGCTCCCTTTTACCTCCACCCTCCCCCTCATAGCTGGCGTACTGCCCCCACTAGCTGCTATGCACCTGGAGTGGCTGGGCGGGGGGGAGGGCTGCCACTATCTTTGCCCTGCTAATTTGCATATCCTCTCCTGATTGGCTGGTGGGAGTCACAGAGGTACAATCAATTTACATATTTCTCTTTTATTAGTGTAGATACATTCACTTTACAACTATGTAAAGAATTCAGGCTCACACATAACATGTAAAATTACTTAAGCATTTATATATTTTAAAATATTTATTGCAGTACATTGTATTCTTCCTTTGGCTATTAATAACATATTAAAAATCTGTAACAGAATATTCTAAAAAATAGATTTAAGCTTAACTATTTCACTCTAGAAATAAAGAAGTCATTTCCTTGATTCCTTAACCATTTCTCAGTCTTTTCAAATTACACCTACAGAAATACAGAACTATAAGATTTCTTGAAAATATCTAATAAAATCCTTTATGTTATGAATGAATAAAATCCAGAAAGTAAAAGTGCTTATCTAATATCACAGAGATAGTTAACAGCAGAGACTCCAAATAGCATAAAGTAAAAAAGTAACACTTAATATTCCAAAATGAGATTATGAAGACTGAGGAGCAAAAAGAGCATACATAGTAAATTAAAATAAATTATACAATTGATATAGATGCAGACATATCTAAGTCAATTTACTAACTAAATACTTTACTCCTATTTTTAATGGACATTCACTAATATATTTGGAGTTGGTAAACAGTCAGCAAACTGCAGCTCTGTTGACTGAGTTTGCCGACCACTGAGAGGAGCTTAATCACAAGGAACAACAACAGCCTGTAATTATTGGAATCGAGAGTCTATGTCAGTTGTCGGCAAACTCATTAGTCAACAGAGCGGCAAACTGCGGCTCATGAACTGCATGTGGCTCGTGAGCCGCAGTTTGCTGACCACTACCTTAGAGTGAAAGAATCCTGGATGGGTACCATTTGTATCTGGGGGAATTTCAAAGGCTGTGTCAGCGGACAGAGCTCATGTTCTGAGCATCAATAGTAATTAAACTCAGTATCTGTCATTCATCTTTACTTTGCAGATAAGCTGAGAATTCAGAGATTTTTTTATTGACACAAAACAGGAATTTAGTGGACAGTTCAATAGCAAAAAGACTTTAGAAACTAACTGTAAAAGATGAGAACTTTGCTGCTGTCAGAAGAGCTGCCAATTCAGAGAGGTTCCAACAGGGAATGGTAGCATTTTTCTATCAGAACCACAGAGCAGCTTAAGAAACCAGGATTGGATATTAATGGAGCCAGTATAATTGCTCCATATAATAAACATCATGCTTTATATGTTCTAAAACAAAGCAAGTCATATTGAATATCTTCATTCTCCATACTTATTAATTATATTTTTTGAATTTCATAGAGAGGCCATTTTCCTCTCCAGAAATATCCAAGGATCTGGAGGAAGTGTAGTTGGTACCTGTTGGGAGATGTGCTGATCTTTACTTTATGGCAATTATGATTTCCTTATGTTCCATAATGCTATTGTATTCATCTCCTGCTATATGTTGGGCACTGATCCACTGACAGGTTCAATTAGCCTAACATGGTGATGTCACTTAATAAGTGTACAAAAATCTATAGAGCATCGCCTTAAAGACTAGAATGCTAAGTGCTTGGTCTTTAACAGCATCACTCAGCTATTCCCCATTTAAGGAGCTACATGCAATGGACTCACATTTGTAACTATCCCAGGTTCTCAGTTAGTGTTACTTCCTTATTCCCAACACTCACTTCATCTCTTTTCTTCTTCTGGACAAATCTATCTAGCTTCAAAAACTCTTGGTAGAGCTTTTCCTGAAGTTACCTAGCAGTTGTCTTGGGAACCTGAAACACTGAAAACTTTAATGTCCCCACTTAAGGCAGAGACTTCAGATTCAGAATACTAAACCTTGGTACCTTTTGAGTGGAAAAATGCTCATTTTTAGAGTATCATATATGTTGAAGTGATACAAAGCATATAATAGCTCAATAACACACAAATTCTGGCAAAGGAACTCAGTTACATTTAAGATAAAATTAACTTCACATCTAATGAGTAAAAATTATTAAAACAAAGAGCAAGTCAAACAGATGAATTATAGATATGTGATCATGGGGCTGGAGTGGGGTGCTAATAAAATAAGCAACTGCAATCTTAGGATTAATAAAGGAGGTATGGGAGCATGTCTTGGTTCACAGAATTAGTATAAAGAATAAAAGTGACATAGTTTTGGACTGAAGTGTGGACAGAGAGCTGGGAATAAACCTGAAAATGAAAGTGAGACTTTAATTTTTAAAAGGAAATGTAACACACTTTTTCTTGCATGATATTTTTGACAGAAATTAAAAGCTAAACAAAAGCATAATGTGGTGTGTGTGGTATATGTGTGTATATAATATTTATGCTTCTATCATTGTAGAACAGTCAGATAAATACAAAATGTTCTTGTTGAATACATAGGCAACATTATGTTGAATGAGAACATAGTTATTATATTTTTAGGATAATGTTTCTGAGGTTCATCCATTTTGTAGCATGTATAAGTACTTCACTTCTTTTTATGGCTAAATACTATTCTATTGTATGACTATAACACATTTGGTAATCCCTTCATTAGTTGATGAAGATTTTGGTTGCTTCCATTTACCTATTGTGACTAATGCTACTATTAGCATTCATGTAAAAGTGTTTGCTCAAAATCGTTTTCAGTTCTTTTGGGCAAGTATCCAATTCTTAGGAGTGAAATTTTTGGGTCACATGGAATTCTATCTTTAGATTTTTGAGGAACTACCAGATAGGGTACTGAGAGAAAAGAGCTCCATAGCAAAAGACCTTTGGAAATCTGAAAGGGTCCTCTTGGGACTTTAGCTGAGTACTAAGCAGCACATGCGTTGGAGGAAACTGCTTAAGGATTAGAGGTAATAGTGACTGATACTCAGAAAGAGCTGGGAATAGTTCCCATTCCATTTATCCAGAGTGGAAAATTTCACAATTCTCTCTAAATCAGGTAGAGTACAAAGAGGATTTGGCTTCGATTGTGGGGTAAGATTAGCCCTAAATTAAATAGTGGACCCTAAAATTTCAAACTATTTCCATTAATCACATTCAAGAAAAAAGTTTTCAGAACATTTATAGAAACCTGCATAAGTAAAATTAACCATACCTGACATCCCATAAAAATACTAGACATGCAGAAAAGCAATACAATATGATTCATATTGAAGAGAAAAAGTAAATAAAACCATATTAGAAATGACATAATATAATCAATAAACAAAGATATGTTATTAAAATAATTGTTGTAACTACCTATTATATGTTCAAGAATCTACATAATTTATTTATTATGTGAATTCTTGGAATATATTAAAAAAGACAACTTCTAAAGATGAAAACTACAATGCCTAAGATGGGAAATCTAAACTAGAGGCCTGGTACATGAGATTCTTTCTTGCGGGAGGGCTGTTCCTCAGCCCAGCCTGCACCCTCTCCAATCTGGGATTCGTTGAGGGATGTCCAACCACCAATTTAGGCCTGATCACCTCCTATCAACTCCCCTGCCAGCCTGTTCGATGACTAATTGCTCCCCAGCTGTCCCATTTTCCCCTAACTGCCCTCCCATGCCAGCCTGGTAACCCCTAACTGCCCTCCTATGCCAGCCTGGTAACCCCTAACTGCCCTCCCCTGCCAGTCTGGTCATCCCTAACTGTCCTCCCCTGCAGGCCTGATTCCCCCCACAAGTACCCTCCCCTCTAGGCCTGGTCCCTCCTTCAACTGCCCTTTCCTGTAAGCCTGCCCCCCCCAAAAAAAAACTGTCCTCCCCTGCAGGCCTGGTCTCCCCCAATTGCCCTCCTCTGCTGACCTGGTCACCCCTGACTGCCCACAACTACCCTCCCCTGCAGGCTATCTTGTGGAAGCCATCTTGTGTCCACATGGGGGTAGCCATCTTTGACCACATGGGGGTGGCCAACTTGTGTCTTAGAATGACAGTCAATTTACATATTATGTTTTTACTAGATAGGATTGTTACTTGATCTGTATAAGCAGAAAATTCTAAGTGACCAGAAGTCTGACTTGAACATACAAAATAAAGGCTCATGGTCCCTCAATCAAATTCTGGACCTGAGTCAATTTACAAATCCAAGAAGACTTTGAGAAAAGACCCTGGTATATTATGAATTTTATAGTGTGTGACAATGAGGTCATGCTCATAGAATTTAAGGTCTTATGTCCTCCATCATTCTGAAGCAGCTGGTTAGATTGGACTGTAGGTTATCCTTCAGAAACCTCAGTTATGGTGCCAGCTAGGCCAAAATAACTTGAGAAATTGGGACAATGTCCTCAAGGAAGTGGCTCATGCTCTGAATCAGCCTTTAAAGTATGGTGCTATTTTTCACATAACCAGAATTTACTGATTCTTAAACCATAAATCATAAATCCAAAGGCTGGAAACGGAAGTGGCTCCTCTCACTATTGCTCCTAATGATCTTGTTTTATTTTTCAAGTATAGTTTACATACAATATTATTTTGTATTACTTTCAGTATAGTAGTCAGACAGTCATATACTCTACAATGTGTCTCCTCCCATAAGTCTAGTACCCACTGGACACTGTAAATAGCTATTACAATATTATTGACTATTTTCCCTATTCTGTATTCACCCAGTTACCCAATGTCCCTCCCCTCTGTCAACAATCTGTTCTCTGTATCTAGGAGTTTGTTTCTATTTTGTATGTTCATTTATTTTGCTTTTTAGATTCTACACATAAGTGAAATCATATAGTATTTGTCTTTCTCTCTTATTTCACTTTGCGTATTACCACCCAGAAATCTGAAACATTAATTCAAAAATATATATGCATCCCTCTGTCACTGAAGCATCATTTACAATAGCCAAAATATAGAAGCAACCTAAGTGTTCCTAGTCATCTTGACCAGCAAAATGTTTCTTTCCCATCTGCATGATTTTAGGCTATTTGGGTCTAAAGATCTTAGTTTCAAAGCAAAGAATGCATCCACCAGGGGACACCATCAAGTTTCTATTGAACTGAAATTTGAGGCTGCCATTTGGCCACTTTGGCCCCTGGAGCCTCTGAATCAACAGAAAAAGAAAGGGGTAGCTATGCCAGCTGCAGTGGTTGATCCTATCAAGAAAAAATAGGTGCTGTTACACAATGGGGGTCAAGAGGATTATGTCTGAAACATAAGAGATCCCTTAGGGATTCTCTTTGTATTCCCATGTCCTTTGATTAAAGTCAATGGAAAGTTCAAATGCAATTCAGGTAGGATTTCTAATAGCTAAAATCCTTCAGCAATTAAGTTTTGCATAATTCTACTTGACTAAGAACCACAACCAGCCGAAGTTAAAGGAAATATATAAAAGGTAGTGTAAGAAGGAAATGAAAGAGGGTAATGGAAGAGTGGAAGAAATACCAGCTATGATGATGTGACCATTGCAGAAATGAAGACTGTAATCATTATGTGTGCTTCTTTATTATTTTGATGTGACTTTCTATATGCACTATTTTTTTTCATTATCCATCTCACCCTCTTATTATGTAACATGAAACATGTTAATAATAGTTAATTTTATATTTTAGTATTTAATTAAGAGGCTGTCACAGGATTTTATGTCCTCCCCTAGGGGAAGGGTTAGCATGTTTTCAGTTTTACTTGGGCTAGCTCATTCTGTTATGTCATTACGTTAGAAAAATAACTTCGTTGTTATCTTTATTTGGTGATTATGCTTTAAGGAGATGTGTATGGTGTTAGCTGACAAAGAGTGGCTGTGATGACATTCTGATATATCAGCTAAGCTGGGTCTAACTACATTTCTCAGAGTTCCTTGTTTAGTGTGTTTCTTGTTAGAGTGGTCTGCAAGAGATAGTCTCTTCTGAGAGATGGAGGACAGAAGGCAGTCAGCAGCCATTTTGTAGCAGGCACACAACTTCTATGTATTCAAACAATAGTCAAGATACCTTTTTCTAGGGATTTATGAGATGTAATTGAAGTTCCAATTTTGAATTCAAAAGGGAGATTATCCTGATTGGGCCTGACTTAAGTAGGGAATAGTCATCAAAGCAAATATGTCTCTCTGAAAATTGGAGATTCTAAACACAGTTGGTCTGCAATTGCTCTCCCTTCTCCCTATATCTTTTCCTCCTGACTGCCCATCTGTAGATTTTGAGCTTGCTTAGCCAGAACATATAATTATGTAAGCTAATTCCCTTAACTTTACTATCACTATATGTCTATATTTAACCTATATCGGCATCTGCGTAAATATATATGTATATATACATTTTAAAAATAAATAAGTTACTGGTCTGTTTCTCTGATTGAAACCTGATTGATAGACATTAATGGAGATTTAAGAGACATATCAACCAGTTGCAATGTGTTTATTTGGGTAGAAATTTAAACAAAATGTGAAAAAAAAACATTATAAGACCATTGGGGAAATTTAAACTCAGATTGGATAATGACAGTATTAAGGAGTTTTTGTCAATTATTTTCAATATAATAATGGCATTTTGGATAGTTTTTTAAAGGCTGTAATATTTTCAGAATAAAAATATTATCATAGGGTTTGATTCAAAATTGTCCTCAGGGTGAGATTATAAATGAAACAAGATTATTCAGGAGTTTATTGTTTTGAAGGTAGGATTCATTATATTATTTCATCTCCTTTTGAATACATTTGACATTTTTCCATAATGAGAAAGTAAAATAATTTTTTAAAGCCCACAAATATTTAACCTTGAGAAGAAAAGGTTAAATAAAAGCAAATTACATATTTACTAATTTTTCTAACCCCACTACAGACACTATGAAAAACTGCTATACCAAGCTTCTCTTTGTCGCCCTCTTTTTATCACACACGCAGACATACAAACCTCCTTTCTACATATGCACATGTAAAATATAGGTTTTATAACATCACAATTATATGAAATAACACATGAATAAATTATATGATGGAAATTAGACACTTCTGACCAATTATATAAATGTTTCTACCTAGTGAAACTAAAGGATTAAATAAAATCAAGATATGCATTTGGTAATACAATTATCTTAATATACAGGGATGTCAATTTCTTCTTGTACTTATAAACACAAATAATATTAATATAAGACAAACAACTTATTATTTGACCTATAATAAGTGGAAACAGCAAATTACATTAGAAATAAACATTGACCAGAAACTTTAAAAACTTGTCTAGAAGTCTTAAGAAGTACTGTGGTTTAGTTGAACAGCAGGAAGTAAACATAAGGAATCTCAATAACCTAAAAATGTAAGCAATTCCTTATTGCTATCAGGGATCCAATTTTTTGAAAAATATATTTTATCGATTTTGGAGAGAGAGGAAAGGAGAGGAAGAGGGAAATAGAAATATCAATGAGAGAAGAACATTAATCAGCTACTTCCTGCATGCCCCTACTGGGGATTGAGCCAAAAACTTGGACATGTGCCCTGACATGGAATCAACAGGTGACTTCTTGGTGACCTCCTGGGACAATGCTCAACCCACTGAGACATAACCAGCTGGGTTCCAAAGCTTTGTTATTTGAAGTTATATTTCAATACATTTATAATGTCTCATTTATTATTTATTCAATTCACTTCATCTTGCTACATATAATACTTCCTAAAGAGTCATCCTATCAAAATGGTCATTCCCATGTTAAAATATGAAATGATACATTTTAAAATTCTAGTCTATTACTTTCTACCTTTGTTCTTTTAAAAAATATATATATTTTATTGATTTTTTTATAGAGAGAAAGGGAGAGGAATAGAGAGTTAGAAATATTGATGAGAGAGAGGCATCCATCAGCCGCCTCCTGCACGCCCCCTACTGCGGATGTGCCCGCAACCAAGATACATGCCCTTGACCGGAACCTTACCTTTGTTCTTGATCTCTGATCTTAGTGCTAGCTAAGATAAGCAGAGGTAGGGAATAAAAAACATAGAGAGTAGAGGATGTGAGGATGTTTTAATTTATTATGCAACAGTGTAATATAAGATTGAATTCTGATAAACATTTCTACTATTACACATAGGGAAGTTACCATATAAAAGAGATTTTATGTTTTATAATTTTTAGGCTAAAACAAAAAGTCAAAGCTCTTGAGTGTTAGCAGGGTGATCAATGTAATTTATTTGTCAAATTGGGACAATTTTTAGGGTATTTATAATTTCTCTGGGACATCAGCTTGAGCCAGGACCATCTTAGGCATATGGAGATTCAAGGTCACACTAAGCATTATCAAAATAAAGCATGTGCAATTAAAAATATTTTCTGAATGCAACAGTAAGAAATTTAAACTTACTCCCCATAACATGAATACTATTCAGTTTTTGCCCGAATGGCATGGCTCAGTGGTTGAGGCTCAACCTATGAATCAGGATATCTTAGTTCGATTCCCATCAGGGCACATGCCTGGGTTGTGGGCTCCATCCCTAGTAGGGGCATGCAAGAGGCAGCCAATTAATTATTCTTCTTTCATCATTAATGCTTCTCTCTCTCTCCCTACCTCTCAATAAAAATATATTTTATTTTATTTTTAAATATATTTTAAATCAATAAAAATCTATTTTAGAAAAACACTAGGTAATTATTGCTTCTTTAGTTTATTTTCATAGTTTTCTTTTTTGCTTTATCTTAACATATTTATCATTTACTGTATTTACATCAGCAATTTTTCATATTAAAATAATTTAAAAGATGAAACTGTCACATTTTGAATTGTGGTCCCTAGAATATTTTCAACTGAAGATTTTAATGAATCATTTTAAAATGCAAAATGATAAAAGAATATAGTAAATATATTATTTACAATATCAAAATTGCTTTCCTTGGTATATCTTTTTTCATTGTGCCTGAATACATACATCTTTAAAATGTGTATTTTTTAACTGATTTAAAAGTACATGTTAAGGCACACAGTTCGTACTTTTATTTTTGACACTTTTCCCTGTAAGATTCTATGAATTATAGTAAACCTACTTAAAAAAGTTAGTTTTTAGAGATGAACAGAGCATCCACCAACTCCCCCATATTATAGACAGGAGGTAAATGAGTTACTGTAGATAACAAAGTAGATAGACCAGAACTAGATCATTAAACTTTTAATTTTGAAACTAGAGGCCCAGTGCACAAAAATCATGCATGAAGTGGGGATATCCCTCAGCCTGGCCTGCACCCTCTCGCAATCTGGGACCTCTTAGGGAATGTCCAACTGATGGTTTAGGGCCAATCCCACACCAGTAGTCGGATATCCCTCTCATAATCTGGATCTGCTGGTTCCTAACTGCTTGCCTACAGGCCTGCCTGATCGCCCATAGCCACTCTGCCTGCCTGATCATGCCTAACTCCTTGGCCTCCCTGCCTGACCACCCCTAACTGCTCACCTACCTGCCTAATTGCCCCTAATCACTCTATCTGTCTGCCTGATTGCCCCTACCACTCTTCCTGCCTGTCTGATCTCCCCTAACAGCTTGCCTGCCTCCTTGATTGCCCATTAACTGTCTCTGCCTCAGCCCCCGCTGCTGCAGCTTCATCTGGAAGGATATGTGGAATGACATCTGGGAGGTCATTCAGCTATCCAGTCTAATTAGCATATTATGCTTTTATTATTATAGATGAGACTAGGCTTAAAAAAGAGTTTCAAGGATAGAAGTTCCCCTTTACCTTCAATTTCCCCTAATATTAACTTTTTATATAACCATGTGCCCATTGTCACAAAGTTCTTTTTATTGCACTATGGGAAGTATTAGATTAGTTTTATTGTCTTTAAGGCAAAGGGCAACTAATGCACTTCATAATATTTAGAAAAATGCTAGAAAATAATAATGATCGAATAGAAACCAAGAAAAGATACTGGATGCCAAAGAATTAGGATTCTCCCTAACATATCCCTTTATTAGGATGATGTATTTGCAATTAAGGTATGGACATTTTTTTCAAATAATGCTAAGAACATATTTATGTTTCTACATAAATTAATGTGAGCTTTCATAGACTGTTTCATAAACATAGACACCATCAGTGAATTTATATTATTTAATACAGAAAAATAAGATATTTGAATATTTGAGAAGATAAAAGTTCAATAAATCATTTTTCTGTAAGCAATGAAATCTTAGAAAAGTATTTCTAATTAATACATGTATTTATAGAACTTGTTATATAAAACCTGGGATGTGAGATTAGGTGGTATATTCTTTTGGTACATATTTGCTTCTATTTTTCTTTGTGCTACATTGAATAAAAAAACAACCAAAATATTTACATTGATTTTTCATGTCTTTTATGTTAAAAAACTAAAAATGTGTTTTAAAAAACACAAATAATTCAGTTTTTTTTTTTTTTACAATCAATGCTTGGTTACAATATTTGGATTGTGATAATTATAAAACCTTAGGTTATTTTTGTTTGTGTTGTTAGCTTTCCAAATGCTTTCATATTTATTTGGTCTTTCCAATACTTTGCAGAAAGACCCATTTTCCTTTTTCCCTAAATTCATGTTGATACTTATAACAAACTGCTAGTGCCCCACCCATTACTCCTTGACCTTCCTTTTCTGAGCACACTGATTTTCCAATGATGGGGATTTTCCACATGGGTGTGTTAGTACCCCAGCATTCCTAGCCTGTATAAGGGCAGTACAGACTCCAGTCCCCAGAGAGTCCTCACAAAAAGAAGCAGTGCTGGGCTGGAAGACTAACTAGCAGCGTGCATTGAATTAATGTACCCTAGGAACAGACCCTCACCAAAGACTGAAGAGTTGGTGTCTATATACCCACTTTTTTCACACGTAATTCTAAGGCTACTGTTTTAAATGGTTTTCCAGGAATCCCAATGAGATTAAGCTGTCTGCTCATAGTGATACTTGCTTGGTAATTGACCCTTCAGTGCCTTTCTTTCATTCCCTGTTTCACTTCCCCAAGTCCCTACTGTATTTCCTGAAATCACTTCTAAAATAAACTACTTGCATTTGAGTCCTTAACTCAGGTTCTAATTCTGGTAGAACACAAACTCAGAAAATATTTTCCCAAAGCATAGGCTGAAGTAACACTGAAGTAGAGGGAATATTTATGTTCTTTAGTAATAGGACTGTTTGTAGGAAAGCAGGAGCATGGAGACAAAGAAGTGGATTTAGGAATATTTGTGGGTATCAACTATTTGTGCTTTCTCTAGGAAGCTGATAATTATTACTGAAAATAGATTATCTTATATCCAGGTTATTCAGACTAAAACTTAGGAAGAAAAAGAACCCCTACCGAAGGCTGATAAAGAAAATTATTATTTTCTATCACAGTTGCTTATAATTCATCAACTAATTGGCAAGAAAAAGCACACAAGTTCTCTTGTGACTTAATTTGTTAGAAAATATTCAATTTGCAGTATTGCAGCCCTGGCTGGGTTTTACTCAGTTGGTTGGAGTGTTGCCCTATGCACCAAATGGTTGAGGGTTTGATTCCTGTCAGGGCACTATCATCTCTTTCATTACTGAAAAGCACCAGAAATCCCAATGACTCCTAGATGCTCCTTCCAATAAAGAATGCTAGGTTGCAGTTTGGGGAAGCATATGGAAGGCAGCTAATTGATGTTTCTCTCTCACATCAATGTTTCTCTGTCTCTTTCCCTTCCCCTCTCTCTAAAAATCAATAGAAAAAGCATATCCTCAGGTGAGGATTAAAAGAGAAATGCAGTGCTGCTTTCTTGGGTAATTAAAAAATAAAACATGTCTTTTAAAAAAAATTAAAAGGTCAAACACTTCTATTTATTTTTTGAAAAGTTTATTTGTAGCATAAGGAATATAGTATAATCATTATGAATAAACTGGGAGCTGCTTTTTATTTCTTCAGTTTTATTGCTGGTAAGAAAATGCAGAAAACAACGGATAAAATGTCGATGTCTATATGACTAGAATGATAGAGGTATAAGTGTGAAATGGAGAAGTAGAATTTAAAACAATACAAAACACAACAAAACATGCTAGAGAATGGAGGCTTAATCAGAATGTAATCTCTGATAAGCTTCATTGACCAATTCAGCTTATAGGTGACTGATCCTTAGTGTCCAGGAATTAAGACAGTCTCTGTAATTGCTGGCATATTATAGCTAGGTTACCATTAAGCCCACTATGCACATTAAAAATCATATCTTCTGCTTCTGGGCACCAAGGAGTGGTGGGTAGTATTTAAATATTAAGTCTGAAAAAGTGAATAAGAGAAGGGTGAAATAAATACCATAAAAAGACACTACAATGACTTTAGTAAGCTTATGTCTGTAAGGCGATTTAACTTACACATGGCAATAACAAATATTTTCTGAACTATTTTAGAAATATTTTATTTTTAGAAATTTGTTAACAGTAGATGTTCAAATTCTAAGTCAGTCTTTCTCCAAAACTACATTTTACTGAATATTTTGCCCAAACTTTAATGTAATATAGCTTTGAAATATCTTTATCTTTAATTATCTCCCTCCTCCTTCTTTTACTGTCTTAAAACAATGTAATACTAAATCCCAGACCTAATTTTTCGTTCAAAAAATCCTTACATACATATTTTTGTACACTTTACAGAACACTTTGATTGCACTGTGTCTGGCATCAGCCTGTTTCTATCTTGACTACCACATACTTATCCCAAACCCTGCTTTTATTCTCACCACAACTCCGTTTTCTTATACCCAGTTCTGTGTATAAATCCTTATTTTTTGGTCATGAAAGCTATGGTGTAGTTTCCTATTACATCATATTCAAAATTCTGGACTTTGGTTCACAGACATTTTCCAATATCCACTAACTTACCTGCTTTCCCTTCAGCTCTCGGCGTTTCTTCTTTCCTGACTTGAGGCAAATGCTTTTTTCAGACACCAGATGAACTTTTATTCTCAAACTAAATGTCATTCTCTTCCTTGTTCAGCAGACTATCATCTAGCTTTCAACTGAAAAGACCAGAAATCCCAATGACTGCTAGATGCTCCTTCCAGTAAAGAATGCTAGGAATGAAGTTAGTCGTATTCATTTCCATTCCCTTCTTTATCTAGCAGGAATTATATTTTACTCCATTCACTTCGATTATTGCTTCAGATACGCAGGCAGTTGGGGTTAGAATACCACAGCATTACAGTGAAAGTCCTGTCCTATGCCTGCTCAATACTAAAGCCATCTTTCAGGTTGAAGTGCTGTAGTAGAAAATATAGAGGGGCATCTTTGTTCTAGAAATCTAGTGAGTGCTTGTACCTTTTTACATATTTTAATTCATTGCTATGTACATTATTTCACTTGACGGGTAAGAATTGTGAGAGCTAGCGGAGCAGCCCCTGTTTTAAGTGGGAGGGAGCATGAAGCTCTAGTGTACTGCAATACTCAAGGGGACAGACTTTGGAATCGGGAAGAACTGAGTCTGAATTATTATTACAATGTCTATACCTGTGTGCCTGTGGGTAAATTATTAATATCTCTAAACCTAAAATCCTCACAAAAAGAGGAAGGACAGTAATAAGTACATGATACACTACCTGTAAAGAGCGTCACATGTAAAGTGGACCACTTGGCACCTGGCAAGTTCTCAGTAAGTAGGAACACGTTATCGGATTTGCCCAAGACACGCTTTTAGAACATGCCTGCAAGGAACTGAGACCAAGATTTTGGACTCCAAACCTCAGGCTTTGCCACTACCCCTGCTTCCTGACACACTGATTTAATTAAACTGCTAACCGGATAGATGACCTTGGGCACAATACTTCATTGAGTCCGTTTACTCATCTGTAAGCTGAATCTTTTCAGACTTTCAGGGTCTATTCCAGATAAATTATTTTTTTTTCCCCCTGTAGGTTGAAGTTCAAGTGCGTAACATATCCAAGATCCGTAAAACCGTAAGCTGTGCGCATTGCAATGAATTTTATTCCTATATGCATATTTCGATCAATATTTAATTTTCTGGACACACTCAGCTGTTGCCTGTCTTTTTAGTCGGCGGGCGTACCAGCGACTCGTGAAGGAGAGACCCACGCTTAGCCGTATTTACTTACACCCTGGCTGGTTCACGAAGGGATTTAAGGCGGGGGTGACACTACACATTCCCTAAGGATGTTACACCGTGCGAGTCAGAAATACTCTTTTGACTAATCACCTGGCAGAGAACATCTCGGATGAGTGAGGTGTTAACTCCTTCACCTTACTCTGAAAAATAAAGACTAATGCGCTTCGCTGGAAGTTCTGGGAGCGCATACAGGTCAGGCTCTACCCTCAGCCTTGACACTGTCCCACCAGCTGTCCGTCCACGGTCACTCGAATGCCCTTCTCCATCCAACTCGCCCCAGTCCTCGCCGCGCCGTCCCGGCAGGACCGCGATCCCACCCCGCCCCTTCACGCGCTCTCACCCCCAAGTTTCCTGATTGGAAAGGGGCCTGAAGAGCCCTTCTCACTTCCCCACTGTATTGGCTGGCACCGCTGTCAGTAATCCCGGCTTCCCGCCTTCCAGCCTAGCGCGTTGCTCGGACCCCTTGGTTTCGGCGACAAGCCGCTGGCGTTTGCCTGAGCCGTGTTGCCGGGGCCCCGCCACCTTTCACCCCCACCCCTTCCCCCGGGAGCGCCCCCGCCCCGGCGCGCGCCCCCGCGCCCTCGCCCCGCGCGCGCCCTCCCGGGTCCCCCCCCGCGGCCCCTCCGCCCCCGCGGGCCGAGGCTCCGGCGCGGGGAGGCGGCGGCGCTGCTGAGAGGCGAGGACCCGAGCGCGAAGTGTGTGGGAGTCTCCGAACTCAACCCCTCACTACCCTCCCCTCGCAGCCACCCCCTCCCGCCGGCCGCCCCCCCTCCCCCCAACAAGCGGGAGAAATAATGAGCGAGACCGGGCAGCCACAGCAGCAGCGCCGAGCAGCTCAGGCAGCGGCAGAACCGCTCCGGCAGCGGCGGCGGCGGCAGCACCAGCAGCGGGAGCGAGCGCCGCGCTAGCGGCACGGGGACCGCCGCGCTCCTGCCCGGCTCCTGCCCTCCTCCGCCGCTCGCTCCGCTCCGCATCCACCTCCTTCCCCTCCTCCTGCTCATTCACTCTTTCCCTCGCTCTCCCCTCCTCCTCGGCTTCCCCGCGCCCGCCAGCCCTCGCGCTCCCACTCCCGCGGCCCGTCCTCCCGCTCCCTCCTCCCGCTCATTCACTCGCCCCTCTCCCTTCTCCGCTCTCTCCCCCTCTCTCCTTTCTTCTCCTTCTTTCACCCTCGGTCTCTCACACCCCCTCCATTCCCCAGTCTCCTTTCTGACACTGCACTGCAGCTGCTCCTCAGCCCTGCCCCCTCCCCAGTGAGAACAAACCAGCAACATAGCTTTTTTTCTTAGAGATTTCTATTGATCCGATTTAAAAAAAAAAAAAGCAACCTTAAGAAACTCCAAACGCAAAAGAAAAAAAAAAAAGAAAAGAAAGAAAAAGCCAAAACAAAAGAAGGGAGAACCTTCTCCCCGTAGCAGCGGCAGGAACTGCAAACATGATGGCGGCAGCTCCCATCCAGCAGAACGGGACCCACACTGGGGTTCCCATAGACCTGGACCCGCCGGACTCGCGGAAAAGGCCGCTAGAAGCCCCCCCTGAAGCCGGCAGCACCAAGAGGACCAATACGGGCGGTGGGTATCGCTTCCACCTCCCCGCCGGCCCCATCCCCCGCCGCCCGCCCTGCCTCCCTCCCTCCCGCCGCCCTCCCTCGCTCCCTCCCTCCCTCCCTCCCGCGGCCCGGACACCTCCAGCCCGAACCCGCGGCTCCCGCGCCCCTGCCCCGCGCCCCCTCCCCTGCACCTGCCCCGCACCTCGCCGTCCGGACACATTTCCATTTCTGTGTTTATCATTCATCAAAATGGCGACCGATTTTTCGGAATAGACCTATCTTTCCATTTAATCGGTCGAAAAGCTGACCATTTAAATATCCTAGACCTGGGCAAAGGGGTCCGTTAAGGAGGAGGAGGATGACCCTCGAGTGAGGTGACGGCCGCCCGAAGATGCGCGCTGCATTTAACAGTGTGATAAAATAAATAAATAAATGGCACTTGGGTAGCGGAGAGCAAATGATTGGGGCACCTGAGAGTTTTTCTCTCCATCCCCCTTGCTCTGGGCCACAAGTAGTATGCAAAATCTCGATGAGTGCATGCTCTTACCGCACTTACACTGTCGGTGCAAATTTCTCATTGATTTGTCTTCAGCGGTGTGCATAGGAGGGTGGGGGTGTCTGGTACTGTGACTTGTTAGTTAACATCCTGCGCTTCCTGGGAAGATGAGTTATAACGGGACCGGTATCGCTTCTTCATTTGCACTGGAGTCATCTTAACAATGCACCCAATGCATCGAGGCAGAGGTGAATTTATCTACAGCATGTACATTAGAGACGGATGGGGGTCTTGCGAATGGCACACCCGCAAAATTTGGAACATTCATTCACATAAGGAAGCTGGATTTTCCGGGGTGTTTCCTCTTTAAGACATGATCAGTTTTGCGGAAATTAAAGTTTACGGAGTTGGCTCTAATTTTTAAAAAAATTCATTTCATTCTTTCTTGGTTCATCTTACCCCCTTTCCGTTTTAAATATTGTAGTTATTTTGGAGAAGGGACATTATCTGCTCGGTCATTTTTAAGTGTATTTGGTATAAATGACTCCTAAGCTTTTTAGCACTGGCAGAATTCTTAAGGTCTTTTAATTAATGAGCTTAAAGGAGATCATGTTAGACTAAGAAGTGCTAAAGAAATACCCCAGGATTAGTTTGATTTGCCAGTTCAAATCACTTTGAGTTATTTCCTGGCAGTTATTGAAGGGTTGGAATACAACCTACAGTTTGGGTGGATTATTTGGTAGGAGAATGGTTGTTTTGCATACTTTAAGTAGGATATGTGTAATGGCTAATTGTAGTCTTTAAGTGTTTGCTAATGTCAAACTAATATTCATCACCATTTACAGTCCTTTCATTTGTTTTGCAGTATATTACAAGAAGGTTTGTCATTTTATAAATCTCTTGAAGTTTTGTTAAAGGGTCAGTTCATTTTGTTTTACCATAGTAACCAGATAGAATTGGAAGACTTCCATGTTTGGAAAAACAACTGGAATTTAGTCATCAGTTTCTGCAGTGCTGCAAAATAATAGAACATGTTTAGATTTTAAATCCAAGTTTGAAAATATAAATCTTACAAAATAGGAAGCATTTGTACATACTTAGTTTTCAGTATAACTGTTTCATTTTTGTGCTTTAAAAAAATTTAACCCCGTATTTCCTTCAGCTATATGCCTAATGTTGTAATTGCTGGTTTTCTCTCTTGAGGGTGGAGAGGGGATACAAAGTTTAAATTGTCATGTTAACAAAGTATATTTCTTTGCCTTTTTCAGAAGACGGCCAGTATTTTCTAAAGGTTCTCATACCTAGCTATGCTGCTGGATCTATAATTGGGAAGGGAGGACAGACAATTGTTCAGTTGCAAAAAGAAACTGGAGCCACCATCAAGCTGTCTAAGTCCAAAGATTTTTACCCAGGTAGGTGCAATGGTGAAGAGATTTTTTGATAAGTCCCCAAGGAAAGAAAGAGAAGTTCTTTGTGTGCTGTATGCTGTATTGGAAGAAATTCTTAATAGTGTAGGCTTTATTTTACTTATGTATTTACTGTATTAGAATGTTTGTGGAAATTCTTAAAGACTATTTCCATTGTTGATTATGTCCTTTTTTCTATAATAGATATACTGTGTCTGTGATTTAGGCCAATTGGGAGATGAATCTCCTAGGTATTTCTAAATACTTTCTTGGGGCGGGCGGGGAGGGCGCGGGAAACACAGCAAACTCTGAAATTTAAAGATAGAAGCATTGACAGCTGGCATCAGGAAATAGGGTTTTTCTGAAGTTTTCAGACATCATTGTAATGACAATTAGTCTAGAGTGAATTCAGAAGAGGGGGTAGGAAGCCTTTTTAAAGAATGGACCATTTACTTCTAAATCCATTATGTACCTCTTTCTGCTTCATTGCTTTGTTTGTTGGCCCTGGAGTGAAGTAAAGAGGACAAGTGCTGCCTCTTTGGATTTTTAAAATATTGTGTTTTTAATGTAATTGTGACAAGAAACTATATTATGTAAGAAGTAAAATAATGCTTCAAAATTCTGTTACTTAAGATCTGTGTTTGATTAAAATATGTCAGCGGTTCGTTTGGTACTGTAACCCATTAAAATATGGCAAGTTTACTAGGTGGTATAGTTTATTTTTATGTACTTTTCAGCGTGCTTTTTAAATTTCAAGTGTTACACAGTTATGCATGTTCATCTTCTTTTTAAAAATCCTTTTGTTTCTTAATATGTGGATTTTAAGTTTAATTGAAAAACTCCATAATTAACTAGTGTATCACGTAGATAAAACATTCATTGATTTGCTTTTACTTAGATGAAACTTCTGCCGTTTTGGGGGCTATTCTATCTTTATGGTAAAAAATTTTTTTATTCAGTGCTGAGGGGAACCGATACTGCTAATTTTTTTTTTCCTGGTGGCAAAGAAAAGCTGCTTT
The DNA here is from genome assembly GCA_011751065.1 of Lasiurus cinereus. NCBI lineage: Eukaryota > Metazoa > Chordata > Mammalia > Chiroptera > Vespertilionidae > Lasiurus > Lasiurus cinereus. Next base: position 5,642,364 of record JAAGEH010000208.1, on the reverse strand, counting down.
TCTTTCAGTGATCTAATTCATTAAGAGTTCTTTAATACAGCAAAGACATCTGTCACGAATGTAAGCAGAACATTTGGAGGATTTGTTTTTCATAGCCAATCACTTGCTGGTAGAAAATGGACCATTATGCTGGTTAAGAAGGTTTTAGAATGGTTGAAACTGTCATTTGTTATATAAGTTAAGTGTAGTTATATTTGGTGAACATTAAATTTTTTGAACTAAAATGTAATCTATGAGATATGATGTCCTTAGAAAGTTTGTTTCCTGTGAGTGTAGTTTTGTAGGTGGCTTTCCGTGTCTCTGAAACTTTCCCTATGCATTAAGAAAGTTTGCTAATATATTTACATTTGTATATTTAAAAGATATATCATGATGGAAAAATTCAGTTTTGAATTGTGAAAAACCTAACTATAAATAAAAGCACTCAAAAGAGCTTGATTGCAGAATTAATAACGTGATAGTTCTAGGAAAAGACTGCAATGGTAAATTAAATTCACTTTCAGGAGGTGAAAATGAAATAGCTTTTTTGCATTATACATGAGGCGGTATGAGATGTTCAGGGATGTTTTAGAAAATTGGTGTTTATCAAGGATATTCCAAATAGTAAATTAAATGCCTTTTCATTTGAATACAGTTTATTTTCAGTCGTTTAGAAAGGGTACACCAAGAATTATATCTTTTGTTCTTAGTCCACTTAGTAGTACGTTTTTTTCTTATTGCATTGAAATTGGTTATTTTATTTATAGTTTGGAGTCATGTTTTTCCTATAGAAAAAGAATATCTGTTTTTAAAAAAAGAAAACTAAAATGTGTTGAGTAAAATTTTGTGTGTGCAGTGACGTAACCTGATTAAATATGAGTTGAAATGTCTGGATACAAGAAGGCTTATACTCTGCCTGTAACAGGTGGAAACCAATCATACACTATAGAATCGTTTTTTAAGGATAAGACAAAGCCTTGTGATTTGTAAGGAGCTTTAATTCTGAACACTTTGTGTTTTAATAAAAATTTAACTAGGTTATTACAGATGTATTTCTCTTCTTCTGATAGACTTTAATTGTAATAGTTTTCCTGTTCACACTTAACCGCAAACCTGTGGAAATAAAGTCCTGGTATACTTCACAATAACAGCCTCTCAGTGCCTTTCAACTTCTTTTACTTCGATATACAGATATACTTAAGGCATACTTACTTTGCTCATCTTGGATGAACTAAATTTTAAAGCTTTTCTTTATATTGGGAAGTTATAAAGACTTTCTTGCAGGGTTATGCAGTGATTCAGAAGTACATTTTTTTGTGTGTGTTTCATGTATGTATGACTCTTTATCCTATTGGAATGAATATGCCTGATGTTTAATCCATGAACATTTTCCTGTGTCTCATTTGGTAAGATAGTATATTTGGTAAAAGTGTACTTTAGTTGTAACCTAATGGATTTTCTCAAATTACCTAAGTTTTGAAACAAAATGTAACTTTGTTCAAAAGGTTTAGATGAAATAATACTACATTTGACAAAAACTTTCCTTAGGATATGTATGCAAAAAATAGACACACTTTGGGGATGTTTTAATAAATTTCAATGCAAATGATATGTGCATTGTTTTTAGTATAGCCAATATAATCTTCTCATATTTACCATATTTGTTTTTCTTATTTTTGCTCAGGTTATATCTTGAAAATGTCTTAAGCAACCATGCCTTTCTGAGTAATATTTTATATTTATGGTTGAAATAAAATATTTTTACATATTAATTAATATGAATTTATAATTTGTAGTACTGTATGTTGCATTGTGTATTTCAGCATGCCATATATTAACTGCAATAATTTGGGGAATTGTATGATGAAGATTGTAAAGTCTATTTTTCAACTACTGTAATCAGAAAAAAAAAATGACCTACAAATAGGTTTACTTTTTGTTGTGCGGTGTAATTCATTTATTTTTAAAAATCTAAGTTTTACAGAATACTAACATTACTGGTGGTTTATGGATATATCTTTTTTCTTGATCAAAGCAACCTAATATGGTGTACTTATATATCAGTTTTTATAATTGGGTTATTTAAAGGTGTTGCCATGTAGTAAAAAACAGTTTTTTCATTTGGGGGGACTATGTGGCTATCTCTTTTTTCAGAATGGTAGAAATGTTTTTTTCTTTTGTTAATTGGCATCTGAAGGTGTGTTTAGTTTTGTTAATAAGCAGATTGATTCTATCTGTTAAAAATGTTTAATGAATGGTTCGGGTAGGTAATTGGAAAAACTTACTAGTTTAGAGAAGTAGAGGATGTATAAAATAAATATTTTCATATACCTTAAATTTTAGAAGACTATTGTATACCTATTTTTTATTCTATTGTATGACACTAGAGCTATTCAGTATATCAATCAAACAGGAATCTTTTACTATAATCTTGGCATAAATTTATGTGTAATTTATATTTTCATATTTGTACTTAAAATTGCATCACATTTAATTACTGTTATTGTTTTCTTTTTTATGGTCCTTATGTTAAAATTTGAACATATTATATCTACATTTACTATATTTTAATTGTATCACTGTCCAACTTAGATGATGCTTTTTAAAAAAAACATAAATCATTTGTATGTTACATTTTTTAAAAAATCATGGAAAAGCTGAATGTAAATGAATTTTTCTTTTAGTAAAGGAAATATCCCAGACTGCCTTAGTTTTGACATGGGGGAAATTCAGTGGCCAATTTAACCTTTAAAATCGGAATGATCTTTTTTTATATGGAAATCAGAGGAGTTAAAGCAGTTAAAATAGATCACTTCTTTTGTTTACCTTGTTGAAGGAAGGGTATTATGATTTTAGCAGTACAACATGAATACTTTTGTAATAGCTTTAAAAAGTTATAGTTTATACTTTTTGATTCCAGAGCATCTTTGAAATTTATTGGTATATATTTTAAGCCAAAATTAGTAGATAAATAGAATTCTATCAAGTAGAAAATCAAGTAGTATAACTTCCAATATTGTTCAGTTTAATAGCATAGTTACCTTTACACTGTTCTGTACTTTTAATTTCAGTATAATAAAGAGTTGCTGATAGATAACATATTTTTTTAAATCTTAAAGTTGTAATATTTATATTTGCCATACTACTTATTGTTGTGGGTTACTTTATATTTTATCTCTCTATATCCTCAGTTGAAGGAGGAACCATAACCTCTCACTTAGATATTAATGCATCTCTGAAAATTTGCTGCAGTTTTCATTCTATCTCACTTTAAGCTATAGACCTTAACATCTGAAGAAATGTTACTGGCATAGCACAACCTATATTAAACTTGTTTCCAAAAGATAATACTTATATAAGCAAATGTTTTATGGCATGGAATTTTTAGAAAGATTGAATTAGCCTTAAAAATCTTAGCTATTCATTTTATTTCATTCTGATGTTATATCTTTTATCATCCAATTAATAAGTTATGAAACATCATTTATAGTGTCAGTGTTTTCATGAATAATATAACAAAATATGCTTTAAAATTTGGTATTTGAATGAAGCCTTCTGGATTTTGGAAAAATAGCTCTAATTTAGAATCTGTGACATTGTAAGGAAATACAGTACATCTAACAACATTGTCTTTCAAATGTCATCCCTAAGGATTTCGGAAACAGTTAAATATAATGAACACAATTGGTGAAATAGCTCGATATTTATGTATTGAAGATGTTTTGTATAATATACAAAGAGGAATAATTATCTGTGTCTTGGGAACTATAAGAAGTATGTATGGTGTCACTAAAAACTCGATCAACAAACCACCAATTAAAACTTGCCTATGTTATACTTTTGCTTTTTTCCCCTCTGGTTTAAGGGAATTAAGATTTTTAAACTCTTACATGACACAAATGACATTTATTGAACACAGTTGTGCCACTTGTTGACTAAAATTCAGTGCTTAACCTATTTTACTATAGAGTTTAGCCTTAGGTTGTTTCCAGTTTAATGGAGCTATATTTCAGAGCACAACTTTATGAGCAAGTGCAGCTTTTCAAAATAAAATTGGGGGAATGAGGGCGGGAGATTTGTGCTTGATTGCCATCTCATTTCCATCTTTGGATACAGCTCTAGCATAAAGTTAAACAACATCTGCAGAGATCTGACTGACAAACATCTCTCTGGGACTCATCATTGCAGCCTGCAGCAGGTGCATTCAGCTTTGCAGTCTTTTCCAAAAAGAGGTTAGTTTGTTCTAACATTTATCAGTGGACCAGTGGGAGCAAGTGACTAGAGAGAAGAGGTTGGTTGTCACTTGTCCAGTGCTGGAATACTGCAGGTAATTGGACTGGACTGGTGGGCACCGCAGCAGTGTGTCTCACATTGCACTGCAGCTGCTATGGAGCTTAATTAGCCTGACCCTCAGAGACTAGAGTGTCATAGCATAAAATGCAACATGCAAGAGATGAAGCAGTACTTTTCAACAAGTGCTTTCTGATGTTCGAGTTGGTGAAAGTTCCATTTTCATCCTATTCTTTAAAGATATGTCATCAGTTTTTTTCATTTATCAATATGCAAATATTTGAAACTAAACTCATTTGCATAAATCTGATAGAATCCACATAAAAGAAGATGGAGGGGTGGCTTTAGGTATGGAAGCAAAAGTAAAATAAGGTTAGTTCAGAAAAATTTAAATTTTTCCTATTCCAATATATTTGAAAGTATATTTTCAAATCATGAGGGAACAGAAAAAGTGGAAGTATATTGTGTTCTTTTTGCTTTCTTATCTTAGATTAGTGTCTGTTCATTTATTTTTATTGGACAAATGACCATGTAAAATAAAGTGCATCTTTTCAGCATGTTAGGAGCGTTGGCACACAGACTTTGCTGAGTGTTTTGAAGTTTTCCAACAAATAAGACAAGGATAGCATGTTAAAAATATTTTTAGGATGTTACAATGTAATATAGAGGTGCTGTTGAAGTGGTTCTTTACCACATTTTATTACAAGTAAATTAAAATTTGATTAAAACTCTAAAAACATCAGTATGTTATTTATTTACATTTTAAATTTCTTAATGGGTTGGAAATACTGACTTACAATACACTGCCATGACATATAGAGATGTTTCTTGTGTGTTCTAATAGTATTCCCAATTAATATAGGTATCTCATCACTATCCTGTTTATTAATTGGCCCTTGAATGGAAACAGTTCCTAAGGTAAAAATGTCAATTAAATCTTCCAAGGTACTATAGACTTTTAAAAATAATTGAGAATTTAAAAATCATGGAGTCTGTGAAACAGCTTTATAGTTTTGACTTACTCTTAGTTTTACTAATTTGAATTTTTTCATATCTATTGAATGTAACTTGTCAGTTACCCAGTTAAGTTTTAGTTTGTAGATTTTTTTTGGTAACATATACTTTTTTTGAGGAATTTTTACCAGTATTGCCAATAACTCTTTGATTCTGAAACTACCATTTGTAAGAAAAGTCTATTAAATTTTATTTTGCTTAAAATTTTCATAGTTGGTAACTTATTGGTAATTATGGTAAATATGTGAAATAAGATTAAAATAATTATCTCTAGAAATCAAGAGCTTCATTCTCACATGATTAAACATATTTAATTTTCAATCAAGATTTTTTATTTATGACATTGTGGACTATTATTTTCTTATCAATTCTCTTCAATATAAGAATGATTCTTTAAAATTTCACATATATACTTTACTGTCATTTTTAAATTTTTGATTAAATATATAATAAGAATAAACATTTTAAGACTACAAAGTATAAAAATGGATGTTATGTACAATGACAAACCTTTCGAGAAAATTTCAATATTTGCTAAGTTTCAAGCCATTACATGGATATCCTTTTCCATAACTTGAAGTTGATCATGAAAACACATAATATATGCACTCCATCATTGATCTTTTGCTGCTTCCTGCAGGGCCTGTCATAGCATCGTTGACAGGACCAGATGAAAAATGAAATCAGTATCTTGAGTTTTTTAACAACAAAATGACTCAGGTAAGATTATTTGGTGTGGAAAATAAAACATTTTTTTACCATTATTAAACTAATTTTATTTAATAATAGACATATAAAATTAATTTTTAAAATTTTAAGACCTGTTTGTGTCTTACTGATGTTCAGCATATTTGTAATTTCCAATCAATTTTATTCTGAACTCAGTAATTTTTACATTTTAGACTGTAATATTTCTTACTTTCCTTGTGAAGCTGAGCAAACTTTTTGAAGTTTTGAGAAATAACTTTTCTTTCTGTTTTAAAGACTAGTTATACATTGAAAACTAGATATATATTTTGGAATAGTTATACATTGAAGGCCCCATAATTCGTTGACAGGATCAGTTTTCACAGAATGAACTTATTAATAAGTAAGACTTCAAATTCTATATTCCTTCTAGGATATAATAAATGTTGACTCTCAGTTGATTCAGTTTTTAGAAATCATTTTTATCCTAAAAAGGAAAGTTTTATCTTCACTTAAATTTTTAATAATTTGGTGCTCTAGGAATTATATTGGGCAGTGATTCTATTTTAAGGTCTAATAATTTGGGGGAAGGGTAGAATAGAATGAATGGGGTAATACATTTCATTAATAAAAAAATAGGGAATTGTAATACATATTTTGTCTTATGTTACTAAATATTTTAGAAAAACTAGCATTTTAATTTGTGTTATGTTTATTTTTGAAATACTTGTTTTTGAATAAGTTAGTGTTGAAGGCAAGTGACCTCTTAGAGACTATTGATTCAGTCTTAATCTTTGTAGAACTCATTTTAATTTTTCTAAAACTAATTTATGCTTTTTATAAAGTCATAAAAGTATTTTGAAAAAATTAACCTAGTTTTACTTTTTAGTTTGAAATCTGTCTAGAATCTTTTCTCTTGTTAATTAATATGTATATTTATCAGATGCTTCTAGGAACTCAGATGTAGGCAGCTCTTTGGTCAGTATGACTTGGAATTATTACAAAACATATTTTCTTTGTAAAGGAATATGGGCATGTTTTGCTTTACCATAAAAAAATTGTTTTTGTCCCCTGGAGTTTTGTTTTAAAATGTTCATAGTATATGGCATCTCTGTCAAAGACTTAATGAGGATACTTAGGAGTGGTGAAGAGGCTTTCTTTTAAAGGGATTGGAAAATCCTATAAAACTAGTTGAGAGGAATGGAGCTTAGATATTTTTTTCAGAATATTCATTTAACAGTTTGAGGACACCAAGATAGCAAGAGATTATGTGATGTATGCCAATTTTCTTATAACTTTTCATTGTGTTTTCTAATACAGATCATAATTTGTGATATTATAATAGTAAGTATTTCAGTCTCTTGGTTTTGCTCGACACTTTCTCCCTTTTTTTAGGATATGACTCAGGAAATATATCTTCACTACTTCTCTCTTTTCTTTCCAAAATGAATATGTTCACCCCTTTTTTAAAAACTAAGTTGAAAGCCAGTAGTTACTTTATAATAATTTTTTATTGATTTGCTACACTGGAGTTTAAAGACAGGTTTCTTTATTATTACCACACATTTAAAAATGATATGATAATGATAAATTATATTTCCTGGACTATTGCCTGGTCATTTTATTTTTACCCATAATTGTATTGTCTAAAAGTGAAAATGGCAATATTTACAGAGTGATTTGATATCTGTAGCTTTGTAGCTTTTCTTCATTTGCAAAGTTTTTGGGTTCTTGGTTTTTTTTGGCTTGCTTCAGTTGTTTTGTAGTTCAGTGTTTTCAATTCTTTATTTTTCGTTAGATTATTGACCTTAATTTTTTTAAAAAAGTGTAGACTTTCTAAGCCAAATTTTGTTTCTTAGGATTTTTATGACTTTATAAAATGACCCAAAGTTTTGCATATTTAGCTAGGTATTCATAACAGTTGGTTTTAAAAGAAAATACTATGATTAAAAAATGAGCATGTAAGGCAATCTAAATAAAAATGTAATTTTTATTGTAAGGCAATCTAAATAAAAATGAAGATAAATAATAAGTATTCATTTAAATAAATCATTATTTTTTTACCCATGCATTTCATTAAATGAGTCCACTTTCAGTAAATTATGATGATGATGCCATTGAATTATTAGACCACTTTCTAAAATGATAAAGTACTTAATGTGATTTTGAAGATGCTTTTCTTTCATTCACAGTTTTAAATTAAAACAAAAAAAATGTTTGCAGTACTCTTTACTATTAATTGTGGTTTCTAACACAGATAATTGAGTTAAGCTCCTTTGGTGTGAAGGAATTTATGTCATCCTTCAAGCTTGCTGCTGTATCTTTAATATCCAGTCCAGTGCTTTAATCATAGATAGTACTTACAATTTAAATGTATGTCTGTATGAATAAATGAATGACCACTTTGAGGCTTCTTTGAAGGGCTCATGAAATATCATTACAATGGATGTTGAGGGCAATCCATCTTATTTTTTCATTATATTTCTAACTTTTATGTGATGGTGTGTGTGTGTGTATGTGTGTGTGTATGTATGTGTGTGTAAAATCTGTATTTTGGGTTAATTGAACTAGTGAATTAAAAATGCAAACAAATAAGAAGTGGCCATAGTAGCAATAGGACAAGTATGGGCCAAGTATCAAGGAAGAAGAGTGGAGTATGTTAGAAGAATTTTGCTTTCTATTTAGATGTCCTGTGTGAAGAAAACCAATGTTATGGAGAGTACTCTAAAATGAAGACGACTTTAAAAATGTTCTGTCTTGCTCAGCCATGGTGGCTCAGTGGTTGAGCATTGACCTACCAGGAGGTCACAGTTCTGTTCCCAGTCAGGGCACATGCCTGGGTTGCTTTGTGATCCCCAGAGTTGGGTGTACAGAAGGCACCTAATCAGTAACTCTAATCATTGATGTTTCTAGCTCTCTCTCCCTCTCCCTTCATCTCTGAAATCAATAAAAATATATTTTAGTAGATGTTCTGTCTTAATAACATGAGCTTAATTAATATTTATTAATGAAGTAATTAAATACCTTCATTAAAAGATTTAATAGTATATCATTATTGTAGTTTACTTGCTGCCACTTGGATACTTGTACAGTAAGGAATTGAGCCTACTGGTGACTTTTATTGAGATACTTTAAAATCAAAATTACTCATCACAAAGTCAAAGTTACATTAGTTTAATATCTTCTTCCTCACTTTATAGTGGGGAAATGAACATGTATAATAAGTACATTATGACTTTTAGAAAGGGAACTTGTTAATTTTCTTATTTACTAAGGAAAAAGTATACCAGTTCTCAAGTAAAGTGGAATTTATTTGTTTAGAATTTGACTAACTTTAATATCATTTTTAATTCATTAGTTCACTTAACCCAAAATACAAATCTTAAAATTTGAGATTTAAGGTTACTGAATTTGGGCTACCTCAGTCTTTTTAATACTTTTTAAACAGTTAAAACTTAGGGAAATGCATGAACTGCTAGTGTTTTTCTTATATTAATAAACACATTGTTTAATTTTTACTTTAATAAAGCAGTGAATCCCATCTTTGTACCATTCGTGTGGGTGTCAAGTTCTGATAGAGGACCAAGAATGAATGAATGAATCAATCAATCAATATTTCTTTAAATAAAGCAGTGAACCATCTAATATATAATAGATAAATCTATTTGGTCTCATGCTTAGTCCCCTACATCTTAATAAATTCTAACTTATTTTTTTAAACTGGTTGAGAATAGTGGGTTAAAATAACTTAGTGTTTCCAATAACTTGGCTGGTTCCCCTGACCCTACATACTACCATGGCCAGATTTTACCATCTTTATGGATGATTATGTGCTCCCTTTGTGGATAGAATTAGGTGTAAAATGCTCTGAAGATATTTCTCTCAAACAAGCGAGTGATATTCTTAAGAAAGATGAATACTGGTTATAAAATTTGATACTTGTATAATGATACACTTATGTCTAGAATTTGAAACTACCTCTTTCAATGGCAGGATCTTGAGAGAAGAGAGTAGACTTCAACGAAGACTTCAAAGAAAGCTGACAGGGTTTGAATTTCAATATGCAGCTTGGACAAGAGTAGAAGGTCATTTGAAGCAAAAAGATAAAATATATAGTCATGGAAATATGAAAAATTATTTGTATATTCAGGGGTCCAAAATTAGTTTGGTATTATTAATAAAAAGTGGATATTGCTGTAGGGGGAGTGTGGGGCAAGGGAGATACTTGTGCAAGTAAAAGAGAATGTACTACATATGAAAAAGGAAAAAAAGTTTGAAAACTACCCTAGAGATACTAATTAGCAAGAATTATCTTAAAGAAAAAGTACATCTATCTATCTATATAATGACTGATAGTGTTACTGTAATTAAAATGTATGTATCATTCATATAAATATAAATAGTGCCACTTGCACTTTGGAGGAAAGATTGACCTAGTTATCTAAAAAGAGTTGCGTTGTAGATTGAGGAGTCTAGCTTTCCGCTTAGGGAATATAAGTAGAATTAAAAAGAAGACTAATTTGTTTAGAGAGGAAAAGATTAAGGGCAACTAGGAATACTGAAAAAGATGTTAAAATTATGAGAGCTATCTTTTATTATGAAAATATGTGCCAAGTGTAGAAGAAAAATAGCTTGGTGACCTAAGAAGGATAAATATCAGTGAAGAATATTTTGCTATAATCAGGGAAGATATGGAAATAAAAATCTGTTTTTGAAATTGGTTCACTATTATATATCTTGTTGTCTATGCAGGGGCTTTTAAAGTAGGTGACAGTGGTTTGTTTGTTTTTACTAGATTTAGTTTGCTTTTGCTTCATAGATGTTTAGAATCATATATCTGATAATATTTTTCTCATTTCTTAAATTATATGAACATATAGGCCTTTCTAGTTCTCTTGGCATGTAGACAAATACATTTATCAGTTTTATGAAAATTAATGATTTGCACAACACATACGTTTCTTATGTTGAATTTGAAGTCATTCAAACACTGAAGTTCTGTTAACTATAGAGATATTGGTATGTATTATGCCAATGAAAATGAAAATTGAGACTTATTGGTGGATTCTCTGTTATGTAAGTATTTGGTTTGGTGTTTCAGTTGATTTTTGAGATTCAACATCATTGATAAATATTTTGTATAAGAATACTATTAATACTATTAAATTCAGGTGAATTTTGTAATACTCTGAAAAACATGGCACTTTTTATACTTAGAAAATGAGATTAAAATTTATCTGGTATTTTATACTGATTTATGAAATTATTAGTTAGTTGTATAGGGACACATTTAAAAAATGACAACCAACTGACATTAAGTACCAAATGGGAATTTGAAATAAAAATATTTATTGTGTAATCTTTATTGAAGTACTCATAATTTAACAATACCAATTGTGTAACTCAAAGGACACATAAGCAAAGTTTCATTGTCTTTATTTATAATCATATCATGGGTATGATATCATGACTTTTTCTCTTTTTACATTTTTCAATTACAATTTACATTCCGTGTTATTTTGTATTAGTTTTACTGGCTAGCATCATATACTTTACAAAGTGGCTAGCATCATATACTTTACAAAGTGGTCCCCCAATATTTTCCGTACCTACCTGGCCCCATACATAGACAATATTATTGACTATATTCCCTCTGCTGTACTTTACATCCCTGTGACTGTTCTATAACTACCACTTTGTACTTCTTAACCCCTTCACCTCTTTCACACAGTCGCCCAACCTCCCTCCCCTCTGGCAACCTCCAGTCAGCTCTCTGTGTCTAAGAGTATGTTTCAGTTTTGCTTGTTCACTTATTGTATTCTTTAGATTCCACTTATAAGTGAACATGACTTGATCTTAAATGAGATGAATAATATAGGTAAGACAACTGCATACACTTTTTGCAGAGAGTTGGGGTTTATGAAGTTTTTCAAAGTAACATTTGTTTAAATTCAACAACTTTTATGAATTCTGCCTTTAAAATGCTATTTTATTTTTTATTTATACCTTCTCTGCTAAAAATTTCCAGCCATGTTTTCTTTACAGTAATAATTTTATTTTTCTAAAGTGTTTATCTATTCTGTTTAGGAAAGGTATGTTCCTCTCAAAGCTTTATCACATTTTTATTGATGTGTTTAACATCTTGTTTAAAAAGCAGAATGGGTCTGGATATGAAAATGCAAACTGTGATAATAAGCTGAATATGCCATATGTGGCAATTTAGCTTGGCATATATCTCAAATGGCATGTTTAATGTACTGTATTACTAATATTAGTAATTTTGCAGTGAAAAGCTGCTGCTTTTATTATATGGTCTAATGCTGGTGGGCTTAGAATGCTGACAAACCTTTTACTTTATAAATCCCTCTTTTTACCTCTTATAATGTTTTTTTTTTCTGTTAAAATTATCTACCCATGATCTGTCTTAGTAACTGACTTATTAGTCTTCCAAGTTTGTGAAAATAAAAACCTTATAAGTAGATAGTATGCAATTAGATGATTATGAATGTGAATAGTAATCATATGTATTGTTTTTAATGCTAATAGATTTGATGTGGCCAAAAATGGTTTAGTAAAACAAATAATTAAGAATGAAAATCAATATTTTTATTTTTAGTAAATGTACATATATTGTTAGAAAAAGCTTTGAGGTTCTATGGTCGTGGCAATAAAGTCATTTAAAGCAAACTATAATAAATACGTATTGCCCCTTTATGACAGAATACTCAACTTTGATATCATATTCCATCTTTTTTGGGCATACTTTTTTCCTTTAATTCTTTAAAATGTTGTTTTTATCAAAAGGCCCTTCAAATAATTCAGCAGGTTGTGTTAAAAATCATTAGAAATTACATTGTTACAGGAATAATTTAAGTAATTTAAAGGGACAAATAACATAGGTAAAGACTATGTACATTTTAAATAACTTACAATATAATAAATATGATTATGTTTGAGGAAAATTTTGGGTTTGGGAAGTTAACAATTATCTAAAGCCAGTATGTTTTAAAGAGCCAGGCTCTGAATTTCGGTATGTGCATATTTAAACTATTTCTACTTCTATTAATGGGAAAAGTGATGGTCTTTTTAAAAGTCTAAAACTGTTTAAGTTACTTAGTATTAGTCACTACTTAGTTAGAGCTTACATTCCTTACTCTTACTTTAATTCCTAATATTAATATAGATAGGAATTTTTATTTCTTTCTTACAGTTGAGGAAAATAAGACTTAAAATTATAGCAAGTTTATCATGAACCTCTTTATTTACTGTTATTCTATAACTCCTTGCATCAGACTACTTACACATTTGAATTCAGAAATAAAGTATTCAAAATTTAGTTGAGATTCACTAAACTGTCACATTGGTCCACCACAAGGAAATAATTAGGTATTTTTGATGGGTTGGTAATTTTTCCCTATTTGTAAGGAAAAGCTACAAATTTATTTTTGCCAAGGAAAGCAAAACTGTAATAATTAAGCAAAATGGAGTAATAAAAACAATTTTTTTTTGTCTTGACCTACAGACAAGGTATTGTCTTTCACTTAAATCATATATAGCCACTACTCTAGAAATTTGTTAAATTATTTACTTGGGGTTAGAAAGGTCTGGTGAAATTACTTTGGTGGTAGTACTTAGTATAATCAAAAATTTTATGAGGAAAATATGCTTTGGATATTACACAGTGAGATTTATTAAGAAATTATCAAATGGCTCAATGCTCTGGAATGCCTTCTGGAGATGCAAGATGAAATACAAATTTTTTTTAAATTTTTTCTTTTATTGTTTAAAGTATTACAAATAGTAATACTCTTTTTTCCCCCAGTGACCTCCCCTGGCCTCCCCTATCCCAAGGCACATGCCTTAACCTCAGTGTCTTGTATCCACTGGTTATGCTTATATTCATGTATATAAGTCCTTTGGTTGATCTCTTACATCCACGCCCTCAACTTACCCCTGCCTTCCTGCTGTAGTTTGACAAGATTCCCAGACTGTGTTGTCACACAGTGAAGTTTAAATCAGAACTCTGTCACTTACTAGCTGTATGAGTTTGGTCAAATAATGTAATCTTCTTGGACCTCTAACTTTTATTTCTGTGGAATGGGCATATTAGTACCTCATGCATAGTTATAAGTTGTTGGTCTAGGTACTATAAAAGGAAAAATATAAAAGCGTGTCATGTAATACTTGATGTGTAATAAACATTTTATGACACAATCTTTTTTATCTTCTTTAACCGTTTCTTAATTTAATAATACAAAATTTACAGCAGAGATTTTAATGTAAAATAAATTACATTAATGTGACCCTAAAAGGAAAACATTGCTATAAGGATTCTTTAAATTTTTTTTTTCTCACGATTGATTGTTATAAAAATGTAGGCTATGCAGAGAAAGTTAAAGCTAACGTCTCCTCATCCTACTTCTTTAAGATAAGTAATATAATCTGGTATATATTCTTTTTAGACTTTAGCAAGTTTAAAATCTATATTTTATATGGATTCATATTTTTAGGATATAAGTACAAGAGATATTAGTTGTTATGAATGGGAATGAGTTTCAACAAATCATCTCTTTTGTTTATGGACCTATAGTGTTTCTAAGGTGTCCTTCAAATCTCAGCTGTGTAAATATTTTACTTGCATAGTCTAAAAATGTGTTCTATGATACCCTTGAAGATAGGCAGAGCTTTGTTTATTTTTTATTCATATAGTTCAGGTGAAAACTAGGAATATGAACTTATAATATTTAAGTATGTTATAATCTGATCTAATAAAAGAGTAATATGCAAATTGACCATACCTCTGCTATGCCCTCAAGCTACACCCACCAGCCAATCATGAGCAAGTATGCAAATTAACCCAACCAAGTGGCTGTGGCCACGATGCTTCAGCAAGCAGGAAAGTTGGGTTTCCCTGGAAATGGAGGAAGTCAAGCTTCCCTGCTGCCCTGGCCAGCCCAGGCCTACACTCAAGGATATAAAGTTTCAATTATAGGAAATAAATAAATCCCAACAAAAATGGCAGCAGCCACAGCAGTACAACAAACAAGAGGCTTGAGTTGCCCCTAGCGATAGAGGAAGTCATGTTCCTGCAGCCCTGGCCTGCCTTGGCCTCCACTACAAAGTTTCACTTATAGAAGATAAATGAATCCCAACAAAAATGGCTGTAGCCACGGAGTGAGCAGGAGACTTGGCTCCACTCAAGGCAACAAAGTTTCAATGATAGAAAATAAATAAGTCCCAGATACCAGGGTCCCTGGGGGGCGTGGCCAACCTGCAAATCACCACAGGCCCCTCGCCCAAGCCACCCCACTCCCTAGGGGAACCCCACTCTGATTCGGGACACCTTTCAGGGCAAATAAGCTGGCCCCCACCTGTGCACCAGGCCTCTATCCTATCTAATAAAAGAGTAATATGCAAATTGACTGTCACTCCAACACACAAGATGACTGCCCCCATGTGGTCAAAGATGGCTGCCCCCATGTGGATACAAGATGGCCAGCAAGGGAGGACAGTTGAGAGGGACCAGGTCTGCAAGGGAGGGCAGTTGTGGGCTATCAGGCCAGCAGGGCAGAGTAATTGGGAGGGACCAGGCCTGCAAGGGAAAGCAGTTGGGGGATGATCAAGTCTGCAGGGGAGGGCAGTTAGGGGTGATCAGGCCAGCAGAGGAGGGAAGTTGGAGGTGACCTTGCCTGCAGGGAAGGGCAGTTGGGAGGGATCCAGGCCTGCAGGTTAGAGCAGTTGCGGGGGACCAGGACTATAGAGGAGGGCAGTTAGGGTCAGTCAGGCTGGCAAGGGAGCACTTAGGCATCAATCAGGCTGGCAGGGGAGTGATTAGGGGGTAATGGGGCTGCCAGGCAGAAGTGGTTAGGGGCAATCTGGAAGGCAAGCAGGCAAGCAGTTGGGAGCCAGGAGTCCTGGATTATAAGAGGGATGTCCGACTGCCCATTTAGGCCCTATCCTTCATGGATCGTACCTAAACAGGCAGTCGGACATCTGTTGAAGGGTCCCAGATTGGAGAGGGTACAGGCTGGGCTGAAAGACGCACCCATTGTGCATGAATTTAGTGCACCGGACCTCTAGTCTCATATAAGCATATAGGCTTATTTGTATTAAGATTCAAGACACTAAGACTTCTGAAAATCCTTTCCGTATTAGTGAAAAAGAAAGTAATCATGTATTAAATGCTGAGGGTAGTTGTTTAATAATGTAGGTGATGATTCACAAAACTTGTTTTTCAGCTTTTTTTTAGCATAAATTTTTTAAATTGCTCTGTGTAGGTCTTGAACATTTTTATTCCTGTTCCTGCAACTTCCATGAAAGACCCAAGAAAACTTAATGGTGTAGTTTTACTAAGAGTAGCTGTTTGGTTTTTTTGTTTGTTTGTTTGCATTTTTTTAAAGAATAGTTTATTACTTTTTAGAGATAGAGGAAAGGAAAGGTGAGAGAGAGAAAGAACTATGTAAGAACACATCAGTCAGATGCCTCTTGCACCCCCTTACCAGGGATCAGAGCCTACAACTTCAGCATGTGCCCTTGAACTCACAGCAGTGCATGGGACAATGACCAATCAACTGAGCCACACCGGCCTGGGCACTAAGAGTATCATTTAGGGGTCATAGTTTATGTCCCTGTTACTTAATAATTATTCATATTTTCTAAGAGTCATTGCAAAGTTTTTGATTGCCATTATGGTAAAATTATTTTTATGATGTCTATAATCAATGTATACATTTAATGCTGTATTTAGATGCCTTAGATATTAAATGTTTATATGTTAAATGTTTAATATTATTCTAATCTAGCATGAAAAACTATATATATGATTTTGTTTTGTATAAATGTGCCTTAAGGATAATAAATGTAATTAAGATCATAGTGATTTTGGGGCCGCTTTGTGGAAAATATAAAATCTGAGTAAATATCTGTCATAGCATAGAATAAATTCAGTTTTATGTTTAGAATGTTGTATTTTTGAATATATAAGAATACTAGGTCCATAGGAAAAAAATAAAGAAGAAACTTTGCTAAAGATCATTTAATTCCATGTAATATTTAGAGTAATGGATTTATTCTCGGAGCCTTAGAACTTGTGGAGATTAGAGTGTTTAAAGTCTTACTAAAATGACAGTGATAGTGAAAGTTGGTAATTTATAGAAGAGAAATCTATGATAGCCTATGGTAGAGATGACTCCGGTTTATCTTTGTTTATATTAATGTATGGTTTGGGGGAAGTAGTAAAATTTGAAAAGGCTATGAAAGCTGAAAATAACCTTAACTTTCTTCTCACTTGTAGCATTTTCAATTTTCTTTGGAAGTAAGGCAGTAGGCTATACAATATATAATTAATTAAAATACCAATTCCAAAACAGAGTTCGCTATTATCCTGTTTGATTATTTTATGTTCCATTGCACTGAGAAAATAAGATTAAAGAAAATTTCATAAGCTCCCACCACCAGATTTAGTCACCTAACTATATCAGCACTTGTCCAGTATATGTATATTTTATCTTATTATTTTTATAAACTTTCCCTGCCCCTAGCAAAGGCCAATCCTCTGCTTTTATTATATATTTTATTCCCTCTTAGGTATTCAGACATGTTTGGGAATATTTTATTCTCTCCTTTTTTTAACATTATCAATTTTCCCCACTCTATTTTATTTTATTCTGCAAACATACTGTTATTTCTCTGATCTTAAAAAACAAACATTTTCTCCTTATTGCATTTTCTGTTTCAATTACCATGCCAATGACGGTAAAATGCTTCAAAAATAGTTGTCTATACTTGTGCTATCCCTAGTTCCTCCCCTCCGATTTTTATTTTAAAGCCATTCCAGTTAGGATTTTGACTCCACCCTTCCAATAAAACTGCTCTTGTCAGGGTCTGGTGACATCAGTGATGATAATCTAATGGTGAGTCTTCAAATTCTGTCTTTCTATATCAATCAGCAGATTGGAGCAGTTGACAGTTATCACTGTCTCCTCTTTGAAACATTTCATTTTGCTTTCAGCAACACATCTACCTCATTGATCACAGCCTCAAGTTTCCTCTGCTGGTTTATTTCCATTTCCTTGAACTCAGTCCCTGAACCGCTTTCCTCTTTATACTAGTATTCATGTTTACTTCCTTGGTGGTCCTATCCCGAATCATGGCTTCAAATAATCCTCTGGGTTTTTTTTTGTTTTTTTTAATTGCTACCACATGTTTATGTTTATTTTGGACTTTTCACCTGAGTTCCAGACTATTGATGCATCTGCCTACTTGATATCACTTGCATGTCTAATAAGTGTTAGAATTAAATGTGATTTTAAATAGTCTGATCTTTCTGTCCTATTCCCATATCTACTTCTCCCACAATCATCTCCACTTTATTGGAGTTTCAGTCTTCCAGTTTCTAAGACCAAATTCTTAAGAATCATTCTTACTTTTTCTCTTTCTGTCAGACTTCACATCTAATCTGTCATAATTCTGATTCTGTTAAAGATATTTGCCTTAAATAGAAGCCAATATAAAAAAACAAGTAAATGTTGCAAAAATGCAATCTGCTCTGCTTAGCCAACTAAAGAATTAACCAACCAAGGATGTGGTTAGCTGTGAATACAGTATTAAAACTCTGAAAAGCTAGAGTTCATGTTTAGTTTTGTTAGAATTAGTCAGAAAAGAATCTGTATTCTTTTTTTAAATATATTTTTATTGATTCCAGAGAGGAAGGGAGAGGGAGAGAGAGATAGAAACATCAGTGATGAAAGAGAATCATTTATCAGCTGCCTCCAGCACACCCCCTACTGGGGATCAAGACTGCAACCCTGGCATGCCTGGACCCTTCAGTATGCAGGTTGACACTCAATCCACTGAGCCAAACTAGCGAGGGCAAGAATCTGTATTATAAGGAATACATTCATTTTAGTAGCATAAATATTTTTGTGCCTTTGGGAATTGACATTTAAAGAATAGATATGAAGCAATAGGATTAAGACAATTCTAAATAATACCAGATCATTGGACTGTATCAAAATGAAATCTATTGATCTTTAAGGATGCAATTTGCTTAAAATGTAAACTATGTTAGGTGATATATGTACACATTGCGATTGATAAATACATAAATACTGAACCATTTGGAATTTTGTGCTAAATCAAAACTTCATTTTTTTTTTTTAGTATTTCACCTTAAATAAATTACAGGGGAAAAAAAATTATTCCAGTGTTTTCTGTAAAATATTTTGAGATAACTTTTATGATTATCAAGTGAAAATGTCCTCATATTGTCCATGAAAATTTATTCTAGTTCATGGATTTGATTTCTCTATTTAATTTAAATCAGCTAGTTTTTACTTTACAATTTTGTTTTTACACTTCCAAATAGTTTGTAATTTCACCTTTAATTCCTGTCTACATTCTAGAAAGGGAATTCTTTTTTCCCATTTTGTGGTAATCATTTACTGAGCTTCATTTTACCTTTTTCAGATTCTTGTTTTATTATCTTATTCTTTTGGATCTTATTTTTTTTATTAGATCATTCTCCTTGGCTTAAAAATATATTCAGTTCTATTTATCTTAAATTATAAAATGCTAAATCATTTCTTTGATTCTCATAATTCTTTTATGGTTAGTGCCTCTCTCCCTTTCTATAGTCATTACATTTCTTGAAAGGATAATCTGTATACTTAGTTTCTATTTTTTATGTATTCTCCTTAAGTTATACAGCTCTCTTCAAGGCTATTGACATCTTTTTACTTCCTTAATTCATGGAACTATATTTCAGTCATCTACTCATCACATATTTGGTTGTGTTCCTGTATTAACACCTCTTGAACATACACACACAAAATACTAATATATATCATTAAGGTTTTGACTTACTAATACATATTTTATCATCTAGGAAGGTTTTCATGATCACCTAAATCTTGTTAAGCTACCATTCTTTTGTGTTCATGAAGTATATAGTACTTCTCATTGTAATTATATAGCCCAGGAGACTATTAACTTTATGACAGTAAAGACCATGTCACCCTTATTTACAATGTATCCCTAATACTTAGGATCTTCCACATAGTAGATGGACAATATATATTTCACATATATGAATAAGTAAGTAGGTGAATACTTCAGATAGCCAAAACTGTATTTATTTTTATAATTTATGAACACACTTATATTTTTTTCTGTTTCACTTACTGGTACCATTTACTTTCAAGTTACCCAATTAGAAAAAACTAGTTATATTTGATCTTGAGCTCTTCTTTATTCTTTTCTTCTTTTCTCTCTAATTGCTGCAATTCTTGTCTATTTTACCCATGAATTGTGCCTTAATTTATGTTCTTGCTGTTTTTCTCAATCATCAGATGTTTAACCTCAGTATAGACTCTAGTAGGGTAACAGAGAAACATATCTTGGCATATCCCATAACTTCCCATTCATCTTTGGTCTTAAAAAACCCATCCAGTCTTGTGTAATAAAAATTTTGAAGCTTATGTCTGATCTGAAGTTCTTCCTCTACCCTAGCACTAATCAGACTTTGGGCCCTTGGAACTTGGTGTATTTTGTTCTTTCTCTTCTAGGTTTCAGTAGGAATATGGATTAATGCTGAGATATCTCATCCCTCCCCCAAATCTGGTTCTAGCTCCTTTAGATTAGGGACTGGATGGAAAGAAGAAATGGGCAAAGTTTTGTCTTCACTAAGCTTATAATTGTAATATTTTATTGAGTTTTGCTGCCTCTGTGACTGACATGGAGTAGCCATTTAATGCTGCCTTTTAGTGGCAGGCGTCCAAATGATAGCTTTTTCATACAGTACATTTTTTTTTTAATCTCCGAAGGGGTCTACTACTGAACAATTAGCTTACTATAAGATATCCTAGTGTACTGTCTTTCAGGACCTCTGTGTTCCAGCCACTCAGGTATAGTCTAATATCTAAGTATTCTTCTAAGCACGGATTGAAAAGATGGTCTCTTATTGTGAGTACACTCAGTATGCAGAGATCTCCTGTCTTGCAGCAAGGCAGGAGAGCATGCTCTCAAAAGAGCAGCTGTCTGGCCTCAGTTGTTTTCAGTTCCCTTTAGGATGTGAGTGTACTTACTTTTTTTCTCATCTTTGGGTTCTAGTTTCCAAACCCCAGACTATAGGAAAGGTATCAGTAATCATCTTCTTACATATATACCAAAATCTCTTAATCCATATTATTTACTTCCTGGGCCAAATAACATATTACTAATTATTGCTCTTAAGGCAGGAAAAATACTCTTATTAGGCATATTTATAATCCACAAAAACAGCATTTTACGGAATTTTGGAATATTAAACAAGGAAGAATAAATTATAATACATTGTTCTCAATAAACTAAGGGTTTTCTTGGAATACTTAAAAAAGGCAAAGTATCTGCATAATATAAAACTTACAAATGATTCTCTTTCAGCACATTATATGATCATGACAGTGCTTCTTGAATAATTGAAAGACGATTCAAGAGATAGTAGGTGGCCCTAACTAGTTTGGCTCAGTGGATAGAGTGTCGGCCTGCAGACTGAAGAGTCCTGGGTTCGATTCCAGTCAAGGGCATGTACCTTGGGTTTGGACACATCCCAGTAGGAGTGAACAGGAAGCAGCTGATCGATGTTTCTCTCTCATGGATGTTCCTAACTATCCTTCTCCCTTTCTCTCTCTAAAAAATCAATAAAAAAATATTTTTAAAAAGAGAGAGAGATAGTAGGTGTACCAGAGTGTTTTACCTTTATGTGCCATATTTTAGGAAAAAAATGCCTCTACAGTTGTTATCTATTAGTGTTAAATATATGCACGTGTGTATATAGGGCATACATACAGATGTATGATTTAGATAATACATAGTGCTTTTTGCTTTTTACTGACTTTGTTTCTATGAGAAGTTTATCTTGATAACTTCAGTTTAACCAGTGACAGGATTTTTAGTGCTATAACCACAGTGATTGAGGTTGGATTACTTTAGTCAATTAAGTTTAAAAATATATTTAATAAATGTTATCTTTATTTGAATGAAGAAGACAGTTTCTTACTGTTATCTTTCTGACATTTACTTCTGTGGATCCTTTAAAGTAGCAGTTCTCAACCTGTGGGTCGCGACCCCTTTGGGAGTCGAGGACCTTTTCACAGGGGTCGCCTAAGACTATTGGAGAACACCTATTTCCCATGGTCTTAGGAAACAACACACCGCTCCTCAGTGTAGCAAAATGTAGCAATGTAGTTTACTGTTGTCATATTAAGACTGTTGCCCATGCTACTCCAGGATTCAAGACAAAATTTCATTTATTTGTACTTAGAAATAAATATTTCACAATATATAATTACATATTGTTCTTGTGATTAATCACTATGCTTTAATTATGTTCAATTTGTAACAATGAAAATACATCCTGCATATCAGATATTTACATTACAGTTCATAACAGTAGCAAAATTATAGTTATGAAGTAGCAACGGAAATAATTTTATGGTTGGGGGTCACCACCACATGAGGAGCTGTCTTAAAGGGTTGTGGCATTAGGAAGGTTGAGAACCACTGCTTTAAAGTAAAGAAACAGAAAGGAAAGATATAGAATCATTAAATGGCAAAAAGCAATGGGCTCTTGAATAGGTATTGAATCAGAACTTTAAAAATTATTTGGGCTTATTTCAGTTACAATACTGAAGGACAATATGTACACACTAGCAATAGAATACTGTTAAAGAAGTAAAGATTTGAAACAATGTCAGATTAATTATTTTCAAATAAAATAATTGTTTTAGGCTATGATCTCTAGTATACTGAAGTTTAAATTGAGTGTGATTGCCCTTAAGCATAAACTATATGCTTCATTGTTTTAGGCTATGATCTCTAGTATACTGAAGCATAAATTGGGTGTGATTCCAATTGGATAGAATATCAGTCTGTGAACTGAAGGGTCCCTGATTCAATTCTGTTCAAGGGCACATGCCCTGGTTTCAGGCTTGATCCCTAGTAGAGGGTGTGCAGGAGGTAACCTATCAATGATTTTCTCTCACCATTAATGTTTCTACCTTTCCCTCCCTCTCCCTTCCTCTCTGAACTAAATAAAACTATATTAAAAAATAAATTGGGTGTGATAATTATTTTTCATTACTAGTATACAAGTTTTGCATCTTTAACTTTGTCACTTTGAAGTTTTTGATAATTTGTATGTCCAGATCTTAGGCTTAGCCAGTACTTTCCATGATGAACAGAATTAATTTAATTTTGAGACAACAAATGAGGTTGCAAGGAATGCATGATTTTTAAAAATTACACTGGAAACATTCTTTAACATTTAGACATATTTTTGTTCACTTCTCTATCTTTGTTACTATTTTAATCATGTGGTTTGTTGCCAAGAATCAATATATATATATATATATATATATATATATATATATATATACACACACACACACACACATATATATATAT